>OY804585.1:102342957-102827957 GCA_963680875.1 Bathymodiolus brooksi
GATAAAGTCTAATTCTGGTAAATTGTTTATTGTTATGTAGATTACTAATACAAGGTAACATCTAAATCTGGTAAATTGTCCATTGTTATGTAGATTAATAATACAGGGTAAAGTCTATTTCTGGTAAATTGTTTGTTGTAATGTAGATTAATAATACAGGGTAACATCTAAATCTGGTAAATTGTCTATTGTTATGTAAATTACTAATACAGGGTAAAGTCTAAATCTCGTAAATTGTTTATTTTTATGAAAATTACTAATATAGTGTAAAGTCTAAATCTAGTAAATTGTTTATTGTTATGTAGATTAATAATACAGGGTAAAGTCTAAATCTGGTAAATTGTTTGTTGTTATGTATATTACTAATACAGGGTAACATCTAAATCTGGTAAATTGTTTATTGTTATGTAGATTAATAATACAGGGTAAAGTCTAAATCTGGTAAATTGTTTGTTGTTATGTAGATTAATAATACAGGGTAAAGTCTAAATCTGGTAAATTGTTTGTTGTTATGTAGATTAATAATACAGGGGAAAGTCTAATTCTGGTAAATTGTTTGTTGTTATGTAGATTACTAATACAGGGTAAAATCTAAATCTGGTAAATTGTTTATTGTTATGTAGATTACTAATACAGGGTAACATCTAAATCTGGTAAATTGTTTATTGTTATGTAGATTAATAATACAGAGTAAAGTCTAAATCTGGTAAATTATTTGTTGTTATGTAGATTAATAATACAGGGCAAAGTCTAAATCTGGTAAATTGTTTGTTGTTATGTAGATTACTAATACAGGGTAACATCTAAATCTGGTAAATTGTTTATTGTTATGTAGATTAATAATACAGGATAAAGTCTAATTCTGGTAAATTGTTTATTTTTATGTAGATTACTAATACAAGGTAACTTCTAAATCTGGTAAATTGTCCATTGTTATGTAGATTAATAATACAGGGTAAAGTCTATTTCTGGTAAATTGTTTGTTGTAATGTAGATTACTAATACAGGGTAACATCTAAATCTGGTAAATTGTCTATTGTTATGTAAATTACTAATACAGGGTAAAGTCTAAATCTGGTAAATTGTTTATTTTTATGAAAATTACTATTATAGTGTAAAGTCTAAATCTAGTAAATTGTTTATTGTTATGTAGATTAATAATACAGGGTAAAGTCTAAATCTGGTAAATTGTTTGTTGTTATGTATATTACTAATACAGGGTAACATCTAAATCTGGTAAATTGTTTATTGTTATGTAGATTAATAATACATGATAAAGTCTAATTCTGGTAAATTGTTTATTGTTATGTAAATTACTAATACAAGATAACATCTAAATCTGGTAAATTGTTTGTTGTTATGTAGATTAATAATACAGGGTAAAGTCTAAATCTGGTAAATTGTTTATTGTTATGTAGATTAATAATACAGGGTAAAATCTAAATCTGGTAAATTGTTTGTTGTTATGTAGATTAATAATACAGGGGAAAGTCTAATTCTGGTAAATTGTTTGTTGTTATGTAGATTACCAATACAGGGTAAAATCTAAATCTGGTAAATTGTTTATTGTTATGTAGATTACTAATACAAGGTAACATCTAAATCTGGTAAATTGCTTATTGTTATGTAGATTAATAATACAGTGTAAAGTCTAAATCTGGTAAATTGTTTGTTGTTATGTAGATTAATAATACAGGGTAAAGTCTAAATCTGGTAAATTGTTTATTGTTATGTAGATTAATAATACAGGGTAAAGTCTAAATCTGGTAAATTGTTTGTTGTTATGTAGATTAATAATACAGGGTAAAGTCTAAATCTGGTAAATTGTTTGTTGTTATGTAGATTAATAATACAGGGGAAAGTCTAATTCTGGTAAATTGTTTGTTGTTATGTAGATTACTAATACAGGGTAAAATCTAAATCTGGTAAATTGTTTATTGTTATGTAGATTACTAATACAGGGTAACATCTAAATCTGGTAAATTGTTTATTGTTATGTAGATTAATAATACAGAGTAAAGTCTAAATCTGGTAAATTATTTCTTGTTATGTAGATTAATAATACAGGGCAAAGTCTAAATCTGGTAAATTGTTTGTTGTTATGTAGATTACTAATACAGGGTAACATCTAAATCTGGTAAATTGTTTATTGTTATGTAGATTAATAATACAGGATAAAGTCTAATTCTGGTAAATTGTTTATTGTTATGTAGATTACTAATACAAGGTAACATCTAAATCTGGTAAATTGTCCATTGTTATGTAGATTAATAATACAGGGTAAAGTCTATTTCTGGTAAATTGTTTGTTGTAATGTAGATTACTAATACAGGGTAACATCTAAATCTGGTAAATTGTCTATTGTTATGTAAATTACTAATACAGGGTAAAGTCTAAATCTGGTAAATTGTTTATTTTTATGAAAATTACTAATATAGTGTAAAGTCTAAATCTAGTAAATTGTTTATTGTTATGTAGATTAATAATACAGGGTAAAGTCTAAATCTGGTAAATTGTTTGTTGTTATGTATATTACTAATACAGGGTAACATCTAAATCTGGTAAATTGTTTATTGTTATGTAGATTAATAATACATGATAAAGTCTAATTCTGGTAAATTGTTTATTGTTATGTAAATTACTAATACAAGATAACATCTAAATCTGGTAAATTGTTTGTTGTTATGTAGATTAATAATACAGGGTAAAGTCTAAATCTGGTAAATTGATTGTTGTTATGTAGATTACTAATACAAGGTAACATCTAAATCTGGTATATTGTTTATTGTTATGTTGATTAATAATACAGGGTAAAGTCTAAATCTGGTAAATTGTTTATTGATATGTAGATTAATAATACAGGGTAAAATCTAAATCTGGTAAATTGTTTGTTGTTATGTAGATTAATAATACAGGGGAAAGTCTAATTCTGGTAAATTGTTTGTTGTTATGTAGATTACCAATACAGGGTAAAATCTAAATCTGGTAAATTGTTTATTGTTATGTAGATTACTAATACAAGGTAACATCTAAATCTGGTAAATTGCTTATTGTTATGTAGATTAATAATACAGTGTAAAGTCTAAATCTGGTAAATTGTTTGTTGTTATGTAGATTAATAATACAGGGTAAAGTCTAAATCTGGTAAATTGTTTGTTGTTATGTAGATTACTAATACAGGGTAACATCTAAATCTGGTAAATTGTTTATTGTTATGTAGATTAATAATACAGGATAAAGTCTAATTCTGGTAAATTGTTTATTGTTATGTAGATTACTAATACAAGGTAACATCTAAATCTGGTAAATTTTACATTGTTATGTAGATTAATAATACAGGGTAAAGTCTATTTCTGGTAAATTGTTTGTTGTAATGTAGATTACTAATACAGGGTAACATCTAAATCTGGTAAATTGTCTATTGTTATGTAAATTACTAATACAGGGTAAAGTCTAAATCTGGTAAATTGTTTATTTTTATGTAAATTACTAATATAGTGTAAAGTCTAAATCTAGTCAATTGTTTATTGTTATGTAGATTAATAATACAGGATAAAGTCTAAATCTGGTAAATTGTTTGTTGTTATGTATATTACTAATACAGGGTAACATCTAAATCTGGTAAATTGTTTGTTGTTATGTAGATTAATAATACAGGATAAAGTCTAATTCTGGTAAATTGTTTATTGTTATGTAAATTACTAATACAAGGTAACATCTAAATCTGGTAAATTGTTTGTTGTTATGTAGATTAATAATACAGGGTAAAGTCTAAATCTGGTAAATTGTTTGTTGTTATGTAGATTACTAATACAGGATAACATCTAAATCTGGTATATTGTTTATTGTTATGTAGATTAATAATACAGGGTAAAGTCAATATTGGTAAATTGTTTGTTGTTATGTAGATTAATAATACAGGGTAAAATCTAAATCTGGTAAATTGTTTGTTGTTATGTAGATTAATAATACAGGGGAAAGTCTAAATCTGGTAAATTGTTTGTTGTTATGTAGATTACTAATACAGGGTAACATCTAAATCTGGTAAATTGTTTATTGTTATGTAGATTAATAATACAGGATAAAGTCTAATTCTGGTAAATTGTTTATTGTTATTTAGATTACTAATACAAGGTAACATCTAAATCTGGTAAATTGTTCATTGTTATGTAGATTAATAATACAGGGTAAAGTCTAATTCTGGTAAATTGTTTGTTGATATGTAGATTACTAATACAGGGTAACATCTAAATCTGGTAAATTGTTTTTAGTGTTATGTAGATTAATAATACAGGGTAAAGTCTAAATCTGGTAAATTGTTTATTGTTATGTAAATTACTAATACATGGTTAAGTCTAAATCTAGTAAATTGTTTATTGTTATGTAAATTACTAAAACAGGGTAAAGTCTAAATCTGGTAAATTGTTTATTGTTATGTAAATTACTAATACATGGTTAAGTCTAAATCTAGTAAATTGTTTATTGTTATGTAAATTACTAAAACAGGGTAAAGTCTAAATCTAGTAAATTGTTTATTGCTATGTAGATTAATAATGCCAGCTAAAGTCTAAATCTGGTAAATTGTTTGTTGTTATGTAGATTAATAATACAGGGTAACATCTAAATCTGGTAAATTGTCCATTGTTATGTAGATTAATAATGCAGGGTAAAGTCTAATTCTGGTAAATTGTTTGTTGTTATGTAGATTACTAATACAGGGTAACATCTAAATATGGTAAATTGTCTATTGTTATGTAGATTAATAATACAGGGTAAAGTCTAAATCTGGTAAATTGTTTATTGTTATGTAGATTACTAATACAAGGTATTATCTAAATCTGGTAAAGGTTTATTGTTATGTAGATTAATAATACAGGGTAAAGTCTAATTCTGGTAAATTCTTTGTTGTTATGTAGATTAATAATACAGGGTAAATTCTAATACTGGTAAATTGTTTGTTGTTATGTAGATTAATAATACAGGGTAACATCTAAATCTGGTAAATTGTTTATTGTTATGTAGATTACTAATACAAGGTAACATAAAATTAGGTAAATTCTTTATTGTTATGTAGATTACTAATACAAGGTAACATCTAAATCTAGTAAATTGTTTATTGTTATGTAGATTAATAATACAGGGTAAAGTCTAAATCTGGTAAATTGTTAGTTGTTATGTAGATTAATAATACAGGGTAAAGTCTAAATCTGGTAAATTGTTTGTTGTTATGTAGATTAATAATATAGGGTAAAGTCTAATTCTGGTAAATTGTTTGTTGTTATGTAGATTACTAATACAGGGTAACATCTAAATCTGGTAAATTGTTTATTGTTATGTAGATTATTAATACAAGGTAACATCTAAATCTGGTAAATTGTTTATTGTTATATACATTAATAATACAGGGTAAAGTCTAAATCTGGTAAATTGTTTGTTGTTATGTAGATTAATAATACAGGGTAAAGTCTAAATCTGGTAAATTATTTGTTGTTATGTAGATTACTAATACAGGGTAACATCTAAATCTGGTAAATTGTTTATTGTTATGTAGATTAATAATACAGGGTAAAGTCTAATTCTGATAAATTGTTTATTGTTATGTAGATTACTAATACAAGGTAACATCTAAATCTGGTAAATTGTTTTTAGTGTTATGTAGATTAATAATACAGGGTAAAGTCTAAATCTGGTCAATTGTTTGTTGTTATGTAGATTAATAATACAGGGTAAAATCTAATTCTGGTTAATTGTTTGTTGTTATGTAAATTACTAATACAAGGTAAAGTCTAAATCTGGTAAATTGTTTATTGCTATGAAGATTAAAATAGAGGGTAAAATCTAAATCTGGTAAATTGTTTTTTGCTAGGAAGAATAAAATAGAGTGTAAAATCTAAATTTGGTAAATTGTTTATTGTTATGTAGATTCCAAAAAACATGGTAATGTCTAAATCTGGTAAATTGTTTATTGTTATGTAGATTAATGATACAGGGTAAAGTCTAATTCTGGTAAATTGTTTGTTGTTATGTAGATTACTAATACAAGGTAACATCTAAATCTGGTAAATTGTTTTTAGTGTTATGTAGATTAATAATACAGGGTAAAGTCTAAATCTGGTAAATTGTTTATTGTTATGTAAATTACTAATACATGGTAAAGTCTAAATCTAGTAAATTGTTTATTGTTATGTAAATTACTAATACAGGGTAAAGTCTAAATCTGGTAAATTGTTTATTTTTATGTAAATTACTAATATAGGGTAAAGTCTAAATCTAGTAAATTGTTTATTGTTATGTAGATTAATAATGCAGGCTAAAGTCTAAATCTGGTAAATTGTTTGTTGTTATGTAGATTAATAATACAGGGTAACATCTAAATCTGGTAAATTGACCATTGTTATGTAGATTGATAATGCAGGGTAAAGTCTAATTCTGGTAAATTGTTTGTTGTTATGTAGATTACTAATACAAGGTAACATCTAAATCTGATAAATTGTTTGTTGTTATATAGATTACTAATACAGGGTAAAGTCTAAATCTGGTAATTTTTTTATTGATATGTAGATTACTAATACAGGGTAAAATCTAAATCTGGTAAATTGTTTAATGTTATGTAAATTACTAATACAGGGTAAAGTCTAAATCTGGTAAATTGTTTATTTTTATGTAAATTACTAATATAGGATAAAGTCTAAATCTTATAAATTGCTTATTGTTATGTAGATTAATAATACAGGGTAAAGTCTAAATCTTGTAAATTGTTTATTGTTATGTAGATTAATAATTCAGGGTAAAGTCTAAATCTGGTAAATTGTTTGTTGTTATGTAGATTAATAATACAGGGTAAAGTCTAAATCTGGTAAATTGTTTGTTGTTATGTAGATTACTAATACAGGGTAACATCTAAATCTGGTAAATTGTTTATTGTTATGTAGATTAATTATACATGGGAAAGTCTAAATCTAGTAAATTGTTTATTGTTATGTAAATTACTAATACAGGGTAAAGTCTAAATCTGGTAAATTGTTTATTTTTATGTAAATTACTAATATAGGGTAAAGTCTAAATCTAGTAAATTGTTTATTGTTATGTAGATTAATAATGCAGGCTAAAGTCTAAATCTGCTAAATTGTTTGTTGTTATGTAGATTAATAATACAGGGTAACATCTAAATCTGGTAAATTGTCCATTGTTATGTAGATTAATAATGCAGTGTAAAGTCTAATTCTGGTAAATTGTTTGTTGTTATGTAGATTACTAATACAGGGTAACATCTAAATCTGGTAAATTGTCTATTGTTATGTAGATTAATAATACAGGGTAAAGTCTAAATCTGGTAGATTGTTTATTGTTATGTAGATTAATAAAACAGGGTAAAGTCTAAATCTGGTAAATTGTTTATTGTTATGTAGATTACTAATACAAGGTAACATCTAAATCTGGTAAAGGTGTATTGTTATGTAGATTAATAATACAGGGTAAAGTCTAATTCTGCTAAATTGTTTGTTGTTATGTAGATTACTAATACAGGGTAAAGTCTAATTCTGGTAAATTGTTTGTTGTTATGTAGATTACTAATACAGGGTAACATCTAAATCTGGTAAATTGTTTATTGTTATGTAGATTAATAATACAGGGTAAAGTCTAAATCTGGTAAATTGTTTATTGTTATGTAGATTAATAATACAAGGTAACATAAAATTAGGTAAATTCTTTATTGTTATGTAGATTACTAATACAAGGTAACATCTAAATCTAGTAAATTGTTTATTGTTATGTAGATTAATAATACAGGGTAAAGTCTAAATCTGGTAAATTGTTTGTTGTTATGTAGATTAATAATACAGGGTAAAGTCTAAATCTGGTAAATTGTTTGTTGTTATGTAGATTAATAATATAGGGTAAAGTCTAATTCTGGTAAATTGTTTGTCGTTATGTAGATTACTAATACAGGGTAACATCTAAATCTGGTAAATTGTTTATTGTTATGTAGATTATTAATACAAGGTAACATCTAAATCTGGTAAATTGTTTATTGTTATGTAGAATAATAATACAGGGTAAAGTCTAAATCTGGTAAATTGTTTGTTTTTATGTAGATTAATAATACAGGGTAAAGTCTAAATCTGGTAAATTATTTGTTGTTATGTAGATTACTAATACAGGGTAACATCTAAATCTGGTAAATTGTTTATTGTTATGTAGATTAATAATACTGGGTAAAGTCTAATTCTGATAAATTGTTTATTGTTATGTAGATTACAAATACAAGGTAACATCTAATTCTGGTAAATTGTTTTTAGTGTTATGTAGATTAATAATACAGGGTAAAGTCTAAATCTGGTCAATTGTTTATTCTTATGTAGATTAATAATACAGGGTAAAATCTAATTCTGGTAAATTGTTTGTTGTTATGTAAATTACTAATACAGTGTAAAGTCTAAATCTGGTAAATTGTTTATTGCTATGAAGATTAAAATAAAGGGTAAAATCTAAATCTGGTAAATTGTTTATTGCTATGAAGATTAAAATAGAAGGTAAAATCTAAATTTGGTAAATTGTTTATTGTTATGTAGATTCCAAAAAACATGGTAATGTCTAAATATGGTAAATTGTTTATTGTTATGTAGATTAATAATACAGGGTAAAGTCTAATTCTGGTAAATTGTTTGTTGTTATGTAAATTACTAATACAGGGTAAAGTCTAAATCTGGTAATTTTTTTATTGATATGTAGATTACTAATACAGGGTAAAATCTAAATCTGGTAAATTGTTTATTGTTATGTAAATTACTAATACAGGGTAAAGTCTAAATCTATTAAATTGTTTATTTTTATGTAAATTACTAATATAGGGTAAAGTCTAAATCTTATAAATTGCTTATTGTTATGTAGATTAATAATACAGGGTAAAGTCTAATTCTGGTAAATTGTTTGTTGTTATGTAGATTACTAATACAGGGTAACATCTAAATCTGGTAAATTGTTTATTGTTATGTAAATTACTAATTCATGGTAAAGTCTAAATCTGGTAGATTGTTTATTGTTATGTAAATTACTAATACAGGGTAAAGTCTAAATCTGGTAAATTGTTTATTTTTATGTAAATTACTAATACAGGGTAAAGTCTAAATCTGGTAAATTGTTTATTTTTATGTAAATTAATAATACAGAGTAAAGTCTAAATCTAGTAAATTGTTTATTGTTATGTAGATTAATAATACAGGGTAAAGTCTAAATCTGGTAAATTGTTTGTTGTTATGTATATTACTAATACAGGATAACATCTAAATCTGGTAAATTGTTTATTGTTATGTAGATTAATAATACAGGGTAAAGTCTAAATCTGGTAAATTGTTTGTTGTTATGTAGATTAATAATACAGGGTAAAGTCTAAATCTGGTAAATTGCTTGTTGTTATGTAGATTAATAATACAGGGGAAAGTCTAATTCTGGTAAATTGTTTGTTGTTATGTAGATTACTAATACAGGGTAAAATCTAAATCTGGTAAATTGTTTATTGTTATGTAGATTACTAATACAAGGTAACATCTAAATCTGGTAAATTGTTTATTGTTATGTAGATTAATAATACAGAGTAAAGTCTAAATCTGGTAAATTATTTGTTGTTATGTAGATTAATAATACAGGGCAAAGTCTAAATCTGGTAAATTGTTTGTTGTTATGTAGATTACTAATACAGGGTAACATCTAAATCTGGTAAATTGTTTATTGTTATGTAGATTAATAATACAGGATAAAGTCTAATTCTGGTAAATTGTTTATTGTTATGTAGATTACTAATACAAGGTAACATCTAAATCTGGTAAATTGTCCATTGTTATGTAGATTAATAATACAGGGTAAAGTCTATTTCTGGTAAATTGTTTGTTGTAATGTAGATTACTAATACAGGGTAACATCTAAATCTGGTAAATTGTCTATTGTTATGTAAATTACTAATACAGGGTAAAGTCTAAATCTGGTAAATTGTTTATTTTTATGAAAATTACTAATATAGTGTAAAGTCTAAATCTAGTAAATTGTTTATTGTTATGTAGATTAATAATACAGGGTAAAGTCTAAATCTGGTAAATTGTTTGTTGTTATGTATATTACTAATACAGGGTAAAGTCTAAATCTGGTAAATTGTTTATTGTTATGTAGATTAATAATACATGATAAAGTCTAATTCTGATAAATTGTTTATTGTTATGTAAATTACTAATACAAGATAACATCTAAATCTGGTAAATTGTTTGTTGTTATGTAGATTAATAATACAGGGCAAAGTCTAAATCTGGTAAATTGATTGTTGTTATGTAGATTACTAATACAGGGTAACATCTAAATCTGGTATATTGTTTATTGTTATGTTGATTAATAATACAGGGTAAAGTCTAAATCTGGTAAATTGTTTGTTGTTATGTAGATTAATAATACAGGGTAAAATCTAAATCTGGTAAATTGTTTGTTGTTATGTAGATTAATAATACAGGGGAAAGTCTAATTCTGGTAAATTGTTTGTTGTTATGTAGATTACTAATACAGGGTAAAATCTAAATCTGGTAAATTGTTTATTGTTATGTAGATTACTAATACAAGGTAACATCTAAATCTGGTAAATTGCTTATTGTTATGTAGATTAATAATACAGTGTAAAGTCTAAATCTGGTAAATTGTTTGTTGTTATGTAGATTAATAATACAGGGTAAAGTCTAAATCTGGTAAATTGTTTGTTGTTATGTAGATTACTAATACAGGGTAACATCTAAATCTGGTAAATTGTTTATTGTTATGTAGATTAATAATACAGGATAAAGTCTAATTCTGGTAAATTGTTTATTGTTATGTAGATTACTAATACAAGGTAACATCTAAATCTGGTAAATTTTACATTGTTATGTAGATTAATAATACAGGGTAAAGTCTATTTCTGGTAAATTGTTTGTTGTTATGTAGATTAATAATACAGGGGAAAGTCTAATTCTGGTAAATTGTTTGTTGTTATGTAGATTACTAATACAGGGTAAAATCTAAATCTGGTAAATTGTTTATTGTTATGTAGATTACTAATACAAGGTAACATCTAAATCTGGTAAATTGCTTATTGTTATGTAGATTAATAATACAGTGTAAAGTCTAAATCTGGTAAATTGTTTGTTGTTATGTAGATTAATAATACAGGGTAAAGTCTAAATCTGGTAAATTGTTTGTTGTTATGTAGATTACTACTACAGGGTAACATCTAAATCTGGTAAATTGTTTGTTGTTATGTAGATTAATAATACAGGGTAAAATCTAAATCTGGTAAATTGTTTGTTGTTATGTAGATTAATAATACAGGGGAAAGTCTAATTCTGGTAAATTGTTTGTTGTTATGTAGATTACTAATACAGGGTAAAATCTAAATCTGGTAAATTGTTTATTGTTATGTAGATTACTAATACAAGGTAACATCTAAATCTGGTAAATTGCTTATTGTTATGTAGATTAATAATACAGTGTAAAGTCTAAATCTGGTAAATTGTTTGTTGTTATGTAGATTAATAATACAGGGTAAAGTCTAAATCTGGTAAATTGTTTGTTGTTATGTAGATTACTAATACAGGGTAACATCTAAATCTGGTAAATTGTTTATTGTTATGTAGATTAATAATACAGGATAAAGTCTAATTCTGGTAAATTGTTTATTGTTATGTAGATTACTAATACAAGGTAACATCTAAATCTGGTAAATTTTACATTGTTATGTAGATTAATAATACAGGGTAAAGTCTATTTCTGGTAAATTGTTTGTTGTTATGTAGATTAATAATACAGGGGAAAGTCTAATTCTGGTAAATTGTTTGTTGTTATGTAGATTACTAATACAGGGTAAAATCTAAATCTGGTAAATTGTTTATTGTTATGTAGATTACTAATACAAGGTAACATCTAAATCTGGTAAATTGCTTATTGTTATGTAGATTATAATACAGTGTAAAGTCTAAATCTGGTAAATTGTTTGTTGTTATGTAGATTAATAATACAGGGTAAAGTCTAAATCTGGTAAATTGTTTGTTGTTATGTAGATTACTACTACAGGGTAACATCTAAATCTGGTAAATTGTTTGTTGTTATGTAGATTAATAATACAGGGTAAAATCTAAATCTGGTAAATTGTTTGTTGTTATGTAGATTAATAATACAGGGGAAAGTCTAATTCTGGTAAATTGTTTGTTGTTATGTAGATTACTAATACAGGGTAAAATCTAAATCTGGTAAATTGTTTATTGTTATGTAGATTACTAATACAAGGTAACATCTAAATCTGGTAAATTGCTTATTGTTATGTAGATTAATAATACAGTGTAAAGTCTAAATCTGGTAAATTGTTTGTTGTTATGTAGATTAATAATACAGGGTAAAGTCTAAATCTGGTAAATTATTTGTTGTTATGTAGATTACTAATACAGGGTAACATCTAAATCTGGTAAATTGTGTATTGTTATGTAGATTAATAATACTGGGTAAAGTCTAATTCTGATAAATTGTTTATTGTTATGTAGATTACAAATACAAGGTAACATCTAATTCTGGTAAATTGTTTTTAGTGTTATGTAGATTAATAATACAGGGTAAAGTCTAAATCTGGTCAATTGTTTATTCTTATGTAGATTAATAATACAGGGTAAAATCTAATTCTGGTAAATTGTTTGTTGTTATGTAAATTACTAATACAGTGTAAAGTCTAAATCTGGTAAATTGTTTATTGCTATGAAGATTAAAATAAAGGGTAAAATCTAAATCTGGTAAATTGTTTATTGCTATGAAGATTAAAATAGAAGGTAAAATCTAAATTTGGTAAATTGTTTATTGTTATGTAGATTCCAAAAAACATGGTAATGTCTAAATATGGTAAATTGTTTATTGTTATGTAGATTAATAATACAGGGTAAAGTCTAATTCTGGTAAATTGTTTGTTGTTATGTAAATTACTAATACAGGGTAAAGTCTAAATCTGGTAATTTTTTTATTGATATGTAGATTACTAATACAGGGTAAAATCTAAATCTGGTAAATTGTTTATTGTTATGTAAATTACTAATACAGGGTAAAGTCTAAATCTATTAAATTGTTTATTTTTATGTAAATTACTAATATAGGGTAAAGTCTAAATCTTATAAATTGCTTATTGTTATGTAGATTAATAATACAGGGTAAAGTCTAATTCTGGTAAATTGTTTGTTGTTATGTAGATTACTAATACAGGGTAACATCTAAATCTGGTAAATTGTTTATTGTTATGTAAATTACTAATTCATGGTAAAGTCTAAATCTGGTAGATTGTTTATTGTTATGTAAATTACTAATACAGGGTAAAGTCTAAATCTGGTAAATTGTTTATTTTTATGTAAATTACTAATACAGGGTAAAGTCTAAATCTGGTAAATTGTTTATTTTTATGTAAATTAATAATACAGAGTAAAGTCTAAATCTAGTAAATTGTTTATTGTTATGTAGATTAATAATACAGGGTAAAGTCTAAATCTGGTAAATTGTTTGTTGTTATGTATATTACTAATACAGGGTAACATCTAAATCTGGTAAATTGTTTATTGTTATGTAGATTAATAATACAGGGTAAAGTCTAAATCTGGTAAATTGTTTGTTGTTATGTAGATTAATAATACAGGGTAAAGTCTAAATCTGGTAAATTGCTTGTTGTTATGTAGATTAATAATACAGGGGAAAGTCTAATTCTGGTAAATTGTTTGTTGTTATGTAGATTACTAATACAGGGTAAAATCTAAATCTGGTAAATTGTTTATTGTTATGTAGATTACTAATACAAGGTAACATCTAAATCTGGTAAATTGTTTATTGTTATGTAGATTAATAATACAGAGTAAAGTCTAAATCTGGTAAATTATTTGTTGTTATGTAGATTAATAATACAGGGCAAAGTCTAAATCTGGTAAATTGTTTGTTGTTATGTAGATTACTAATACAGGGTAACATCTAAATCTGGTAAATTGTTTATTGTTATGTAGATTAATAATACAGGATAAAGTCTAATTCTGGTAAATTGTTTATTGTTATGTAGATTACTAATACAAGGTAACATCTAAATCTGGTAAATTGTCCATTGTTATGTAGATTAATAATACAGGGTAAAGTCTATTTCTGGTAAATTGTTTGTTGTAATGTAGATTACTAATACAGGGTAACATCTAAATCTGGTAAATTGTCTATTGTTATGTAAATTACTAATACAGGGTAAAGTCTAAATCTGGTAAATTGTTTATTTTTATGAAAATTACTAATATAGTGTAAAGTCTAAATCTAGTAAATTGTTTATTGTTATGTAGATTAATAATACAGGGTAAAGTCTAAATCTGGTAAATTGTTTGTTGTTATGTATATTACTAATACAGGGTAAAGTCTAAATCTGGTAAATTGTTTATTGTTATGTAGATTAATAATACATGATAAAGTCTAATTCTGATAAATTGTTTATTGTTATGTAAATTACTAATACAAGATAACATCTAAATCTGGTAAATTGTTTGTTGTTATGTAGATTAATAATACAGGGCAAAGTCTAAATCTGGTAAATTGATTGTTGTTATGTAGATTACTAATACAGGGTAACATCTAAATCTGGTATATTGTTTATTGTTATGTTGATTAATAATACAGGGTAAAGTCTAAATCTGGTAAATTGTTTGTTGTTATGTAGATTAATAATACAGGGTAAAATCTAAATCTGGTAAATTGTTTGTTGTTATGTAGATTAATAATACAGGGGAAAGTCTAATTCTGGTAAATTGTTTGTTGTTATGTAGATTACTAATACAGGGTAAAATCTAAATCTGATAAATTGTTTATTGTTATGTAGATTACTAATACAAGGTAACATCTAAATCTGGTAAATTGCTTATTGTTATGTAGATTAATAATACAGTGTAAAGTCTAAATCTGGTAAATTGTTTGTTGTTATGTAGATTAATAATACAGGGTAAAGTCTAAATCTGGTAAATTGTTTGTTGTTATGTAGATTACTAATACAGGGTAACATCTAAATCTGGTAAATTGTTTATTGTTATGTAGATTAATAATACAGGATAAAGTCTAATTCTGGTAAATTGTTTATTGTTATGTAGATTACTAATACAAGGTAACATCTAAATCTGGTAAATTTTACATTGTTATGTAGATTAATAATACAGGGTAAAGTCTATTTCTGGTAAATTGTTTGTTGTTATGTAGATTAATAATACAGGGGAAAGTCTAATTCTGGTAAATTGTTTGTTGTTATGTAGATTACTAATACAGGGTAAAATCTAAATCTGGTAAATTGTTTATTGTTATGTAGATTACTAATACAAGGTAACATCTAAATCTGGTAAATTGCTTATTGTTATGTAGATTAATAATACAGTGTAAAGTCTAAATCTGGTAAATTGTTTGTTGTTATGTAGATTAATAATACAGGGTAAAGTCTAAATCTGGTAAATTGTTTGTTGTTATGTAGATTACTACTACAGGGTAACATCTAAATCTGGTAAATTGTTTGTTGTTATGTAGATTAATAATACAGGGTAAAATCTAAATCTGGTAAATTGTTTGTTGTTATGTAGATTAATAATACAGGGGAAAGTCTAATTCTGGTAAATTGTTTGTTGTTATGTAGATTACTAATACAGGGTAAAATCTAAATCTGGTAAATTGTTTATTGTTATGTAGATTACTAATACAAGGTAACATCTAAATCTGGTAAATTGCTTATTGTTATGTAGATTAATAATACAGTGTAAAGTCTAAATCTGGTAAATTGTTTGTTGTTATGTAGATTAATAATACAGGGTAAAGTCTAAATCTGGTAAATTGTTTGTTGTTATGTAGATTACTAATACAGGGTAACATCTAAATCTGGTAAATTGTTTATTGTTATGTAGATTAATAATACAGGATAAAGTCTAATTCTGGTAAATTGTTTATTGTTATGTAGATTACTAATACAAGGTAACATCTAAATCTGGTAAATTTTACATTGTTATGTAGATTAATAATACAGGGTAAAGTCTATTTCTGGTAAATTGTTTGTTGTTATGTAGATTAATAATACAGGGGAAAGTCTAATTCTGGTAAATTGTTTGTTGTTATGTAGATTACTAATACAGGGTAAAATCTAAATCTGGTAAATTGTTTATTGTTATGTAGATTACTAATACAAGGTAACATCTAAATCTGGTAAATTGCTTATTGTTATGTAGATTATAATACAGTGTAAAGTCTAAATCTGGTAAATTGTTTGTTGTTATGTAGATTAATAATACAGGGTAAAGTCTAAATCTGGTAAATTGTTTGTTGTTATGTAGATTACTACTACAGGGTAACATCTAAATCTGGTAAATTGTTTGTTGTTATGTAGATTAATAATACAGGGTAAAATCTAAATCTGGTAAATTGTTTGTTGTTATGTAGATTAATAATACAGGGGAAAGTCTAATTCTGGTAAATTGTTTGTTGTTATGTAGATTACTAATACAGGGTAAAATCTAAATCTGGTAAATTGTTTATTGTTATGTAGATTACTAATACAAGGTAACATCTAAATCTGGTAAATTGCTTATTGTTATGTAGATTAATAATACAGTGTAAAGTCTAAATCTGGTAAATTGTTTGTTGTTATGTAGATTAATAATACAGGGTAAAGTCTAAATCTGGTAAATTGTTTGTTGTTATGTAGATTACTAATACAGGGTAACATCTAAATCTGGTAAATTGTTTATTGTTATGTAGATTAATAATACAGGATAAAGTCTAATTCTGGTAAATTGTTTATTGTTATGTAGATTACTAATACAAGGTAACATCTAAATCTGGTAAATTGTCCATTGTTATGTAAATTAATAATACAGGGTAAAGTCTATTTCTGGTAAATTGTTTGTTGTAATGTAGATTAATAATACAGGGTAACATCTAAATCTGGTAAATTGTCTATTGTTATGTAAATTACTAATACAGGGTAAAGTCTAAATCTGGTAAATTGTTTATTTTTATGAAAATTACTAATATAGTGTAAAGTCTAAATCTAGTAAATTGTTTATTGTTATGTAGATTAATAATACAGGGTAAAGTCTAAATCTGGTAAATTGTTTGTTGTTATGTATATTACTAATACAGGGTAACATCTAAATCTGGTAAATTGTTTATTGTTATGTAGATTAATAATACAGGGTAAAGTCTAAATCTGGTAAATTGTTTGTTGTTATGTAGATTAATAATACAGGGTAAAGTCTAAATCTGGTAAATTGCTTGTTGTTATGTAGATTAATAATACAGGGGAAAGTCTAATTCTGGTAAATTGTTTGTTGTTATGTAGATTACTAATACAGGGTAAAATCTAAATCTGGTAAATTGTTTATTGTTATGTAGATTACTAATACAAGGTAACATCTAAATCTGGTAAATTGTTTATTGTTATGTAGATTAATAATACAGAGTAAAGTCTAAATCTGGTAAATTATTTGTTGTTATGTAGATTAATAATACAGGGCAAAGTCTAAATCTGGTAAATTGTTTGTTGTTATGTAGATTACTAATACAGGGTAACATCTAAATCTGGTAAATTGTTTATTGTTATGTAGATTAATAATACAGGATAAAGTCTAATTCTGGTAAATTGTTTATTGTTATGTAGATTACTAATACAAGGTAACATCTAAATCTGGTAAATTGTCCATTGTTATGTAGATTAATAATACAGGGTAAAGTCTATTTCTGGTAAATTGTTTGTTGTAATGTAGATTACTAATACAGGGTAACATCTAAATCTGGTAAATTGTCTATTGTTATGTAAATTACTAATACAGGGTAAAGTCTAAATCTGGTAAATTGTTTATTTTTATGAAAATTACTAATATAGTGTAAAGTCTAAATCTAGTAAATTGTTTATTGTTATGTAGATTAATAATACAGGGTAAAGTCTAAATCTGGTAAATTGTTTGTTGTTATGTATATTACTAATACAGGGTAAAGTCTAAATCTGGTAAATTGTTTATTGTTATGTAGATTAATAATACATGATAAAGTCTAATTCTGATAAATTGTTTATTGTTATGTAAATTACTAATACAAGATAACATCTAAATCTGGTAAATTGTTTGTTGTTATGTAGATTAATAATACAGGGCAAAGTCTAAATCTGGTAAATTGATTGTTGTTATGTAGATTACTAATACAGGGTAACATCTAAATCTGGTATATTGTTTATTGTTATGTTGATTAATAATACAGGGTAAAGTCTAAATCTGGTAAATTGTTTGTTGTTATGTAGATTAATAATACAGGGTAAAATCTAAATCTAGTAAATTGTTTGTTGTTATGTAGATTAATAATACAGGGGAAAGTCTAATTCTGGTAAATTGTTTGTTGTTATGTAGATTACTAATACAGGGTAAAATCTAAATCTGGTAAATTGTTTATTGTTATGTAGATTACTAATACAAGGTAACATCTAAATCTGGTAAATTGCTTATTGTTATGTAGATTAATAATACAGTGTAAAGTCTAAATCTGGTAAATTGTTTGTTGTTATGTAGATTAATAATACAGGGTAAAGTCTAAATCTGGTAAATTGTTTGTTGTTATGTAGATTACTAATACAGGGTAACATCTAAATCTGGTAAATTGTTTATTGTTATGTAGATTAATAATACAGGATAAAGTCTAATTCTGGTAAATTGTTTATTGTTATGTAGATTACTAATACAAGGTAACATCTAAATCTGGTAAATTTTACATTGTTATGTAGATTAATAATACAGGGTAAAGTCTATTTCTGGTAAATTGTTTATTGTTATGTAGATTAATAATACAGGGGAAAGTCTAATTCTGGTAAATTGTTTGTTGTTATGTAGATTACTAATACAGGGTAAAATCTAAATCTGGTAAATTGTTTATTGTTATGTAGATTACTAATACAAGGTAACATCTAAATCTGGTAAATTGCTTATTGTTATGTAGATTAATAATACAGTGTAAAGTCTAAATCTGGTAAATTGTTTGTTGTTATGTAGATTAATAATACAGGGTAAAGTCTAAATCTGGTAAATTGTTTGTTGTTATGTAGATTACTACTACAGGGTAACATCTAAATCTGGTAAATTGTTTGTTGTTATGTATATTAATAATACAGGGTAAAATCTAAATCTGGTAAATTGTTTGTTGTTATGTAGATTAATAATACAGGGGAAAGTCTAATTCTGGTAAATTGTTTGTTGTTATGTAGATTACTAATACAGGGTAAAATCTAAATCTGGTAAATTGTTTATTGTTATGTAGATTACTAATACAAGGTAACATCTAAATCTGGTAAATTGCTTATTGTTATGTAGATTAATAATACAGTGTAAAGTCTAAATCTGGTAAATTGTTTGTTGTTATGTAGATTAATAATACAGGGTAAAGTCTAAATCTGGTAAATTGTTTGTTGTTATGTAGATTACTAATACAGGGTAACATCTAAATCTGGTAAATTGTTTATTGTTATGTAGATTAATAATACAGGATAAAGTCTAATTCTGGTAAATTGTTTATTGTTATGTAGATTACTAATACAAGGTAACATCTAAATCTGGTAAATTTTACATTGTTATGTAGATTAATAATACAGGGTAAAGTCTATTTCTGGTAAATTGTTTGTTGTTATGTAGATTAATAATACAGGGGAAAGTCTAATTCTGGTAAATTGTTTGTTGTTATGTAGATTACTAATACAGGGTAAAATCTAAATCTGGTAAATTGTTTATTGTTATGTAGATTACTAATACAAGGTAACATCTAAATCTGGTAAATTGCTTATTGTTATGTAGATTAATAATACAGTGTAAAGTCTAAATCTGGTAAATTGTTTGTTGTTATGTAGATTAATAATACAGGGTAAAGTCTAAATCTGGTAAATTGTTTGTTGTTATGTAGATTACTACTACAGGGTAACATCTAAATCTGGTAAATTGTTTGTTGTTATGTAGATTAATAATACAGGGTAAAATCTAAATCTGGTAAATTGTTTGTTGTTATGTAGATTAATAATACAGGGGAAAGTCTAATTCTGGTAAATTGTTTGTTGTTATGTAGATTACTAATACAGGGTAAAATCTAAATCTGGTAAATTGTTTATTGTTATGTAGATTACTAATACAAGGTAACATCTAAATCTGGTAAATTGCTTATTGTTATGTAGATTAATAATACAGTGTAAAGTCTAAATCTGGTAAATTGTTTGTTGTTATGTAGATTAATAATACAGGGTAAAGTCTAAATCTGGTAAATTGTTTGTTGTTATGTAGATTACTAATACAGGGTAACATCTAAATCTGGTAAATTGTTTATTGTTATGTAGATTAATAATACAGGATAAAGTCTAATTCTGGTAAATTGTTTATTGTTATGTAGATTACTAATACAAGGTAACATCTAAATCTGGTAAATTTTACATTGTTATATAGATTAATAATACAGGGTAAAGTCTATTTCTGGTAAATTGTTTGTTGTAATGTAGATTACTAATACAGGGTAACATCTAAATCTGGTAAATTGTCTATTGTTATGTAAATTACTAATACAGGGTAAAGTCTAAATCTGGTAAATTGTTTATTTTTATGTAAATTACTAATATAGTGTAAAGTCTAAATCTAGTCAATTGTTTATTGTTATGTAGATTAATAATACAGGGTAAAGTCTAAATCTGGTAAATTGTTTGTTGTTATGTATATTACTAATACAGGGTAACATTTAAATCTGGTAAATTGTTTGTTGTTATGTAGATTAATAATACAGGATAAAGTCTAATTCTGGTAAATTGTTTATTGTTATGTAAATTACTAATACAAGGTAACATCTAAATCTGGTAAATTGTTTGTTGTTATGTAGATTAATAATACAGGGTAAAGTCTAAATCTGGTAAATTGTTTGTTGTTATGTAGATTACTAATACAGGGTAACATCTAAATCTGGTATATTGTTTATTGTTATGTAGATTAATAATACAGGGTAAAGTCTAAATTTGGTAAATTGTTTGTTGTTATGTAGATTAATAATACAGGGTAAAATCTAAATCTGGTAAATTGTTTGTTGTTATGTAGATTAATAATACAGGGGAAAGTCTAAATCTGGTAAATTGTTTGTTGTTATGTAGATTACTAATACAGGGTAACATCTAAATCTGGTAAATTGTTTATTGTTATGTAGATTAATAATACAGGATAAAGTCAAATTCTGGTAAATTGTTTATTGTTATTTAGATTACTAATACAAGGTAACATCTAAATCTGGTAAATTGTCCATTGTTATGTAGATTAATAATACAGGGTAAAGTCTAATTCTGGTAAATTGTTTGTTGATATGTAGATTACTAATACAGGGTAACATCTAAATCTGGTAAATTGTTTTTAGTGTTATGTAGATTAATAATACAGGGTAAAGTCTAAATCTGGTAAATTGTTTATTGTTATGTAAATTACTAATACATGGTTAAGTCTAAATCTAGTAAATTGTTTATTGTTATGTAAATTACTAAAACAGGGTAAAGTCTAAATCTGGTAAATTGTTTATTTTTATGTAAATTACTAATATAGGGTAAAGTCTAAATCTAGTAAATTGTTTATTGTTATGTAGATTAATAATGCCAGCTAAAGTCTAAATCTGGTAAATTGTTTGTTGTTATGTAGATTAATAATACAGGGTAACATCTAAATCTGGTAAATTGTCCATTGTTATGTAGATTAATAATGCAGGGTAAAGTCTAATTCTGGTAAATTGTTTGTTGTTATGTAGATTACTAATACAGGGTAACATCTAAATATGGTAAATTGTCTATTGTTATGTAGATTAATAATACAGTGTAAAGTCTAAATCTGGTAAATTGTTTATTGTTATGTAGATTACTAATACAAGGTATTATCTAAATCTGGTAAAGGTTTATTGTTATGTAGATTAATAATACAGGGTAAAGTCTAATTCTGGTAAATTCTTTGTTGTTATGTAGATTAATAATACAGGGTAAATTCTAATACTGGTAAATTGTTTGTTGTTATGTAGATTAATAATACAGGGTAACATCTAAATCTGGTAAATTGTTTATTGTTATGTAGATTACTAATACAAGGTAACATAAAATTAGGTAAATTCTTTATTGTTATGTAGATTACTAATACAAGGTAACATCTAAATCTAGTAAATTGTTTATTGTTATGTAGATTAATAATACAGGGTAAA
The DNA here is from genome assembly GCA_963680875.1 of Bathymodiolus brooksi. NCBI lineage: Eukaryota > Metazoa > Mollusca > Bivalvia > Mytilida > Modiolidae > Bathymodiolus > Bathymodiolus brooksi. Next base: position 102,365,224 of record OY804585.1, read on the forward strand.
GTCTAAATCTGGTAAATTGTTTGTTGTTATGTAGATTAATAATACAGGGTAAAGTCTAAATCTGGTAAATTGTTTGTTGTTATGTAGATTAATAATATAGGGTAAAGTCTAATTCTGGTAAATTGTTTGTTGTTATGTAGATTACTAATACAGGGTAACATCTAAACCTGGTAAATTGTTTATTGTTATGTAGATTATTAATACAAGGTAACATCTAAATCTGGTAAATTGTTTATTGTTATATACATTAATAATACAGAGTAAAGTCTAAATCTGGTAAATTGTTTGTTGTTATGTAGATTAATAATACAGGGTAAAGTCTAAATCTGGTAAATTATTTGTTGTTATGTAGATTACTAATACAGGGTAACATCTAAATCTGGTAAATTGTTTATTGTTATGTAGATTAATAATACAGGGTAAAGTCTAATTCTGATAAATTGTTTATTGTTATGTAGATTACTAATACAAGGTAACACCTAAATCTGGTAAATTGTTTTTAGTGTTATGTAGATTAATAATACAGTGTAAAGTCTAAATCTGGTCAATTGTTTGTTGTTATGTAGATTAATAATACAGGGTAAAATCTAATTCTGGTTAATTGTTTGTTGTTATGTAAATTACTAATACAGGGTAAAGTCTAAATCTGGTAAATTGTTTATTGCTATGAAGATTAAAATAGAGGGTAAAATCTAAATCTGGTAAATTGTTTTTTGCTAGGAAGAATAAAATAGAGGGTAAAATCTAAATTTGGTAAATTGTTTATTGTTATGTAGATTCCAAAAAACATGGTAATGTCTAAATCTGGTAAATTGTTTATTGTTATGTAGATTAATGATACAGGGTAAAGTCTAATTCTGGTAAATTGTTTGTTGTTATGTAGATTACTAATACAAGGTAACATCTAAATCTGGTAAATTGTTTTTAGTGTTATGTAGATTAATAATACAGGGTAAAGTCTAAATCTGGTAAATTGTTTATTGTTATGTAAATTACTAATACATGGTAAAGTCTAAATCTAGTAAATTGTTTATTGTTATGTAAATTACTAATACAGGGTAAAGTCTAAATCTGGTAAATTGTTTATTTTTATGTAAATTACTAATATAGGGTAAAGTCTAAATCAAGTAAATTGTTTATTGTTATGTAGATTAATAATGCAGGCTAAAGTCTAAATCTGGTAAATTGTTTGTTGTTATGTAGATTAATAATACAGGGTAACATCTAAATCTGGTAAATTGACCATTGTTATGTAGATTAATAATGCAGGGTAAAGTCTAATTCTGGTAAATTGTTTGTTGTTATGTAGATTACTAATACAAGGTAACATCTAAATCTGGTAAATTGTTTGTTGTTATATAGATTAATAATACAGGGTAAAGTCTAAATCTGGTAAATTGTTTGTTGTTATGTAGATTACTAATACAGGGTAACATCTAAATCTGGTATATTGTTTATTGTTATGTAGATTACTAATACAGGGTAAAATCTAAATCTGGTAAATTGTTTATTGTTATGTAGATTACTAATACAAGGTAACATCTAAATCTGGTAAATTGTTTATTGTTATGTAGATTAATAATACAGTGTAAAGTCTAAATCTGGTAAATTGTTTGTTGTTATGTAGATTAATAATACAGGGTAAAGTCTAAATCTGGTAAATTGTTTATTGTTATGTAGATTACTAATACAGGGTAACATCTAAATCTGGTAAATTGTTTATTATTATGTAGATTAATAATACAGGATAAAGTCTAATTCTGGTAAATTGTTTATTGTTATTTAGATTACTAATACAAGGTAACATCTAAATCTGGTAAATTGTCCATTGTTATGTAGATTAATAATACAGGGTAAAGTCTAATTCTGGTAAATTGTTTGTTGATATGTAGATTACTAATACAGGGTAACATCTAAATCTGGTAAATTGCTTTTAGTGTTATGTAGATTAATAATACAGGGTAAAGTCTAAATCTGGTAAAATGTTTAATGTTATGTAAATTACTAATACATGGTAAAGTCTAAATCTAGTAAATTGTTTATTGTTATGTAAATTACTAAAACAGGGTAAAGTCTAAATCTGGTAAATTGTTTATTTTTATGTAAATTACTAATATAGGGTAAAGTCTAAATCTAGTAAATTGTTTATTGTTATGTAGATTAATAATGCCAGCTAAAGTCTAAATCTGGTAAATTGTTTGTTGTTATGTAGATTAATAATACAGGGTAACATCTAAATCTGATAAGTTGTCCATTGTTATGTAGATTAATAATGCAGGGTAAAGTCTAATTCTGGTAAATTGTTTGTTGTTATGTAGATTACTAATACAGGGTAACATCTAAATCTGGTAAATTGTCTATTGTTATGTAGATTAGTAATACAGGGTAAAGTCTAAATCTGTTAAATTGTTTATTGTTATGTAGATTACTAATACAAGGTAACATCTAAATCTGGTAAAGGTTTATTGTTATGTAGATTAATAATACAGGGTAAAGTCTAATTCTGGTAAATTCTTTGTTGTTATGTAGATTAATAATACAGGGTAAATTCTAATTCTGGTAAATTGTTTGTTGTTATGTAGATTAATAATACAGGGTAAAGTCTAAATCTGGTAAATTGTTTATTGTTATGTAGATTACTGATACAAGGTAACATAAAATTAGGTAAATTCTTTATTGTTATGTAGATTACTAATACAAGGTAACATCTAAATCTAGTAAATTGTTTATTGTTATGTAGATTAATAATACAGGGTAAAGTCTAAATCTGGTAAATTGTTTATTGTTATGTAGATTATTAATACAAGGTAACATCTAAATCTGGTAAATTGTTTATTGTTATATATATTAATAATACAGGGTAAAGTCTAAATCTGGTAAATTGTTTGTTGTTATGTAGATTAATAATACAGGGTAAAGTCTAAATCTGGTAAATTATTTGTTGTTATGTATATTAATAATACAGGGTAAAGTCTAAATCTGGTAAATTATTTGTTGTTATGTAGATTACTAATACAGGGTAACATCTAAATCTGGTAAATTGTTTATTGTTATGTAGATTAATAATACAGGGTAAAGTCTAATTCTGATAAATTGTTTGTTGTTATGTAGATTACTAATACAAGGTAACATCTAAATCTGGTAAATTGTTTTTAGTGTTATGTAGATTAATAATACAGGGTAAAGTCTAATTCTGGTAAATTGTTTGTTGTTATGTAGATTACTAATACAGGGTAAAATCTAAATCTGGTAAATTGTTTATTGTTATGTAGATTACTAATACAAGGTAACATCTAAATCTGGTAAATTGTTTATTGTTATGTAAATTAATAATACAGGGTAAGGTCTAAATCTGGTAAATTGTTTGTTGTTATGTAGATTGATAATACAGGGTAAAGTCTAAATCTGGTAAATTGTAGGTTGTTATGTAGATTACTAATACAGGGTAACATCTAAATCTGGTAAATTGTTTATTGTTTTGTAGATTAATAATACAGGATAAAGTCTAAATCTGGTAAATTGTTTATTGTTATGTAGATTACTAATACAAGGTAACATCTAAATCTGGTAAATTGTCCATTGATATGTAGATTAATAATACAGGGTAAAGTCTAATTCTGGTAAATTGTTTGTTGTTATGTATATTACTAATACAGGGTAACATCTAAATCTGGTAAATTGTCTATTGTTATGTAAATTACTAATACAGGGTAAAGTCTAAATCTGGTAAATTGTTTATTTTTATGTAAATTACTAATATGGTGTAAAGTCTAAATCTAGTAAATTGTTTATTGTTATGTAGATTAATAATACAGGGTAAAGTCTAAATCTGGTAAATTGTTTGTTGTTATGTATATTACTAATACAGGGTAACATCTAAATCTGGTAAATTGTTTATTGTTATGTAGATTAATAATATAGGATAAAGTCTAATTCTGGTAAATTGTTTATTGTTATGTAAATTACTAATACAAGGTAAGATCTAAATCTGCTAAATTATTTCTTGTTATGTAGATTAATAATACAGGGTAAAGTCTAAATCTGGTAAATTGTTTGTTGTTATGTAGATTACTAATACAGGGTAACATCTAAATCTGGTAAATTGTTTATTGTTATGTAGATTAATAATACAGGGTAAAGTCTAAATCTGGTAAATTGTTTGTTGTTATGTAGATTAATAATACAGGGTAAAGTCTAAATCTGGTAAATTGTTTGTTGTTATGTAGATTAATAATACAGGGGAAAGTCTAATTCTTGTAAATTGTTTGTTGTTATGTAGATTACTAATACAGGGTAAAATCTAAATCTGGTAAATTGTTTATTGTTATGTAGATTACTAATACAAGGTAACATCTAAATCTGGTAAATTGTTTATTGTTATGTAGATTAATAATACAGTGTAAAGTCTAAATCTGGTAAATTGTTTGTTGTTATGTAGATTAATAATACAGGATAAAGTCTAAATCTGGTAAATTGTTTATTGTTATGTAGATTACTAATACAGGGTAACATCTAAATCTGGTAAATTGTTTATTGTTATGTAGATTAATAATACAGGGTAAAGTCTAAATCTGGTAGATTGTTTATTGTTATGTAAATTACTAATACAGGGTAAAGTCTAAATCTGGTAAATTGTTTATTTTTATGTAAATTAATAATACAGGGTAAAGTCTAAATCTGGTAAATTGTTTATTTTTATGTAAATTACTAATATAGGGTAAAGTCTAAATCTAGTAAATTGTTTGTTGTTATGTAGATTACTAATACAGGGTAACATCTAAATCTGGTAAATTGTTTATTGTTATGTAAATTAATAATACAGGGTAAAGTCTAAATCTAGTAAATTGTTTGTTGTTATGTAGATTAATAATACAGGGTAAAGTCTAAATCTGGTAAATTGTTTGTTGTTATGTAGATTAATAATACAGGGGAAAGTCTAATTCTGGTAAATTGTTTGTTGTTATGTAGATTACTAATACAGGGTAAAATCTAAATCTGGTAAATTGTTTATTGTTATGTAGATTACTAATACAAGGTAACATCTAAATCTAGTAAATTGTTTATTGTTATGTAGATTAATAATACAGGGTAAAGTCTAAATCTGGTAAATTGTTTGTTGTTATGTAGATTAATAATACAGGGTAAAGTCTAAATCTGGTAAATTGTTTGTTGTTATGTAGATTACTAATACAGGGTAACATCTAAATCTGGTAAATTGTTTATTGTTATGTAGATTAATAATACAGTATAAAGTCTAATTCTTGTAAATTGTTTATTGTTATGTAGATTACTAATACAAGGTAACATCTAAATCTGGTAAATTGTCCATTCTTATGTAGATTAATAATACAGGGTAAAGTCTAATTCTGGTAAATTGTTTGTTGTTATGTAGATTACTAATACAGGGTAACATCTAAATCTGGTAAATTGTCTATTGTTATGTAAATTACTAATACAGGGTAAAGTCTAAATTCGGTAAATTGTTTATTTTTATGTAAATCACTAATATAGGGTAAAGTCTAAATCTAGTAAATTGTTTAATGTTATGTAGATTAATAATACAGGGTAAAGTCTAAATCTGGTAAATTGTTTGTTGTTATGTAGATTACTAATACAGGGTAACATCTAAATCTGGTAAATTGTTTATTGTTATGTAGATTAATAATACAGGATAAAGTCTAATTCTGGTAAATTGTTTATTGTTATGTAGATTACTAATACAAGGTAACATCTAAATCTGGTAAATTGTTTATTGTTATGTAGATTAATAATACAGGGTAAAGTCTAAATCTGGTAAATTGTTTGTTGTTATGTAGATTAATAATACAGGGTAAAATCTAATTCTGGTAAATTGTTTGTTGTTATGTAAATTACTAATACAGGGTAAAGTCTAAATCTGGTAAATTGTTTATTGTTATGTAGATTACTAATACAGGGTAAAGTCTAAATCTGGTAAATTGCTTGTTGTTATGTAAATTACTAATACAGGGTAAAGTATAATTCTGGTAAATTGTTTGTTGTTATATAGATTACTAATACTGGGTAAAGTCTAAATATGTTAAATTGTTTATTGTTATGTAGATTACTAATACAGGGTAAAGTCTAAATCTGGTAAGTTATCACATGCAACACGATCAGAAGAACTTCCACTGAAATAAACAAAAATCAATATTACAATATTGTGCCAATCAATCTTAATAAATATACTTGTTTATTACATTTATTGTTAGTACAAGAGTAGGGTCCAGTAAAATATTTGATTTGACGGTTTGTTTTGTAGTCACAGTTGATCTCCTTGTAGTGACATATGTATCTAGTGTCTATTGTATACTGTATGTCTACTGTTTTGTAGTCACAGTTGATCTCGTTGTAGTGACACATGTATCTAGTGTCTATTGTATACTGTATGTCTACTGTTTTGTAGTCACAGTTGATCTCGTTGTAGTGACATATGTATCTAGTGTCTATTGTATACTGTATGTCTACTGTTTTATAGTTACAGTTGATCTCGTTGTAGTGACATATATATCTAGAGTCTAGTGTATACTGTAAGTTTACTGGTTTGTAGTCACAGTTGATCTCGTTGTAGTGACATATGTATCTAGTGTCTATTGTATACTGTATGTCTACTGTTTTGTAGTTACAGTTGATCTCCTTGTAGTGACATATGTATCTAGTTTCTAGTGTATACTGTATGTCTACTGTTTTCTAATTACAGTTGATCTCGTTGTAATGACATATGTATCAAGTGTCTAGTGTATACTGTATGTCTACTGTTTTCTAGTTACAGTTGATCTCGTTGTAGTGACATATGTATCTAGTGTCTAGTGTATACTGTATGTCTACTGTTTGTAGTTACAGTTGATCTCGTTGTAGTGCCATATGTATCTAGTGTCTAGTGTATACTGTATGTCTACTGTTTTGTAGTCACAGTTGATCTCGTTGTAATGACATATGTATCTAGTGTCTAGTGTATACTGTATGTCTACTGTTTTAGAGTCACAGTTGATCTCGTTGTAGTGACATATGTATCTAGTTTCTAGTGTATACTGTATGTCTACTGTTTTCTAGTTACAGTTGATCTCGTTGTAATGACATATGTATGTAGTGTCTAGTGTATACTGTATGTCTACTGTTTTATAGCTGCAGTTGATCTCGTTGTAGTGACATATGTATGTAGTGTCTAGTGTATACTGTATGTCTACTGTTTTATAGCTGCAGTTGATCTCGTTGTAGTGACATATGTATCTAGTGTCTACTGTATACTATATTTCTACTGTTTAGTAGTTACAGTTCATCTCGTTGTAGTGACATATTGACATATGTATGTAGTGTCTAGTGCATACTGTATGTGTACTGTTTTGTAGTCACAGTTGATCTCGTTGTAATGACATATGTATCTAGTGTCTAGTGTATACTGTATGTTTACTGTGTTCTAGTTACAGTTGATTTCGTTGTAGTGACATATGTATCTAGTGTCTACTGTATACTGTATGTCTACTGTTTTGTAGTTACAGTTGATCTCGTTGTAATGACATATGTATCTAGTGTCTAGTGTATACTGTATGTCTACTGTTTTGTAGTTACAGTTGATCTCGTTGTAATGACATATGTATCTAGTGTCTAGTGTATACTGTATGTCTACTGTTTTGTAGTTACAGTTGATCTCGTTGTAGTGACATATATATCTAGTGTCTAGTGTATACTGTATGTTTATTGTTTTGTAGTTACAGTTGATCTCCTTGTAGTGACATATGTATCTAGTGTCCAGTGTATACTGTATGTCTACTGTTTTGTAGTCACAGTTGATCTCGTTGTAGTGACATATGTATCTAGTGTCTATTGTATACTGTATTTCTACTGTTTTATAGTTACAGTTGATCTCGTTATAGTGACATATATATCTAGAATCTAGTGTATACTGTATGTCTACTGGTTTGTAGTCACAGTTGATCTCGTTGTAGTGACATATGTATCTAGTGTCTAGTGTATACTGTATTTCTACTGTTTTATAGTTACAGTTGATCTCGTTGTAGTGACATATATATCTAGAGTCTAGTGTATACTGTATGTCTACTGGTTTGTAGTCACAGTTGATCTCGTTGTAGTGACATATGTATCTAGTGTCTAGTGTATACTGTATTTCTACTGTTTTATAGTTACAGTTGATCTCGTTGTAGTGACATATATATCTAGAGTCTAGTGTATACTGTATGTCTACTGGTTTGTAGTCACAGTTGATCTCGTTGTAGTGACATATGTATCTAGTGTCTAGTGTATACTGTATATCTACTGTTTTGTAGTTACAGTTGATCTCGTTGTAATGACATATGTATCTAGAGTCTAGTGTATACTGTATGTCTACTGTTTTGTAGTCACAGTTGATCTCGTTGTAGTGACATATGTATCTAGTGTCTAGTGTATACTGTATTTCTACTGTTTTATAGTTACAGTTGATCTCGTTGTAGTGACATATATATCTAGAGTCTAGTGTATACTGTATGTCTACTGGTTTGTAGTCACAGTTTATCTCGTTGTAGTGACATATGTATCTAGTGTCTAGTGTATACTGTATGTCTACTGTTTTGTAGTCACAGTTGATCTCGTTGTAGTGACATATGTATCTAGTGTCTAGTGTATACTGTATTTCTACTGTTTTATAGTTACAGTTGATCTCGTTGTAGTGACATATATATCTAGAGTCTAGTGTATATGTATGTCTACTGGTTTGTAGTCACAGTTGATCTCGTTGTAGTGACATATGTATCTAGTGTCTAGTGTATACTGTATTTCTACTGTTTTATAGTTACAGTTGATCTCGTTGTAGTGACATATGTTTCTAGTGTCTAGTGTATACTGTATGTCTACTGTTTTGTAGTTACAGTTGATCTCGTTGTAATGACATATGTATCTAGAGTCTAGTGTATACTGTATGTCTACTGTTTTGTAGTCACAGTTGATCTCGTTGTAGTGACATATGTATCTAGTGTCTACTGTATACTGTATGTCTACTGTTTTGTAGTCACAGTTGATCTCGTTGTAGTGACATATGTATCTAGTGTCTAGTGTATACTGTATGTCTACTGTTTTCTAGTTACAGTTGATTTCGTTGTAGTGACATATGTATGTAGTGTCTAGTGTATACTGTATGTCTACTGTTTTATAGTTACAGTTGATCTCGTTGTAGTGACATATATATCTTGAGTCTAGTGTATACTGTATGTCTACTGGTTTGTAGTCACAGTTGATCTCGTTTTAGTGACATATGTATCTAGTGTCTAGTGTATACTGTATGTCTACTGTTTTGTAGTTACAGTTGATCTCGTTGTAATGACATATGTATCTAGAGTCTAGTGTATACTGTATGTCTACTGTTTTCTAGTTACAGTTGATCTCGTTGTAATGACATATGTATCTAGTGTGTAGTGTATACGGTATGTCTACTGTTTTGTAGTTACAGTTGATCTCGTTGTAGTGACATATGTATCTAGTGTCTAGTGTATACTGTATGTCTACTGTTTTATAGCTGCAGTTGATCTCGTTGTAGTGACATATGTATCTAGTGTCTACTGTATACTGTATTTCTACTGTTTTCTATTTACAGTTGATTTCGTTGTAGTGACATATGTATGTAGTGTCTAGTGTATACTGTATGTTTACTGTGTTCTAGTTACAGTTGATTTTGTTGTAGTGACATATGTATCTAGTGTCTACTGTATACTGTATGTCTACTGTTTTGTAGCTACAGTTGATCTCGTTGTAGTGACATATGTATCTAGTGTCGAGTGTATACTGTATGTCTACTGTTTTCTAGTTACACTTGATCTCGTTGTAATGACATATGTATCTAGTGTCTAGTGTATACTGTATTTCTACTGTTTTGTAGTTACAGTTGATCTCGTTGTAGTGACATATATATCTAGTGTCTAGTGTATACTGTATGTTTATTGTTTTGTAGTTACAGTTGATCTCCTTGTAGTGACATATGTATCTAGTGTCCAGTGTATACTGTATGTCTACTGTTTTGTAGCTACAGTTGATCTCGTTGTAATGACATATGTATCTAGTGTCTAATGTATACTGTATGTCTACTGTTTAGTAGTTACAGTTGATCTCGTTGTAGTGACATATGTATCTAGTGTCTAGTGTATACTGTATGTCTACTGTTTTGTAGTTACAGTTGATCTCGTTGTAGTGACATATGTATCTAGTGTCTAGTGTATACTGTATGTCCACTGTTTTGTAGTTACAGTTGATCTCGTTGTAGTGACATATGTATCTAGTGTCTAGTGTATACTGTATGTTTACTGTGTTCTAGTTACAGTTGATTTTGTTGTAGTGACATATGTATCTAGTGTCTACTGTATACTGTATGTCTACTGTTTTGTAGCTACAGTTGATCTCGTTGTAGTGACATATGTATGTAGTGTCTAGTGTATACTGTATGTTTACTGTGTTCTAGTTACAGTTGATTTTGTTGTAGTGACATATGTATCTAGTGTCTACTGTATACTGTATGTCTACTGTTTTGTAGCTACAGTTGATCTCGTTGTAGTGACATATGTATCTAGTGTCTAGTGTATACTGTATGTCTACTGTTTTGTAGTTACAGTTGATGTCGTTGTAATGACATATGTATCTAGTGTCTAGTGTATACTGTATGTCTACTGTTTTGTAGTTACAGTTGATCTCGTTGTAGTGACATATATATCTAGTGTCTAGTGTATACTGTATGTTTATTGTTTTGTAGTTACAGTTGATCTCCTTGTAGTGACATATGTATCTAGTGTCCAGTGTATACTGTATGTCTACTGTTTTGTAGCTACAGTTGATCTCGTTGTAATGACATATGTATCTAGTGGCTAATGTATACTGTATGTCTACTGTTTAGTAGTTACAGTTGATCTCGTTGTAGTGACATATGTATCTAGTGTCTAGTGTATACTGTATGTCTACTGTTTTGTAGTTACAGTTGATCTCGTTGTAGTGACATATGTATCTGGTGTCTAGTGTATACTGTATGTCCACTGTTTTGTAGTTACAGTTGATCTCGTTGTAGTGACATATGTATCTAGTGTCTAGTGTATACTGTATGTCTACTGTTTTGTAATCACAGTTGATCTCGTTGTAGTGACATATGTATCTTGTGTCTAGTGTATACTGTATGTCTACTGTTTTGTAGTTACAGTTCATCTCGTTGTAGTGACATATGTATCTAGTTTCTAGTGTATACTGTATGTCTACTGTTTTCTAGTTACAGTTGATTTCGTTGTAGTGACATATGTATTTAGTGTCTAGTGTATACTGTATGTCTACTGTTTTGTAGTTACAGTTGATCTCGTTGTAATGACATATGTATCTAGAGTCTAGTGTATACTGTATGTCTACTGTTTTCTAGTTACAGTTGATCTCGTTGTAATGACATATGTATCTAGTGTCTAGTGTATACTGTATGTCTACTGTTTTGTAATTACAGTTGATCTCGTTGTAGTGACATATGTATCTAGTGTCTAGTGTATACTGTATGTCTACTGTTTTGTAGTTACAGTTGATTTCGTTGTAATGATATATGTATCTAGTGTCTAGTGTATACTGTATGTCTACTGTTTTGTAGTTACAGTTGATTTCGTTGTAGTGACATATATATCTAGTGTCTAGTGTATACTGTATGTTTATTGTTTTATAGTTACAGTTGATCTCCTTGTAGTGACATATGTATCTAGTGTCCAGTGTATACTGTATGTCTACTGTTTTGTAGTTACAGTTGATTTCGTTGTAATGACATATGTATCTAGTATCTAATGTATACTGTATGTCTACTGTTTAGTAGTTACAGTTGATCTCGTTGTAGTGACATATGTATCTAGTGTGTAGTGTATACTGTATGTCTACTGTTTGTAGTTAAAGTTGATCTCGTTGTAGTGACATATGCATCTAGTGTCTAGTGTATGCTGTATGTCTACTGTTTTGTAATTACAGTTGATCTCGTTGTAGTGACATATGTATTTAGTGTCTAGTGTATACTGTATGTCTACTGTTTTGTAGTTACAGTTGATCTCGTTGTAATGACATATGTATCTAGTGTCTAGTGTATACTGTATGTCTACTGTTTTGTAGTCACAGTTGATCTCGTTGTAGTGTCATATGTATCTAGTGTCTAGTGTATACTGTATGTCTACTGTTTTCTAGTTACAGTTCATCTCGTTGTAATGACATATGTATCTAGAGTCTAGTGTATACTGTATGTTTACTGTTTTGTAGTCACAGTTGATCTCGTTGTAGTGTCATATGTATCTAGTGTCTACTGTATACTGTATGTCTAATGTTTTGTAGTCACAGTTGATCTCGTTGTAGTGACATATGTATCTAGTGTCTAGTGTATACTGTATTTCTACTGTTTTATAGTTACAGATTGATCTCGTTGTAGTGACATATATATCTAGAGTCTAGTGTATACTGTATGTCTACTGGTTTGTAGTCACAGTTGATCTCGTTGTAGTGACATATGTATCTAGTGTTTAGTGTATACTGTATGTCTACTGTTTTGTAGTTACAGTTGATCTCGTTGTAATGACATATGTATCTAGAGTCTAGTGTATACTGTATGTCTACTGTTTTCTAGTTACAGTTGATCTCGTTGTAATGACATATGTATCTAGTGTCTAGTGTATACTGTATGTCTACTGTTTTGTAATTACAGTTGATCTCGTTGTAGTGACATATGTATCTAGTGTCTAGTGTATACTGTATGTCTACTGTTTTGTAGTTACAGTTGATTTCGTTGTAATGATATATGTATCTAGTGTCTAGTGTATACTGTATGTCTACTGTTTTGTAGTTACAGTTGATTTCGTTGTAGTGACATATATATCTAGTGTCTAGTGTATACTGTATGTTTATTGTTTTATAGTTACAGTTGATCTCCTTGTAGTGACATATGTATCTAGTGTCCAGTGTATACTGTATGTCTACTGTTTTGTAGTTACAGTTGATTTCGTTGTAATGACATATGTATCTAGTATCTAATGTATACTGTATGTCTACTGTTTAGTAGTTACAGTTGATCTCGTTGTAGTGACATATGTATCTAGTGTGTAGTGTATACTGTATGTCTACTGTTTGTAGTTAATGTTGATCTCGTTGTAGTGACATATGCATCTAGTGTCTAGTGTATGCTGTATGTCTACTGTTTTGTAATTACAGTTGATCTCGTTGTAGTGACATATGTATTTAGTGTCTAGTGTATACTGTATGTCTACTGTTTTGTAGTTACAGTTGATCTCGTTGTAATGACATATGTATCTAGTGTCTAGTGTATACTGTATGTCTACTGTTTTGTAGTCACAGTTGATCTCGTTGTAGTGTCATATGTATCTAGTGTCTAGTGTATACTGTATGTCTACTGTTTTCTAGTTACAGTTCATCTCGTTGTAATGACATATGTATCTAGAGTCTAGTGTATACTGTATGTTTACTGTTTTGTAGTCACAGTTGATCTCGTTGTAGTGTCATATGTATCTAGTGTCTACTGTATACTGTATGTCTAATGTTTTGTAGTCACAGTTGATCTCGTTGTAGTGACATATGTATCTAGTGTCTAGTGTATACTGTATTTCTACTGTTTTATAGTTACAGATTGATCTCGTTGTAGTGACATATATATCTAGAGTCTAGTGTATACTGTATGTCTACTGGTTTGTAGTCACAGTTGATCTCGTTGTAGTGACATATGTATCTAGTGTCTAGTGTATACTGTATTTCTACTGTTTTATAGTTACAGTTGATCTCGTTGTAGTGACATATGTTTCTAGTGTCTAGTGTATACTGTATGTCTACTGTTTTGTAGTTACAGTTGATCTCGTTGTAATGACATATGTATCTAGAGTCTAGTGTATACTGTATGTCTACTGTTTTGTAGTCACAGTTGATCTCGTTGTAGTGACATATGTATCTAGTGTCTACTGTATACTGTATGTCTACTGTTTTGTAGTCACAGTTGATCTCGTTGTAGTGACATATGTATCTAGTGTCTAGTGTATACTGTATGTCTACTGTTTTCTAGTTACAGTTGATTTCGTTGTAGTGACATATGTATGTAGTGTCTAGTGTATACTGTATGTCTACTGTTTTATAGTTACAGTTGATCTCGTTGTAGTGACATATATATCTTGAGTCTAGTGTATACTGTATGTCTACTGGTTTGTAGTCACAGTTGATCTCGTTTTAGTGACATATGTATCTAGTGTCTAGTGTATACTGTATGTCTACTGTTTTGTAGTTACAGTTGATCTCGTTGTAATGACATATGTATCTAGAGTCTAGTGTATACTGTATGTCTACTGTTTTCTAGTTACAGTTGATCTCGTTGTAATGACATATGTATCTAGTGTGTAGTGTATACGGTATGTCTACTGTTTTGTAGTTACAGTTGATCTCGTTGTAGTGACATATGTATCTAGTGTCTAGTGTATACTGTATGTCTACTGTTTTATAGCTGCAGTTGATCTCGTTGTAGTGACATATGTATCTAGTGTCTACTGTATACTGTATTTCTACTGTTTTCTATTTACAGTTGATTTCGTTGTAGTGACATATGTATGTAGTGTCTAGTGTATACTGTATGTTTACTGTGTTCTAGTTACAGTTGATTTTGTTGTAGTGACATATGTATCTAGTGTCTACTGTATACTGTATGTCTACTGTTTTGTAGCTACAGTTGATCTCGTTGTAGTGACATATGTATCTAGTGTCGAGTGTATACTGTATGTCTACTGTTTTCTAGTTACACTTGATCTCGTTGTAATGACATATGTATCTAGTGTCTAGTGTATACTGTATTTCTACTGTTTTGTAGTTACAGTTGATCTCGTTGTAGTGACATATATATCTAGTGTCTAGTGTATACTGTATGTTTATTGTTTTGTAGTTACAGTTGATCTCCTTGTAGTGACATATGTATCTAGTGTCCAGTGTATACTGTATGTCTACTGTTTTGTAGCTACAGTTGATCTCGTTGTAATGACATATGTATCTAGTGTCTAATGTATACTGTATGTCTACTGTTTAGTAGTTACAGTTGATCTCGTTGTAGTGACATATGTATCTAGTGTCTAGTGTATACTGTATGTCTACTGTTTTGTAGTTACAGTTGATCTCGTTGTAGTGACATATGTATCTAGTGTCTAGTGTATACTGTATGTCCACTGTTTTGTAGTTACAGTTGATCTCGTTGTAGTGACATATGTATCTAGTGTCTAGTGTATACTGTATGTTTACTGTGTTCTAGTTACAGTTGATTTTGTTGTAGTGACATATGTATCTAGTGTCTACTGTATACTGTATGTCTACTGTTTTGTAGCTACAGTTGATCTCGTTGTAGTGACATATGTATGTAGTGTCTAGTGTATACTGTATGTTTACTGTGTTCTAGTTACAGTTGATTTTGTTGTAGTGACATATGTATCTAGTGTCTACTGTATACTGTATGTCTACTGTTTTGTAGCTACAGTTGATCTCGTTGTAGTGACATATGTATCTAGTGTCTAGTGTATACTGTATGTCTACTGTTTTGTAGTTACAGTTGATGTCGTTGTAATGACATATGTATCTAGTGTCTAGTGTATACTGTATGTCTACTGTTTTGTAGTTACAGTTGATCTCGTTGTAGTGACATATATATCTAGTGTCTAGTGTATACTGTATGTTTATTGTTTTGTAGTTACAGTTGATCTCCTTGTAGTGACATATGTATCTAGTGTCCAGTGTATACTGTATGTCTACTGTTTTGTAGCTACAGTTGATCTCGTTGTAATGACATATGTATCTAGTGGCTAATGTATACTGTATGTCTACTGTTTAGTAGTTACAGTTGATCTCGTTGTAGTGACATATGTATCTAGTGTCTAGTGTATACTGTATGTCTACTGTTTTGTAGTTACAGTTGATCTCGTTGTAGTGACATATGTATCTGGTGTCTAGTGTATACTGTATGTCCACTGTTTTGTAGTTACAGTTGATCTCGTTGTAGTGACATATGTATCTAGTGTCTAGTGTATACTGTATGTCTACTGTTTTGTAATCACAGTTGATCTCGTTGTAGTGACATATGTATCTTGTGTCTAGTGTATACTGTATGTCTACTGTTTTGTAGTTACAGTTCATCTCGTTGTAGTGACATATGTATCTAGTTTCTAGTGTATACTGTATGTCTACTGTTTTCTAGTTACAGTTGATTTCGTTGTAGTGACATATGTATTTAGTGTCTAGTGTATACTGTATGTCTACTGTTTTGTAGTTACAGTTGATCTCGTTGTAATGACATATGTATCTAGAGTCTAGTGTATACTGTATGTCTACTGTTTTCTAGTTACAGTTGATCTCGTTGTAATGACATATGTATCTAGTGTCTAGTGTATACTGTATGTCTACTGTTTTGTAATTACAGTTGATCTCGTTGTAGTGACATATGTATCTAGTGTCTAGTGTATACTGTATGTCTACTGTTTTGTAGTTACAGTTGATTTCGTTGTAATGATATATGTATCTAGTGTCTAGTGTATACTGTATGTCTACTGTTTTGTAGTTACAGTTGATTTCGTTGTAGTGACATATATATCTAGTGTCTAGTGTATACTGTATGTTTATTGTTTTATAGTTACAGTTGATCTCCTTGTAGTGACATATGTATCTAGTGTCCAGTGTATACTGTATGTCTACTGTTTTGTAGTTACAGTTGATTTCGTTGTAATGACATATGTATCTAGTATCTAATGTATACTGTATGTCTACTGTTTAGTAGTTACAGTTGATCTCGTTGTAGTGACATATGTATCTAGTGTGTAGTGTATACTGTATGTCTACTGTTTGTAGTTAAAGTTGATCTCGTTGTAGTGACATATGCATCTAGTGTCTAGTGTATGCTGTATGTCTACTGTTTTGTAATTACAGTTGATCTCGTTGTAGTGACATATGTATTTAGTGTCTAGTGTATACTGTATGTCTACTGTTTTGTAGTTACAGTTGATCTCGTTGTAATGACATATGTATCTAGTGTCTAGTGTATACTGTATGTCTACTGTTTTGTAGTCACAGTTGATCTCGTTGTAGTGTCATATGTATCTAGTGTCTAGTGTATACTGTATGTCTACTGTTTTCTAGTTACAGTTCATCTCGTTGTAATGACATATGTATCTAGAGTCTAGTGTATACTGTATGTTTACTGTTTTGTAGTCACAGTTGATCTCGTTGTAGTGTCATATGTATCTAGTGTCTACTGTATACTGTATGTCTAATGTTTTGTAGTCACAGTTGATCTCGTTGTAGTGACATATGTATCTAGTGTCTAGTGTATACTGTATTTCTACTGTTTTATAGTTACAGATTGATCTCGTTGTAGTGACATATATATCTAGAGTCTAGTGTATACTGTATGTCTACTGGTTTGTAGTCACAGTTGATCTCGTTGTAGTGACATATGTATCTAGTGTTTAGTGTATACTGTATGTCTACTGTTTTGTAGTTACAGTTGATCTCGTTGTAATGACATATGTATCTAGAGTCTAGTGTATACTGTATGTCTACTGTTTTCTAGTTACAGTTGATCTCGTTGTAATGACATATGTATCTAGTGTCTAGTGTATACTGTATGTCTACTGTTTTGTAATTACAGTTGATCTCGTTGTAGTGACATATGTATCTAGTGTCTAGTGTATACTGTATGTCTACTGTTTTGTAGTTACAGTTGATTTCGTTGTAATGATATATGTATCTAGTGTCTAGTGTATACTGTATGTCTACTGTTTTGTAGTTACAGTTGATTTCGTTGTAGTGACATATATATCTAGTGTCTAGTGTATACTGTATGTTTATTGTTTTATAGTTACAGTTGATCTCCTTGTAGTGACATATGTATCTAGTGTCCAGTGTATACTGTATGTCTACTGTTTTGTAGTTACAGTTGATTTCGTTGTAATGACATATGTATCTAGTATCTAATGTATACTGTATGTCTACTGTTTAGTAGTTACAGTTGATCTCGTTGTAGTGACATATGTATCTAGTGTGTAGTGTATACTGTATGTCTACTGTTTGTAGTTAATGTTGATCTCGTTGTAGTGACATATGCATCTAGTGTCTAGTGTATGCTGTATGTCTACTGTTTTGTAATTACAGTTGATCTCGTTGTAGTGACATATGTATTTAGTGTCTAGTGTATACTGTATGTCTACTGTTTTGTAGTTACAGTTGATCTCGTTGTAATGACATATGTATCTAGTGTCTAGTGTATACTGTATGTCTACTGTTTTGTAGTCACAGTTGATCTCGTTGTAGTGTCATATGTATCTAGTGTCTAGTGTATACTGTATGTCTACTGTTTTCTAGTTACAGTTCATCTCGTTGTAATGACATATGTATCTAGAGTCTAGTGTATACTGTATGTTTACTGTTTTGTAGTCACAGTTGATCTCGTTGTAGTGTCATATGTATCTAGTGTCTACTGTATACTGTATGTCTAATGTTTTGTAGTCACAGTTGATCTCGTTGTAGTGACATATGTATCTAGTGTCTAGTGTATACTGTATTTCTACTGTTTTATAGTTACAGATTGATCTCGTTGTAGTGACATATATATCTAGAGTCTAGTGTATACTGTATGTCTACTGGTTTGTAGTCACAGTTGATCTCGTTGTAGTGACATATGTATCTAGTGTTTAGTGTATACTGTATGTCTACTGTTTTGTAGTCACAGTTGATCTCGTTGTAGTGACATATGTATCTAGTGTCTAGTGTATACTGTATTTTTACTGTTTTATAGTTACAGTTGATCTCGTTGTAGTGACATATATATGTAGTGTCTAGTGTATACTGTATGTCTACTGTTTTACAGTTACAGTTGATCTCGTTGTAGTGACATATATATCTAGAGTCTAGTGTATACTGTATGTCTACTGGTTTGTAGTCACAGTTGATCTCGTTGTAGTGACATATGTATCTAGTGTCTAGTGTATACTGTATGTCTACTGTTTTATAGTTACAGTTGATCTCGTTGTAGTGACATATATATCTAGAGTCTAGTGTATACTGTATGTCTACTGGTTTGTAGTCACAGTTGATCTCGTTGTAGTGATATATGTATCTAGTGTCTAGTGTATACTGTATGTCTACTGTTTTGTAGTCACAGTTGATCTCGTTGTAGTGACATATGTATCTAGAGTCTAGTGTATACTGTATTTCTACTGTTTTATAGTTACAGTTGATCTCGTTGTAGTGACATATGTATCTAGAGTCTAGTGTATACTGTATTTCTACTGTTTTATAGCTGCAGTTGATCTCGTTGTAGTGACATATATATCTAGAGTCTAGTGTATACTGTATTTCCACTGTTTTATAGTTACAGTTGATCTCGTTGTAGTGACATATATATCTAGAGTCTAGTGTATACTGTATGTCTACTGGTTTGTAGTCACAGTTGATCTCGTTGTAGTGACATATGTATCTAGTGTCTAGTTTATACTGTATGTCTACTGTTTTGTAGTCACAGTTGATCTCGTTGTAGTGACATATGTATCTAGTGTCTAGTGTATACTGTATTTCTACTGTTTTATAGTTACAGTTGATCTCATTGTAGTGACATATATATCTAGAGTCTAGTGTATACTGTATGTCTACTGGTTTGTAGTCACAGTTGATCTCGTTGTAGTGACATATGTATCTAGTGTCTAGTGTATACTGTATGTCTACTGTTTTGTAGTTACAGTTGATCTCGTTGTAATGACATATGTATCTAGAGTCTAGTGTATACTGTATGTCTACTGTTTTGTAGTCACAGTTGATCTCGTTGTAGTGTCATATGTATCTAGTGTCTACTGTATACTGTATGTCTACTGTTTTGTAGTCACAGTTGATCTCGTTGTAGTGACATATGTATCTAGTGTCTAGTGTATACTGTATGTCTACTGTTTTCTTGTTACAGTTGATTTCGTTGTAGTGACATATGTATGTAGTGTCTACTGTATACTGTATGTCTACTGTTTTATAGTTACAGTTGATCTCGTTGTAGTGACATATATATCTAGAGTCTAGTGTATACTGTATGTCTATTGGTTTGTAGTCACAGTTGATCTCGTTGTAGTGACATATGTATCTAGTGTCTAGTGTATACTGTATGTCTACTGTTTTGTAGTTACAGTTGATCTCGTTGTAATGACATATGTATCTAGAGTCTAGTGTATACTGTATGTCTACTGTTTTCTAGTTACAGTTGATCTCGTTGTAATGACATATATATCTAGTGTCTAGTGTATACTGTATATCTACTGTTTTGTAGTTACAGTTGATCTCGTTGTAGTGACATATGTATCTAGTGTCTAGTGTATACTGTATGTCTACTGTTTTGTAGTCACAGTTGATCTCGTTGTAGTGTCATATGTATCTAGTGTCTAGTGTATACTGTATGTCTACTGTTTTGTAGTTACAGTTGATCTCGTTGTAATGACATATGTATCTAGTGTCTAGTGTATACTCTATGTCTACTGTTTTGTAGTCACAGTTGATCTCGTTGTAGTGTCATATGTATCTAGTGTCTAGTGTATACTGTATGTCTACTGTTTTGTAGTTACAGTTCATCTCGTTGTAGTGACATATGTATCTAGTGTCTAGTGTATACTGTATGTCTACTGTTTTGTAGTCACCGTTGATCTCGTTGTAGTGACATATGTATCTAGTTTCTAGTGTATGCTGTATGCCTACTGTTTTCTAGTTACAGTTGATCTCGTTGTAATGACATATGTATCTAGTGTCTAGTGTATACTGTATGTCTACTGTTTTGTAGTTACAGTTGATCTCGTTGTAGTGACATATGTATGTAGTATCTAGTGTATACTGTATGTCTACTGTTTTATAGCTGCAGTTGATCTCGTTGTAGTGACATATGTATCTAGTGTCTACTGTATACTGTATTTCTACTGTTTAGTAGTTACAGTTCATCTCGTTGTAGTGACATATTGACATATGTATGTAGTGTCTAGTGTATACTGTATGTGTACTGTTTTGTAGTCACAGTTGATCTCGTTGTAATGACCTATGTATCTAGTGTCTAGTGTATACTGTATGTTTACTGTGTTCTAGTTACAGTTGATTTCGTTGTAGTGACATATGTATCTAGTGTCTACTGTATACTGTATGTCTACTGTTTTGTAGCTACAGTTGATCTCGTTGTAGTGACATATGTATCTAGTGTCTAGTGTATACTGTATGTCTACTGTTTTATAGTTACAGTTGATCTCGTTGTAATGACATATGTATCTAGTGTCTAGTGTATACTGTATGTCTACTGTTTTGTAGTTACAGTTGATCTCGTTGTAGTGATATATATATCTAGTGTCTAATGTATAATGTATGTCTACTGTTTAGTAGTTACAGTTGATCTCGTTGTAGTGACATATGTATCTAGTGTCTAGTGTATACTGTATGTCTACTGTTTTGTAGTTACAGTTGATCTCGTTGTAGTGACATATGTATCTAGTGTCTAGTGTATACTGTATGTCCACTGTTTTGTAGTTACAGTTGATCTCGTTGTAGTGACATATGTATCTAGTGTCTAGTGTATACTGTATGTCTACTGTTTTGTAATCACAGTTGATCTCGTTGTAGTGACATATGTATCTAGTTTCTAGTGTATACTGTATGTCTACTGTTTTCTAGTTACAGTTGATCTCGTTGTAGTGACATATGTATCTAGTGTCTAGTGTATACTGTATGTCTACTGTTTTGTAGTCACAGTTGATCTCGTTGTAGTGTCATATGTATCTTGTGTCTAGTGTATACTGTATGTCTACTGTTTTGTAGTTACAGTTCATCTCGTTGTAGTGACATGTGTATCTAGTTTCTAGTGTATACTGTATGTCTACTGTTTTGTAGTTACAGTAGATTTCGTTGTAGTGACATATGTATGTAGTGTCTAGTGTATACTGTATGTCTACTGTTTTGTAGTTACAGTTGATCTCGTTGTAATGACATATGTATCTAGAGTCTAGTGTATACTGTATGTCTACTGTTTTCTAGTTACAGTTGATCTCGTTGTAATGACATATGTATCTAGAGTCTAGTGTATACTGTATGTCTACTGTTTTGTAGTCACAGTTGATCTCGTTGTAGTGACATATGTATCTAGTGTCTAGTGTATACTGTATGTCTACTGTTTTGTAATTACAGTTGATCTCGTTGTAGTGACATATGTATCTAGTTTCTAGTGTATGCTGTATGCCTACTGTTTTCTAGTTACAGTTGATCTCGTTGTAATGACATATGTATCTAGTGTCTAGTGTATACTGTATGTCTACTGTTTTGTAGTTACAGTTGATCTCGTTGTAGTGACATATGTATGTAGTTTCTAGTGTATACTGTATGTCTACTGTTTTATAGCTGCAGTTGATCTCGTTGTAGTGACATATATATCTAGTGTCTACTGTATACTGTATTTCTACTGTTTAGTAGTTACAGTTCATCTCGTTGTAGTGACATATTGACATATGTATGTAGTGTCTAGTGTATACTGTATGTGTACTGTTTTGTAGTCACAGTTGATCTCGTTGTAATGACCTATGTATCTAGTGTCTAGTGTATACTGTATGTTTACTGTGTTCTAGTTACAGTTGATTTCGTTGTAGTGACATATGTATCTAGTGTCTACTGTATACTGTATGTCTACTGTTTTGTAGCTACAGTTGATCTCGTTGTAGTGACATATGTATCTAGTGTCTAGTGTATACTGTATGTCTACTGTTTTGTAGTTACAGTTGATCTCGTTGTAATGACATATGTATCTAGTGTCTAGTGTATACTGTATGTCTACTGTTTTGTAGTTACAGTTGATCTCGTTGTAGTGACATATATATCTAGTGTCTAATGTATAATGTATGTCTACTGTTTAGTAGTTACAGTTGATCTCGTTGTAGTGACATATGTATCTAGTGTCTAGTGTATACTGTATGTCTACTGTTTTGTAGTTACAGTTGATCTCGTTGTAGTGACATATGTATCTAGTGTCTAGTGTATACTGTATGTCCACTGTTTTGTAGTTACAGTTGATCTCGTTGTAGTGACATATGTATCTAGTGTCTAGTGTATACTGTATGTCTACTGTTTTGTAATCACAGTTGATCTCGTTGTAGTGACATATGTATCTAGTTTCTAGTGTATACTGTATGTCTACTGTTTTCTAGTTACAGTTGATCTCGTTGTAGTGACATATGTATCTAGTGTCTAGTGTATACTGTATGTCTACTGTTTTGTAGTCACAGTTGATCTCGTTGTAGTGTCATATGTATCTTGTGTCTAGTGTATACTGTATGTCTACTGTTTTGTAGTTACAGTTCATCTCGTTGTAGTGACATATGTATCTAGTTTCTAGTGTATACTGTAAGTCTACTGTTTTGTAGTTACAGTAGATTTCGTTGTAGTGACATATGTATGTAGTGTCTAGTGTATACTGTATGTCTACTGTTTTGTAGTTACAGTTGATCTCGTTGTAATGACATATGTATCTAGAGTCTAGTGTATACTGTATGTCTACTGTTTTCTAGTTACAGTTGATCTCGTTGTAATGACATATGTATCTAGTGTCTAGTGTATACTGTATGTCTACTGTTTTGTAGTCACAGTTGATCTCGTTGTAGTGACATATGTATCTAGTGTCTAGTGTATACTGTATGTCTACTGTTTTGTAATTACAGTTGATCTCGTTGTAGTGACATATGTATCTAGTGTCTAGTGTATACTGTATGTCTACTGTTTTGTAGTTACAGTTGATCTCGTTTTAATGACATATGTATCTAGTGTGTAGTGTATACTGTATGACTACTGTTTTGTAGTTACAGTTGATCTCGTTGTAGTGACATATGTATCTAGTGTCTAGTGTATACTGTATGTCTACTGTTTTGTAGTTACAGTTGATCTCGTTGTAATGACATATGTATCTAGTGTCTAGTGTATACTGTATGTCTACTGTTTTGTAGTTACAGTTGTTCTCGTTGTAGTGACATATATATCTAGTGGCTAGTGTATACTGTATGTTTATTGTTTTGTAGTTACAGTTGTTCTCGTTGTAGTGACATATATATCTAGTGTCCAGTGTATACTGTATGTCTACTGTTTTGTAGTTACAGTTGATCTCGTTGTAATGACATATGTATCTAGTGTCTAATGTACACTGTATGTCTACTGTTTAGTAGTTACAGTTGATCTCGTTGTAGTGACATATGTATCTAGTGTCTAGTGTATACTGTATGTCGACTGTTTTGTAGTTATAGTTCATCTCGTTGTAATGCCATATGTATCTAGTTTCTAGTGTATACTGTATGTCTACTATTTTGTAGTTACAGTTGATTTCGTTGTAGTGACATATGTATCTAGTGTCTAGTGTATACTGTATGTCTACTGTTTTATAGTCACAGTTGATCTCGTTGTAATGACATATGTATCTAGTGTCTAATGTATACTGTATGTCTACAGGTTTGTAGTTATAGTTGATCTCATTGTAATGACATATGTATTTAGTGTCTAGTGTATACTGTATGTCTACTGTTTTGTAGTTTCAGTTCCTCTCGTTGTA
Organism: Bathymodiolus brooksi; assembly: GCA_963680875.1. Lineage (NCBI taxonomy): Eukaryota > Metazoa > Mollusca > Bivalvia > Mytilida > Modiolidae > Bathymodiolus > Bathymodiolus brooksi. Next base: position 102,389,834 of record OY804585.1, read on the forward strand.
ATGACATATGTATCTAGTTTCTAATGTATACTGTATGTCTACTGTTTTGTAGTTACAGTTGATCTCGTTGTAATGACATATGTATCTAGTGTCTAGTGTATACTGTACGTCTACTGTTTTGTAGTTACAGTTGATCTCGTTGTAGTGACATATATATCTAGTGTCTAGTGTATACTGTATGTTTATTGTTTTGTAGTTACAGTTGATCTCCTTGTAGTGACATATGTATCTAGTGTCCAGTGTATACTGTATGTCTACTGGTTTGTAGTTACAGTTGATCTCGTTGTAATGACATATGTATCTAGTGTCTAATGTATACTGTATGTCTACTGTTTTGTAGTTACAGTTGATTTCGTTGTAGTGACATATGTATCTAGTGTCTAGTGTATACTGTATGTCTACTGTTTTGTAGTTACAGTTGATCTCGTTGTAGTGACATATGTATCTAGTGCCTAGAGTATACTGTATGTCTACTGTTTTGTAGTTACAGTTGATCTCGTTCGAGTGACATATGTATCTAGTGTCTAGTGTATACTGTATGTCTACCGTTTTGTAGTTACATTTCATCTCGTTGTAATGACATATGTATCTAGTGTCTAGTTTATACTGTATGTCTACTGTTTTGTAGTTACAGTTGATCTCGTTGTAGTGACATATGTATCTAGTTTCTAGTGTATACTGTATGTCTACTGTTTTCTAGTTACAGTTGATTTCGTTGTAGTGACAAATGTATGTAGTGTCTAGTGTATACTGTATGTCTACTGTTTTGTAGTTACAGTTGATCTCGTTGTAATGACATATGTATCTAGAGTCTAGTGTATACTGTATGTCTACTGTTTTCTAGTTACAGTTGATCTCGTTGTAATGACATATGTATCTAGTGTCTAGTGTATACTGTATGTCTACTGTTTTGTAATTACAGTTGATCTCGTTGTAGTGACATATGTATCTAGTGTCTAGTGTATACTGTATGTCTACTGTTTTGTAGTTACAGTTGATCTCGTTGTAATGACATATGTATCTAGTGTGTAGTGTATACTGTATGACTACTGTTTTGTAGTTACAGTTGATCTCGTTGTAGTGACATATGTATCTAGTGTCTAGTGTATACTGTATGTCTACTGTTTTGTAGTTACAGTTGATCTCGTTGTAATGACATATGTATCTAGTGTCTAGTGTATACTGTACGTCTACTGTTTTGTAGTTACAGTTGTTCTCGTTGTAGTGACATATATATCTAGTGGCTAGTGTATACTGTATGTTTATTGTTTTGTAGTTACAGTTGTTCTCCTTGTAGTGACATATGTATCTAGTGTCCAGTGTATACTGTATGTCTACTGTTTTGTATTTACAGTTGATCTCGTTGTAATGACATATGTATCTAGTGTCTAATGTATACTGTATGTCTACTGTTTTATAGTTACAGTTGATCTCGTTGTAGTGACATATGTATCTAGTGTCTAGTGTATACTGTATGTCTACTGTTTTATAGTCACAGTTGATCTCGTTGTAGTGACATATGTATCTAGTGTCTAGTGTATACTGTATGTCTACTGTTTTATAGTAATAGTTCATCTCGTGGTAATGACATATGTATCTAGTTTCTAGTGTATACTGTATGTCTACTATTTTGTAGTTACAGTTGATTTCGTTGTAGTGACATATGTATCTAGTGTCTAGTGTATACTGTATGTCTACTGTTTTATAGTCACAGTTGATCTCGTTGTAATGACATATGTATCTAGTGTCTAATGTATACTGTATGTCTACAGGTTTGTAGTTATAGTTGATCTCATTGTAATGACATATGTATTTAGTGTCTAGTGTATACTGTATGTCTACTGTTTTGTAGTTTCAGTTCCTCTCGTTGTAATAACATATGTATCTAGTTTCTAATGTATACTGTATGTCTACTGTTTTGTAGTTACATTTGATTTCGTTGTAGTGACATATGTATCTAGTGTCTAGTGTATACTGTATGTCTACTGTTTTGTAGTTACAGTTGATTTCGTTGTAATGACATATGTATTTAGTGTCTAGTGTATACTGTATGTCTACTGTTTTGTAGTTACAGTTGATCACGTTGTAGTGACATATGTATCTAGTGTCTAGTGTATACTGTATGTCTACTGTTTTGTAGTTACAGTTGATCTCGTTGTAATGACATATGTATCTAGTTTCTAGTGTATACTGTATGTCTACTATTTTGCAGTTACAGTTGATTTCGTTGTAGTGACATATTTATCTAGTGTCTAGTGTATACTGTATGTCTACTGTTTTATAGTTACAGTTGATCTCGTTGTAATGACATATGTATCTAGTGTCTAGTGTATACTGTATGTCTACTGTTTTGTAGTTACAGTTGATCTCATTGTAATGACATATGCATTTAGTGTATAGTGTATACTGTATGTCTACTGTTTTGTAGTTACAGTTCATTTCTTTGTAATGACATTTGTATCTAGTTTCTAGTGTATACTGTATGTCTACTTTTTTGTAGTTACAGTTGATTTCGTTGTAGTGACATATGTATCTAGTGTCTAGTGTATACTGTATGTCTACTGTTTTGTAGTTACAGTTGATCTCGTTGTAGTGACATATGTATCTAGTGCCTAGAGTATACTGTATGTCTACTGTTTTGTAGTTACAGTTGATCTCGTTCGAGTGACATATGTATCTAGTGTCTAGTGTATACTGTATGTCTACCGTTTTGTAGTTACATTTCATCTCGTTGTAATGACATATGTATCTAGTGTCTAGTTTATACTGTATGTCTACTGTTTTGTAGTTACAGTTGATCTCGTTGTAGTGACATATGTATCTAGTTTCTAGTGTATACTGTATGTCTACTGTTTTCTAGTTACAGTTGATTTCGTTGTAGTGACATATGTATGTAGTATCTAGTGTATACTGTATGTCTACTGTTTTGTAGTTACAGTTGATCTCGTTGTAATGACATATGTATCTAGAGTCTAGTGTATACTGTATGTCTACTGTTTTCTAGTTACAGTTGATCTCGTTGTAATGACATATGTATCTAGTGTCTAGTGTATACTGTATGTCTACTGTTTTGTAGTCACAGTTGATCTCGTTGTAGTGACATATGTATCTAGTGTCTAGTGTATACTGTATGTCTACTGTTTTGTAATTACAGTTGATCTCGTTGTAGTGACATATGTATCTAGTGTCTAGTGTATACTGTATGTCTACTGTTTTGTAGTTACAGTTGATCTCGTTGTAATGACATATGTATCTAGTGTGTAGTGTATACTGTATGACTACTGTTTTGTAGTTACTGTTGATCTCGTTGTAGTGACATATGTATCTAGTGTCTAGTGTATACTGTATGTCTACTGTTTTGTAATTACAGTTGATCTCGTTGTAATGACATATGTATCTAGTGTCTAGTGTATACTGTATGTCTACTGTTTTCTAGTTACAGTTGATCTCGTTGTAGTGACATATATATCTAGTGGCTAGTGTATACTGTATGTTTATTGTTTTGTAGTTACAGTTGATCTCCTTGTAGTGACATATGTATCTAGTGTCCAGTGTATACTGTATGTCTACTGTTTTGTAATTACAGTTGATCTCGTTGTAATGACATATGTATCTAGTGTGTAGTGTATACTGTATGACTACTGTTTTGTAGTTACAGTTGATCTCGTTGTAGTGACATATGTATCTAGTGTGTAGTGTATACTGTATGACTACTGTTTTGTAGTTACAGTTGATCTCGTTGTAATGACATATGTATCTAGTGTCTAATGTATACTGTATGTCTACTGTTTAGTAGTTACAGTTGATCTCGTTGTAGTGACATATGTATCTAGTGTCTAGTGTATACTGTATGTCGACTGTTTTGTAGTTATAGTTCATCTCGTTGTAATGACATATGTATCTAGTTTCTAGTGTATACTGTATGTCTACTATTTTGTAGTTACAGTTGATTTCGTTGTAGTGACATATGTATCTAGTGTCTAGTGTATACTGTATGTCTACTGTTTTATAGTCACAGTTGATCTCGTTGTAATGACATATGTATCTAGTGTCTAATGTATACTGTATGTCTACAGGTTTGTAGTTATAGTTGATCTCATTGTAATGACATATGTATTTAGTGTCTAGTGTATACTGTATGTCTACTGTTTTGTTGTTTCAGTTCCTCTCGTTGTAATGACATATGTATCTAGTTTCTAATGTATACTGTATGTCTACTGTTTTGTAGTTACAGTTGATCTCGTTGTAATGACATATGTATCTAGTGTCTAGTGTATACTGTACGTCTACTGTTTTGTAGTTACAGTTGATCTCGTTGTAGTGACATATATATCTAGTGTCTAGTGTATACTGTATGTTTATTGTTTTGTAGTTACAGTTGATCTCCTTGTAGTGACATATGTATCTAGTGTCCAGTGTATACTGTATGTCTACTGTTTTGTAGTTACAGTTGATCTCGTTGTAATGACATATGTATCTAGTGTCTAATGTATACTGTATGTCTACTGTTTTATAGTTACAGTTGATCTCGTTGTATTTACATATGTATCTAGTGTCTAGTGTATACTGTATGTCTACTGTTTTATAGTCACAGTTGATCTCGTTGTAGTGACATATGTATCTAGTGTCTAGTGTATACTGTATGTCTACTGTTTTATAGTTATAGTTCATCTCGTTGTAATGACATATGTATCTAGTTTCTAGTGTATACTGTATGTCTACTATTTTGTAGTTACAGTTGATTTCGTTGTAGTGACATATGTATCTAGTGTCTAGTGTATACTGTATGTCTACTGTTTTATAGTCACAGTTGATCTCGTTGTAATGACATATGTATCTAGTGTCTAATGTATACTGTATGTCTACAGGTTTGTAGTTATAGTTGATCTCATTGTAATGACATATGTATTTAGTGTCTAGTGTATACTGTATGTCTACTGTTTTGTAGTTTCAGTTCCTCTCGTTGTAATAACATATGTATCTAGTTTCTAATGTATACTGTATGTCTGCTGTTTTGTAGTTACATTTGATTTCGTTGTAGTGACATATGTATCTAGTGTCTAGTGTATACTGTATGTCTACTGTTTTGTAGTTACAGTTGATTTCGTTGTAATGACATATGTATTTAGTGTCTAGTGTATACTGTATGTCTACTGTTTTGTAGTTACAGTTGATCACGTTGTAGTGACATATGTATCTAGTGTCTAGTGTATACTGTATGTCTACTGTTTATTAGTTACAGTTGATCTCGTTGTAATGACATATGTATCTAGTTTCTAGTGTATACTGTATGTCTACTATTTTGCAGTTACAGTTGATTTCGTTGTAGTGACATATGTATCTAGTGTCTAGTGTATACTGTATGTCTACTGTTTTATAGTTACAGTTGATCTCGTTGTAATGACATATGTATCTAGTGTCTAGTGTATACTGTATGTCTACTGTTTTGTAGTTACAGTTGATCTCATTGTAATGACATATGTATTTAGTGTCTAGTGTATACTGTATGTCTACTGTTTTGTAGTTACAGTTCATTTCTTTGTAATGACATTTGTATCTAGTTTCTAGTGTATACTGTATGTCTACTGTTTTGTAGTTACAGTTGATTTCGTTGTAGTGACATATGTATCTAGTGTCTAGTGTATACTGTATGTCTACTGTTTTGTAGTTACAGTTGATCTCGTTGTAGTGACATATGTATCTAGTGCCTAGAGTATACTGTATGTCTACTGTTTTGTAGTTACAGTTGATCTCGTTCGAGTGACATATGTATCTAGTGTCTAGTGTATACTGTATGTCTACCGTTTTGTAGTTACATTTCATCTCGTTGTAATGACATATGTATCTAGTGTCTAGTTTATACTGTATGTCTACTGTTTTGTAGTTACAGTTGATCTCGTTGTAGTGACATATATATCTAGTGTCTAGTGTATACTGTATGTCTACTGTTTTGTAGTTACAGTTGATCTCGTTGTAGTGGCATATGTATCTAGTTTCCAGTGTATACTCAATGTCTACTGTTTTATATTTACAATTGATCTCGTTGTAGTGACATATGTATCTAGTGTCTAGTGTATACTGTATGTCTACTCTACTGTTTAATAGTTACAGTTGATCTCGTTTTAGTGACATATGTATCTAGTGTCTAGTGTATACTGTATGTCTACTGTTTTATAGTTACAGTTGATCTCGTTGTAGTGACATATGTATCTAGTGTCTAGTGTATACTGTATGTCTACTGTTTTATAGTTACAGTTGATCTCGTTGTAGTGACATATGTATCTAGTGTCCAGTGTATACTTCATATCTACTGTTTTATAGTTACAGTTGATCTCGTTGTAGTGACATATATATCTAGTGTCTAGTGTATACTGTATGTCTACTGTTTTGTAGTTACAGTTGATCTCGTTGTAGTGACATATGTATCTAGTGTCTAGTGTATACTGTATGTCTACTGTTTTATAGTTACAGTTGATCTCGTTGTAGTGACATATGTATCTAGTGTCCAGTGTATACTTCATATCTACTGTTTTATAGTTACAGTTGATCTCGTTGTAGTGACATATGTATCTAGTGTCTAGTGTATACTGTATGTCTACTGTTTTATAGTTACAATTGATCTCGTTGTAGTGACATATGTATCTAGTTTCTAGTGTATACTGTATGTCTACTGTTTTATAGTTACAGTTGATCTCGTTGTAGTGACATATGTATCTAGTGTCTATTGCATACTGTATGTCTACAGTTTTGTAGTTACAGTTGATCTCGTTGTAGTGACATATCTATCTAGTGTCTAGTATATACTGTATGTCTACTGTTTTGTAGTTACAGTTGATCTCGTTGTAGCGACATATATATCTAGTGTCTAGTGTATACTGTATGTCTACTGTTTTATAGTTACAGTTGATCTCTTTGTAGTGACATATATATATAGTGTCTATTGCATACTGTATGTCTACAGTTTTGTAGTTACAGTTGATCTCGTTGTAGTGACATATGTATCTAGTGTCTAGTGTATACTGTATGTCTACTGTTTTGTAGTTACAGTTGATCTCGTTGTAGTGACATATGTATGTAGTGTCTAGTGTATACTGTATGTCTACTGTTTTATAGCTGCAGTTGATCTCGTTGTAGTGACATATGTATCTAGTGTCTACTGTATACTGTATTTCTACTGTTTAGTAGTTACAGTTCATCTCGTTGTAGTGACATATTGACATATGTATGTAGTGTCTAGTGTATACTGTATGTGTACTGTTTTGTAGTCACAGTTGATCTCGTTGTAATGACATATGTATCTAGTGTCTAGTGTATACTGTATGTTTACTGTGTTCTAGTTACAGTTGATTTCGTTGTAGTGACATATGTATCTAGTGTCTACTGTATACTGTATGTCTACTGTTTTGTAGCTACAGTTGATCTCGTTGTAGTGACATATGTATCTAGTGTCTAGTGTATACTGTATGTCTACTGTTTTGTAGTTACAGTTGATCTCGTTGTAATGACATATGTATCTAGTGTCTAGTGTATACTGTATGTCTACTGTTTTGTAGTTACAGTTGATCTCGTTGTAGTGACATATATATCTAGTGTCTAGTGTATATTGTATGTTTATTGTTTTGTAGTTACAGTTGATCTCCTTGTAGTGACATATGTATCTAGTGTCCAGTGTATACTGTATGTCTACTGTTTTGTAGTTACAGTTGATCTCGTTGTAATAACATATGTATCTAGTGTCTAATGTATAATGTATGTCTACTGTTTAGTAGTTACAGTTGATCTCGTTGTAGTGACATATGTATCTAGTGTCTAGTGTATACTGTATGTCTACTGTTTTGTAGTTACAGTTGATCTCGTTGTAGTGACATATGTATCTAGTGTCTAGTGTATACTGTATGTCCACTGTTTTGTAGTTACAGTTGATCTCGTTGTAGTGACATATGTATCTAGTGTCTAGTGTATACTGTATGCCTACTGTTTTGTAATCACAGTTGATCTCGTTGTAGTGACATATGTATCTAGTTTCTAGTGTATACTGTATGTCTACTGTTTTCTAGTTACAGTTGATCTCGTTGTAGTGACATATGTATCTAGTGTCTAGTGTATACTGTATGTCTACTGTTTTGTAGTCACAGTTGATCTCGTTGTAGTGTCATATGTATCTTGTTTCTAGTGTATACTGTATGTCTACTGTTTTGTAGTTACAGTTGATCTCGTTGTAGTGACATATGTATCTAGTTTCTAGTGTATACTGTATGTCTACTGTTTTCTAGTTACAGTTGATTTCGTTGTAATGACATATGTATGTAGTGTCTAGTGTATACTGTATGTCTACTGTTTTGTAGTTACAGTTGATCTCGTTGTAATGACATATGTATCTAGAATCTAGTGTATATTGTATGTCTACTGTTTTCTAGTTACAGTTGATCTCGTTGTAATGACATATGTATCTAGTGTCTAGTGTATACTGTATGTCTACTGTTTTGTAGTCACAGTTGATTTCGTTGTAGTGACATATGTATCTAGTGTCTAGTGTATACTGTATGTCTACTGTTTTGTAATTACAGTTGATCTCATTGTAGTGACATATGTATCTAGTGTCTAGTGTATACTGTATGTCTACTGTTTTGTAGTTACAGTTGATCTCGTTGTAATGACATATGTATCTAGTGTGTAGTGTATACTGTATGACTACTGTTTTGTAGTTACAGTTGATCTCGTTGTAGTGACATATGTATCTAGTGTCTAGTGTATACTGTATGTCTACTGTTTTGTAGTTACAGTTGATCTCGTTGTAATGACATATGTATCTAGTGTCTAGTGTATACTGTATGTCTACTATTTTGTAGTTACAGTTGATCTCGTTGTAGTGACATATATATCCAGTGGCTAGTGTATACTGTATGTTTATTGTTTTGTAGTTACAGTTGATCTCCTTGTAGTGACATATGTATCTAGTGTCCAGTGTATACTGTATGTCTACTGTTTTGTAGTTACAGTTGATCTCGTTGTAATGACATATGTATCTAGTGTCTAATGTATACTGTATGACTACTGTTTAGTAGTTACAGTTGATCTCGTTGTAGTGACATATGTATCTAGTGTCTAGTGTATACTGTATGTCGACTGTTTTGTAGTTATAGTTCATCTCGTTGTAATGACATATGTATCTAGTTTCTAGTGTATACTGTATGTCTACTATTTTGTAGTTACAGTTGATTTCGTTGTAGTGACATATGTATCTAGTGTCTAGTGTATACTGTATGTCTACTGTTTTATAGTCACAGTTGATCTCCTTGTAATGACATATGTATCTAGTGTCTAATGTATACTGTATGTCTACAGGTTTGTAGTTATAGTTGATCTCATTGTAATGACATATGTATTTAGTGTCTAGTGTATACTGTATGTCTACTGTTTTGTAGTTTCAGTTCCTCTCGTTGTAATGACATATGTATCTAGTTTCTAATGTATACTGTATGTCTACTGTTTTGTAGTTACAGTTGATCTCGTTGTAATGACATATGTATCTAGTGTCTAGTGTATACTGTACGTCTACTGTTTTGTAGTTACAGTTGATCTCGTTGTAGTGACTTATATATCTAGTGTCTAGTGTATACTGTATGTTTATTGTTTTGTAGTTACAGTTGATCTCCTTGTAGTGACATATGTATCTAGTGTCCAGTGTATACTGTATGTCTACTGTTTTGTAGTTACAGTTGATCTCGTTGTAATGACATATGTATCTAGTGTCTAATGTATACTGTATGTCTACTGTTTTATAGTTACAGTTGATCTCGTTGTAGTGACATATGTATCTAGTGTCTAGTGTATACTGTATGTCTACTGTTTTATAGTCACAGTTGATCTCGTTGTAGTGACATATGTATCTAGTGTCTAGTGTATACTGTATGTCTACTGTTTTATAGTAATAGTTCATCTCGTTGTAATGACATATGTATCTAGTTTCTAGTGTATACTGTATGTCTACTATTTTGCAGTTACAGTTGATTTCGTTGTAGTGACATATGTATCTAGTGTCTAGTGTATACTGTATGTCTACTGTTTTATAGTTACAGTTGATCTCGTTGTAATGACATATGTATCTAGTGTCTAGTGTATACTGTATGTCTACTGTTTTGTAGTTACAGTTGATCTCGTTGTAATGACATATGTATCTAGTGTGTAGTGTATACTGTATGTCTACTGTTTTGTAGTTACAGTTGATCTCGTTGTAATGACATATGTATCTAGTGTGTAGTGTATACTGTATGACTACTGTTTTGTAGTTACAGTTGATCTCGTTGTAGTGACATATGTATCTAGTGTCTAGTGTATACTGTATGTCTACTGTTTTGTAGTTACAGTTGATCTCGTTGTAATGACATATGTATCTAGTGTCTAGTGTATACTGTATGTCTACTATTTTGTAGTTACAGTTGATCTCGTTGTAGTGACATATATATCCAGTGGCTAGTGTATACTGTATGTTTATTGTTTTGTAGTTACAGTTGATCTCCTTGTAGTGACATATGTATCTAGTGTCCAGTGTATACTGTATGTCTACTGTTTTGTAGTTACAGTTGATCTCGTTGTAATGACATATGTATCTAGTGTCTAATGTATACTGTATGACTACTGTTTAGTAGTTACAGTTGATCTCGTTGTAGTGACATATGTATCTAGTGTCTAGTGTATACTGTATGTCGACTGTTTTGTAGTTATAGTTCATCTCGTTGTAATGACATATGTATCTAGTTTCTAGTGTATACTGTATGTCTACTATTTTGTAGTTACAGTTGATTTCGTTGTAGTGACATATGTATCTAGTGTCTAGTGTATACTGTATGTCTACTGTTTTATAGTCACAGTTGATCTCCTTGTAATGACATATGTATCTAGTGTCTAATGTATACTGTATGTCTACAGGTTTGTAGTTATAGTTGATCTCATTGTAATGACATATGTATTTAGTGTCTAGTGTATACTGTATGTCTACTGTTTTGTAGTTTCAGTTCCTCTCGTTGTAATGACATATGTATCTAGTTTCTAATGTATACTGTATGTCTACTGTTTTGTAGTTACAGTTGATCTCGTTGTAATGACATATGTATCTAGTGTCTAGTGTATACTGTACGTCTACTGTTTTGTAGTTACAGTTGATCTCGTTGTAGTGACTTATATATCTAGTGTCTAGTGTATACTGTATGTTTATTGTTTTGTAGTTACAGTTGATCTCCTTGTAGTGACATATGTATCTAGTGTCCAGTGTATACTGTATGTCTACTGTTTTGTAGTTACAGTTGATCTCGTTGTAATGACATATGTATCTAGTGTCTAATGTATACTGTATGTCTACTGTTTTATAGTTACAGTTGATCTCGTTGTAGTGACATATGTATCTAGTGTCTAGTGTATACTGTATGTCTACTGTTTTATAGTCACAGTTGATCTCGTTGTAGTGACATATGTATCTAGTGTCTAGTGTATACTGTATGTCTACTGTTTTATAGTAATAGTTCATCTCGTTGTAATGACATATGTATCTAGTTTCTAGTGTATACTGTATGTCTACTATTTTGCAGTTACAGTTGATTTCGTTGTAGTGACATATGTATCTAGTGTCTAGTGTATACTGTATGTCTACTGTTTTATAGTTACAGTTGATCTCGTTGTAATGACATATCTATCTAGTGTCTAGTGTATACTGTATGTCTACTGTTTTGTAGTTACAGTTGATCTCATTGTAATGACATATGTATTTAGTGTCTAGTGTATACTGTATGTCTACTGTTTTGTAGTTACAGTTCATTTCTTTGTAATGACATTTGTATCTAGTTTCTAGTGTATACTGTATGTCTACTGTTTTGTAGTTACAGTTGATTTCGTTGTAGTGACATATGTATCTAGTGTCTAGTGTATACTGTATGTCTACTGTTTTGTAGTTACAGTTGATCTCGTTGTAGTGACATATGTATCTAGTGCCTAGAGTATACTGTATGTCTACTGTTTTGTAGTTACAGTTGATCTCGTTCGAGTGACATATGTATCTAGTGTCTAGTGTATACTGTATGTCTACCGTTTTGTAGTTACATTTCATCTCGTTGTAATGACATATGTATCTAGTGTCTAGTTTATACTGTATGTCTACTGTTTTGTAGTTACAGTTGATCTCGTTGTAGTGACATATATATCTAGTGTCTAGTGTATACTGTATGTCTACTGTTTTGTAGTTACAGTTGATCTCGTTGTAGTGGCATATGTATCTAGTTTCCAGTGTATACTCAATGTCTACTGTTTTATATTTACAATTGATCTCGTTGTAGTGACATATGTATCTAGTGTCTAGTGTATACTGTATGTCTACTCTACTGTTTAATAGTTACAGTTGATCTCGTTGTAGTGACATATGTATCTAGTGTCTAGTGTATACTGTATGTCTACTGTTTTGTAGTTACAGTTGATCTCGTTGTAGTGACATATATATCTAGTGTCTAGTGTATATTGTATGTTTATTGTTTTGTAGTTACAGTTGATCTCCTTGTAGTGACATATGTATCTAGTGTCCAGTGTATACTGTATGTCTACTGTTTTGTAGTTACAGTTGATCTCGTTGTAATAACATATGTATCTAGTGTCTAATGTATAATGTATGTCTACTGTTTAGTAGTTACAGTTGATCTCGTTGTAGTGACATATGTATCTAGTGTCTAGTGTATACTGTATGTCTACTGTTTTGTAGTTACAGTTGATCTCGTTGTAGTGACATATGTATCTAGTGTCTAGTGTATACTGTATGTCCACTGTTTTGTAGTTACAGTTGATCTCGTTGTAGTGACATATGTATCTAGTGTCTAGTGTATACTGTATGCCTACTGTTTTGTAATCACAGTTGATCTCGTTGTAGTGACATATGTATCTAGTTTCTAGTGTATACTGTATGTCTACTGTTTTCTAGTTACAGTTGATCTCGTTGTAGTGACATATGTATCTAGTGTCTAGTGTATACTGTATGTCTACTGTTTTGTAGTCACAGTTGATCTCGTTGTAGTGTCATATGTATCTTGTTTCTAGTGTATACTGTATGTCTACTGTTTTGTAGTTACAGTTCATCTCGTTGTAGTGACATATGTATCTAGTTTCTAGTGTATACTGTATGTCTACTGTTTTCTAGTTACAGTTGATTTCGTTGTAATGACATATGTATGTAGTGTCTAGTGTATACTGTATGTCTACTGTTTTGTAGTTACAGTTGATCTCGTTGTAATGACATATGTATCTAGAATCTAGTGTATATTGTATGTCTACTGTTTTCTAGTTACAGTTGATCTCGTTGTAATGACATATGTATCTAGTGTCTAGTGTATACTGTATGTCTACTGTTTTGTAGTCACAGTTGATTTCGTTGTAGTGACATATGTATCTAGTGTCTAGTGTATACTGTATGTCTACTGTTTTGTAATTACAGTTGATCTCATTGTAGTGACATATGTATCTAGTGTCTAGTGTATACTGTATGTCTACTGTTTTGTAGTTACAGTTGATCTCGTTGTAATGACATATGTATCTAGTGTGTAGTGTATACTGTATGACTACTGTTTTGTAGTTACAGTTGATCTCGTTGTAGTGACATATGTATCTAGTGTCTAGTGTATACTGTATGTCTACTGTTTTGTAGTTACAGTTGATCTCGTTGTAATGACATATGTATCTAGTGTCTAGTGTATACTGTATGTCTACTATTTTGTAGTTACAGTTGATCTCGTTGTAGTGACATATATATCCAGTGGCTAGTGTATACTGTATGTTTATTGTTTTGTAGTTACAGTTGATCTCCTTGTAGTGACATATGTATCTAGTGTCCAGTGTATACTGTATGTCTACTGTTTTGTAGTTACAGTTGATCTCGTTGTAATGACATATGTATCTAGTGTCTAATGTATACTGTATGACTACTGTTTAGTAGTTACAGTTGATCTCGTTGTAGTGACATATGTATCTAGTGTCTAGTGTATACTGTATGTCGACTGTTTTGTAGTTATAGTTCATCTCGTTGTAATGACATATGTATCTAGTTTCTAGTGTATACTGTATGTCTACTATTTTGTAGTTACAGTTGATTTCGTTGTAGTGACATATGTATCTAGTGTCTAGTGTATACTGTATGTCTACTGTTTTATAGTCACAGTTGATCTCCTTGTAATGACATATGTATCTAGTGTCTAATGTATACTGTATGTCTACAGGTTTGTAGTTATAGTTGATCTCATTGTAATGACATATGTATTTAGTGTCTAGTGTATACTGTATGTCTACTGTTTTGTAGTTTCAGTTCCTCTCGTTGTAATGACATATGTATCTAGTTTCTAATGTATACTGTATGTCTACTGTTTTGTAGTTACAGTTGATCTCGTTGTAATGACATATGTATCTAGTGTCTAGTGTATACTGTACGTCTACTGTTTTGTAGTTACAGTTGATCTCGTTGTAGTGACTTATATATCTAGTGTCTAGTGTATACTGTATGTTTATTGTTTTGTAGTTACAGTTGATCTCCTTGTAGTGACATATGTATCTAGTGTCCAGTGTATACTGTATGTCTACTGTTTTGTAGTTACAGTTGATCTCGTTGTAATGACATATGTATCTAGTGTCTAATGTATACTGTATGTCTACTGTTTTATAGTTACAGTTGATCTCGTTGTAGTGACATATGTATCTAGTGTCTAGTGTATACTGTATGTCTACTGTTTTATAGTCACAGTTGATCTCGTTGTAGTGACATATGTATCTAGTGTCTAGTGTATACTGTATGTCTACTGTTTTATAGTAATAGTTCATCTCGTTGTAATGACATATGTATCTAGTTTCTAGTGTATACCGTATGTCTACTATTTTGCAGTTACAGTTGATTTCGTTGTAGTGACATATGTATCTAGTGTCTAGTGTATACTGTATGTCTACTGTTTTATAGTTACAGTTGATCTCGTTGTAATGACATATGTATCTAGTGTCTAGTGTATACTGTATGTCTACTGTTTTGTAGTTACAGTTGATCTCATTGTAATGACATATGTATTTAGTGTCTAGTGTATACTGTATGTCTACTGTTTTGTAGTTACAGTTCATTTCTTTGTAATGACATTTGTATCTAGTTTCTAGTGTATACTGTATGTCTACTGTTTTGTAGTTACAGTTGATTTCGTTGTAGTGACATATGTATCTAGTGTCTAGTGTATACTGTATGTCTACTGTTTTGTAGTTACAGTTGATCTCGTTGTAGTGACATATGTATCTAGTGCCTAGAGTATACTGTATGTCTACTGTTTTGTAGTTACAGTTGATCTCGTTCGAGTGACATATGTATCTAGTGTCTAGTGTATACTGTATGTCTACCGTTTTGTAGTTTCATTTCATCTCGTTGTAATGACATATGTATCTAGTGTCTAGTTTATACTGTATGTCTACTGTTTTGTAGTTACAGTTGATCTCGTTGTAGTGACATATATATCTAGTGTCTAGTGTATACTGTATGTCTACTGTTTTGTAGTTACAGTTGATCTCGTTGTAGTGGCATATGTATCTAGTTTCCAGTGTATACTCAATGTCTACTGTTTTATATTTACAATTGATCTCGTTGTAGTGACATATGTATCTAGTGTCTAGTGTATACTGTATGTCTACTCTACTGTTTAATAGTTACAGTTGATCTCGTTGTAGTGACATATGTATCTAGTGTCTAGTGTATACTGTATGTCTACTGTTTTATAGTTACAGTTGATCTCGTTGTAGTGACATATGTATCTAGTGTCTAGTGTTTACTGTATGTCTACTGTTTTATAGTTACAGTTGATCTCGTTGTAGTGACATATGTATCTAGTGTCCAGTGTATACTTCATATCTACTGTTTTATAGTTACAGTTGATCTCGTTGTAGTGACATATATATCTCGTGTCTAGTGTATACTGTATGTCTACTGTTTTGTAGTTACAGTTGATCTCGTTGTAGTGACATATGTATCTAGTGTCTAGTGTATACTGTATGTCTACTGTTTTATTGTTACAGTTGATCTCGTTGTAGTGACATATGTATCTAGTTTCCAGTGTATATTTCATATCTACTGTTTTATAGTTACAGTTGATGATCTCGTTGTAGTGACATATGTATCTAGTGTCTAGTGTATACTGTATGTCTACTGTTTTATAGTTACAATTGATCTCGTTGTAGTGACATATGTATCTAGTGTCTAGTGTATACTGTATGTCTACTGTTTTATAGTTACAGTTGATCTCGTTGTAGTGACATATGTATCTAGTGTCTAGTGTATACTGTATGTCTACTGTTTTGTAGTTACAGTTGATCTCGTTGTAGTGACATATCTATCTAGTGTCTAGTATATACTGTATGTCTACTGTTTTGTAGTTACAGTTGATCTCGTTGTAGCGACATATATATCTAGTGTCTAGTGTATACTGTATGTCTACTGTTTTATAGTTACAGTTGATCTCTTTGTAGTGACATATATATATAGTGTCTATTGCATACTGTATGTCTACTGTTTTGTAGTTACAGTTGATCTCGTTGTAGTGACATATGTATCTAGTGTCTAGTGTATACTGTATGTCTACTGTTTTATAGTTACAGTTGATCTCGTTGTAATGACATATTTATCTAGTGTCTAGTGTATACTGTATGTCTACTGTTTTATAGTCACAGTTGATCTCGTTGTAGTGACATATGTATCTAGTGTCTAGTGTATACTTATGTCTACTGTTTTGTAGTTACAGTTCATTTCTTTGTAATGACATTTGTATCTAGTTTCTAGTGTATACTGTATGTCTACTGTTTTGTAGTTACAGTTGATTTCGTTGTAGTGACATATGTATCTAGTGTCTAGTGTATACTGTATGTCTACTGTTTTGTAGTTACAGTTGATCTCGTTGTAGTGACATATGTATCTAGTGTCTAGAGTATACTGTATGTCTACTGTTTTGTAGTTACAGTTGATCTCGTTCGAGTGACATATGTATCTAGTGTGTAGTGTATACTGTATGTCTACCGTTTTGTAGTTACATTTCATCTCGTTGTAATGACATATGTATCTAGTGTCTAGTTTATACTGTATGTCTACTGTTTTGTAGTTACAGTTGATCTCGTTGTAGTGACATATATATCTAGTGTCTAGTGTATACTGTATGTCTACTGTTTTGTAGTTACAGTTGATCTCGTTGTAGTGGCATATGTATCTAGTTTCCAGTGTATACTCAATGTCTACTGTTTTATATTTACAATTGATCTCGTTGTAGTGACATATGTATCTAGTGTCTAGTGTATACTGTATGTCTACTCTACTGTTTAATAGTTACAGTTGATCTCGTTGTAGTGACATATGTATCTAGTGTCTAGTGTATACTGTATGTCTACTGTTTTATAGTTACAGTTGATCTCGTTGTAGTGACATATGTATCTAGTGTCTAGTGTTTACTGTATGTCTACTGTTTTATAGTTACAGTTGATCTCGTTGTAGTGACATATGTATCTAGTGTCCAGTGTATACTTCATATCTACTGTTTTATAGTTACAGTTGATCTCGTTGTAGTGACATATATATCTCGTGTCTAGTGTATACTGTATGTCTACTGTTTTGTAGTTACAGTTGATCTCGTTGTAGTGACATATGTATCTAGTGTCTAGTGTATACTGTATGTCTACTGTTTTATAGTTACAGTTGATCTCGTTGTAGTGACATATGTATCTAGTTTCCAGTGTATATTTCATATCTACTGTTTTATAGTTACAGTTGATGATCTCGTTGTAGTGACATATGTATCTAGTGTCCAGTGTATACTTCATATCTACTGTTTTATAGTTACAGTTGATCTCGTTGTAGTGACATATATATCTCGTGTCTAGTGTATACTGTATGTCTACTGTTTTGTAGTTACAGTTGATCTCGTTGTAGTGACATATATATCTAGTGTCTAGTGTATACTGTATGTCTACTGTTTTGTAGTTACAGTTGATCTCGTTGTAGTGGCATATGTATCTAGTTTCCAGTGTATACTCAATGTCTACTGTTTTATATTTACAATTGATCTCGTTGTAGTGACATATGTATCTAGTGTCTAGTGTATACTGTATGTCTACTCTACTGTTTAATAGTTACAGTTGATCTCGTTGTAGTGACATATGTATCTAGTGTCTAGTGTATACTGTATGTCTACTGTTTTATAGTTACAGTTGATCTCGTTGTAGTGACATATGTATCTAGTGTCTAGTGTTTACTGTATGTCTACTGTTTTATAGTTACAGTTGATCTCGTTGTAGTGACATATGTATCTAGTGTCCAGTGTATACTTCATATCTACTGTTTTATAGTTACAGTTGATCTCGTTGTAGTGACATATATATCTCGTGTCTAGTGTATACTGTATGTCTACTGTTTTGTAGTTACAGTTGATCTCGTTGTAGTGACATATGTATCTAGTGTCTAGTGTATACTGTATGTCTACTGTTTTATAGTTACAGTTGATCTCGTTGTAGTGACATATGTATCTAGTTTCCAGTGTATATTTCATATCTACTGTTTTATAGTTACAGTTGATGATCTCGTTGTAGTGACATATGTATCTAGTGTCTAGTCTATACTGTATGTCTACTGTTTTATAGTTACAATTGATCTCGTTGTAGTGACATATGTATCTAGTGTCTAGTGTATACTGTATGTCTACTGTTTTATAGTTACAGTTGATCTCGTTGTAGTGACATATGTATCTAGTGTCTAGTGTATACTGTATGTCTACTGTTTTGTAGTTACAGTTGATCTCGTTGTAGTGACATGTCTATCTAGTGTCTAGTATATACTGTATGTCTACTGTTTTGTAGTTACAGTTGATCTCGTTGTAGCGACATATATATATAGGGTCTAGTGTATACTGTATGTCTACTGTTTTATAGTTACAGTTGATCTCTTTGTAGTGACATATATATATAGTGTCTATTGCATACTGTATGTCTACTGTTTTGTAGTTACAGTTGATCTCGTTGTAGTGACATATGTATCTAGTGTCTAGTGTATACTGTATGTCTACTGTTTTATAGTTACAGTTGATCTCGTTGTAATGACATATTTATCTAGTGTCTAGTGTATACTGTATGTCTACTGTTTTATAGTCACAGTTGATCTCGTTGTAGTGACATATGTATCTAGTGTCTAGTGTATACTTATGTCTACTGTTTTATAGTTACAGTTGATCTCGTTGTAGTGACATATGTATCTAGTGTCTATTGTATACTGTATGTCTACTGTTTTGTAGTTACAGTTGATCTCGTTGTAGTGACATATGTATCTAGTGTCTAGTGTATACTGTATGTCTACTGTTTTGTAGTTGATCTCGTTGTAGTGATATATGTATCTAGTGTCTAGTGTATACTGTATGTCTACTGTTTTGTAGTTACAGTTGATCTCGTTGTAGTGACATATGTATCTAGTGTCTAGTGTACACTTTATGTCTACTGTTTTATAGTTACAGTTGATCTCGTTGTAGTGACATATATATCTAGTGTCTAGTGTATACTGTATGTCTACTGTTTTGTAGTTACAGTTGATCTCGTTGTAGTGACATATGTATCTAGTGTCTAGTGTATACTGTATGTCTACTGTTTTGTAGTTACAGTTGATCTCGTTGTAGTGACATATGTATCTAGTGTCTAGTGTATACTGTATGTCTACTGTTTTGTAGTTGATCTCGTTGTAATGACATATGTATCTAGTGTCTAGTGTATACTGTATGTCTACTGTTTTGTAGTTACAGTTGATCTCGTTGTAGTGACATATGTATCTAGTGTCTAGTGTATACTGTATGTCCACTGTTTTGTAGTTACAGTTGATCTCGTTGTAGTGACATATGTATCTAGTGTCTAGTGTATACTGTATGTCTACTGTTTTGTAATCACAGTTGATCTCGTTGTAGTGACATATGTATCTAGTTTCTAGTGTATACTGTATGTCTACTGTTTTCTAGTTACAGTTGATCTCGTTGTAGTGACATATGTATCTAGTGTCTAGTGTATACTGTATGTCTACTGTTTTGTAGTCACAGTTGATCTCGTTGTAGTGTCATATGTATCTTGTGTCTAGTGTATACTGTATGTCTACTGTTTTGTAGTTACAGTTGATCTCGTTGTAGTGACATATGTATCTAGTTTCTAGTGTATACTGTATGTCTACTGTTTTCTAGTTACAGTTGATTTCGTTGTAGTGACATATGTATGTAGTGTCTAGTGTATACTGTATGTCTACTGTTTTGTAGTTACAGTTGATCTCGTTGTAATGACATATGTATCTAGAGTCTAGTGTATACTGTATGTCTACTGTTTTCTAGTTACAGTTGATCTCGTTGTAATGACATATGTATCTAGTGTCTAGTGTATACTGTATGTCTACTGTTTTGTAGTCACAGTTGATCTCGTTGTAGTGACATATATATCTAGTGTCTAGTGTATACTGTATGTCTACTGTTTTGTAATTACAGTTGATCTCGTTGTAGTGACATATGTATCTAGTGTCTAGTGTATACTGTATGTCTACTGTTTTGTAGTTACAGTTGATCTCGTTGTAATGACATATGTATCTAGTGTGTAGTGTATACTGT
The DNA here is from genome assembly GCA_963680875.1 of Bathymodiolus brooksi. NCBI lineage: Eukaryota > Metazoa > Mollusca > Bivalvia > Mytilida > Modiolidae > Bathymodiolus > Bathymodiolus brooksi. The sequence goes on from OY804585.1 coordinate 102,410,488, forward strand.
ATGTCTACTGTTTTGTAGTTACAGTTGATCTCGTTGTAGTGACATATGTATCTAGTGTCTAGTGTATACTGTATGTCTACTGTTTTGTAGTTACAGTTGATCTCGTTGTAATGACATATGTATCTAGTGTCTAGTGTATGCTGTATGTCTACTGTTTTGTAGTTACAGTTGATCTCGTTGTAATGACATATGTATCTAGTGTCCAGTGTATACTGTATGTCTACTGTTTTGTAGTTACAGTTGATCTCGTTGTAATGACATATGTATCTAGTGTCTAATGTATACTGTATGTCTACTGTTTAGTAGTTACAGTTGATCTCGTTGTAGTGACATATGTATCTAGTGTCTAGTGTATACTGTATGTCGACTGTTTTGTAGTTATAGTTCATCTCGTTGTAATGACATATGTATCTAGTTTCTAGTGTATACTGTATGTCTACTATTTTGTAGTTACAGTTGATTTCGTTGTAGTGACATATGTATCTAGTGTCTAGTGTATACTGTATGTCTACTGTTTTATAGTCACAGTTGATCTCGTTGTAATGACATATGTATCTAGTGTCTAATGCATACTGTATGTCTACAGGTTTGTAGTTATAGTTGATCTCATTGTAATGACATATGTATTTAGTGTCTAGTGTATACTGTATGTCTACTGTTTTGTAGTTTCAGTTCCTCTCATTGTAATGACATATGTATCTAGTTTCTAATGTATACTGTATGTCTACTGTTTTGTAGTTACAGTTGATCTCGTTGTAATGACATATGTATCTAGTGTCTAATGCCTACTGTATGTCTACAGGTTTGTAGTTATAGTTGATCTCATTGTAATGACATATGTATTTAGTGTCTATTGTATACTGTATGTCTACTGTTTTGTAGTTTCAGTTCCTCTCGTTGTAATGACATATGTATCTAGTTTCTAATGTATACTGTATGTCTACTGTTTTGTAGTTACAGTTGATCTCGTTGTAATGACATATGTATCTAGTGTCTAGTGTATACTGTACGTCTACTGTTTTGTAGTTACAGTTGATCTCGTTGTAGTGACATATATATCTAGTGTCTAGTGTATACTGTATGTTTATTGTTTTGTAGTTACAGTTGAACTCCTTGTAGTGACATATGTATCTAGTGTCCAGTGTATACTGTATGTCTACTGTTTTGTAGTTACAGTTGATCTCGTTGTAATGACATATGTATCTAGTGTCTAATGTATACTGTATGTCTACTGTTTTATAGTTACAGTTGATCTCGTTGTAGTGACATATGTATCTAGTGTCTAGTGTATACTGTATGTCTACTGTTTTATAGTCACAGTTGATCTCGTTGTAGTGACATATGTATCTAGTGTCTAGTGTATACTGTATGTCTACTGTTTTATAGTTATAGTTCATCTCGTTGTAATGACATATGTATCTAGTTTCTAGTGTATACTATATGTCTACTATTTTGTAGTTACAGTTGATTTCGTTGTAGTGACATATGTATCTAGTGTCTAGTGTATACTGTATGTCTACTGTTTTATAGTCACAGTTGATCTCGTTGTAATGACATATGTATCTAGTGTCTAATGTATACTGTATGTCTACAGGTTTGTAGTTATAGTTGATCTCATTGTAATGACATATGTATTTAGTGTCTAGTGTATACTGTATGTCTACTGTTTTGTAGTTTCAGTTCCTCTTGTTGTAATGACATATGTATCTAGTTTCTAATGTATACTGTATGTCTACTGTTTTGTAGTTACAATTGATGTCGTTGTAGTGACATATGTATCTAGTGTCTAGTGTATACTGTATGTCTACTGTTTTGTAGTTACAGTTGATTTCGTTGTAATGACATATGTATTTAGTGTCTAGTGTATACTGTATGTCTACTGTTTTGTAGTTACAGTTGATCACGTTGTAGTGACATATGTATCTAGTGTCTAGTGTGTACTGTATGTCTACTGTTTAGTAGTTACAGTTGATCTCGTTGTAATGACATATGTATCTAGTTTCTAGTGTATACTGTATGTCTACTATTTTGCAGTTACAGTTGATTTCGTTGTAGTGACATATGTATTTAGTGTCTAGTGTATACTGTATGTCTACTATTGTATAGTTACAGTTGATCTCGTTGTAATGACATATGTATCTAGTGTCTAGTGTATACTGTATGTCTACTGTTTTGTAGTTACAGTTGATCTCATTGTAATGACATATGTATTTAGTGTCTAGTGTATACTGTATGTCTACTGTTTTGTAGTTACAGTTCATTTCTTTGTAATGACATTTGTATCTAGTTTCTAGTGTATACTGTATGTCTACTGTTTTGTAGTTACAGTTGATCTCGTTGTAGTGACATATGTATCTAGTGCCTAGAGTATACTGTATGTCTACTGTTTTGTAGTTACAGTTGATCTCGTTCGAGTGACATATGTATCTAGTATCTAGTGTATACTGTATGTCTACTGTTTTGTAGTTACATTTCATCTCGTTGTAATGACATATGTATCTAGTGTCTAGTTTATACTGTATGTCTACTGTTTTGTAGTTACAGCTGATCTCGTTGTAGTGGCATATGTATCTAGTTTCCAGTGTATACTTCATGTCTACTGTTTTATATTTACAATTGATCTCGTTGTAGTGACATATGTATCTAGTGTCTAGTGTATACTGTATGTCTACTGTTTAATAGTTACAGTTGATCTCGTTTTAGTGACATATGTATCTAGTGTCTAGTGTATACTGTATGTTTACTGTTTTATAGTTACAGTTGATCTCGTTGTAGTGACATATGTATCTAGTGTCTAGTGTTTACTGTATGTCTACTGTTTTATAGTTACAGTTGATCTCGTTGTAGTGACATATGTATCTAGTGTCCAGTGTATACTTCATATCTACTGTTTTATAGTTACAGTTGATCTCGTTGTAGTGACATATATATCTAGTGTCTAGTGTATACTGTATGTCTACTGTTTTGTAGTTACAGTTGATCTCGTTGTAGTGACATATGTATCTAGTGTCTAGTGTATACTGTATGTCTACTGTTTTATAGTTACAGTTGATCTCGTTGTAGTGACATATGTATCTAATGTCCAGTGTATACTTCATATCTACTGTTTTATAGTTACAGTTGATCTCGTTGTAGTGACATATGTATCTAGTGTCTAGTGTATACTGTATGTCTACTGTTTTATAGTTACAATTGATCTCGTTGTAGTGACATATGTATCTAGTGTCTAGTGTATACTGTATGTCTACTGTTTTATAGTTACAGTTGATTTCGTTGTAGTGACATATGTATCTAGTGTCTAGTGTATACTGTATGTCTACTGTTTTGTAGTTACAGTTCATCTCGTTGTAGTGACATATCTATCTAGTGTCTAGTATATACTGTATGTCTACTGTTTTGTAGTTACAGTTGATCTCGTTGTAGCGACATATATATCTAGTGTCTAGTGTATACTGTATGTCTACTGTTTTATAGTTACAGTTGATCTCGTTGTAGTGACATATGTATCTAGTGTCTAGTGTATACTGTATGTCTACTGTTTTATAGTTACAGTTGATCTCGTTGTAGTGACATATATATCTAGTGTCTAGTGTATACTGTATGTCTACTGTTTTATAGTTACAATTGATCTCGTTGTAGTGACATATGTATCTAGTTTCTAGTGTATACTGTATGTCTACTGTTTTATAGTTACAGTTGATCTCGTTGTAGTGACATATGTATCTAGTGTCTAGTGTATACTGTATGTCTACTGTTTTGTAGTTACAGTTGATCTCGCTGTAGTGACATATCTATCTAGTGTCTAGTATATACTGTATGTCTACTGTTTTGTAGTTACAGTTGATCTCGTTGTAGTGACATATGTATCTAGTGTCTAGTGTATACTGTATGTCTACTGTTTTATAGTTACAGTTGATCTCGTTGTAATGACATATTTATCTAGTGTCTAGTGTATACTGTATGTCTACTGTTTTATAGTCACAGTTGATCTCGTTGTAGTGACATATGTATCTAGTGTCTAGTGTATACTTTTGTCTACTGTTTTATAGTTACAATTGATCTCGTTGTAGTGACATATGTATCTAGTGTCTATTGTATACTGTATGTCTACTGTTTTGTAGTTACAGTTGATCTCGTTGTAGTGACATATGTATCTAGTGTCTAGTGTATACTGTATGTCTACTGTTTTGTAGTTGATCTCGTTGTAGTGACATATGTATCTAGTGTCTAGTGTATACTGTATGTCTACTGTTTGTAGTTACAGTTGATCTCGTTGTAGTGACATATGTATCTAGTGTCTAGTGTACACTTTATGTCTACTGTTTTATAGTTACAGTTGATCTCGTTGTAGTGACATATATATCTAGTGTCTAGTGTATACTGTATGTCTACTGTTTTGTAGTTACAGTTGATCTCGTTGTAGTGACAATGTTTCTAGTGTCTAGTGTATACTGTATGTCTACTGTTTTGTAGTTACAGTTGATCTCGTTGTAATGACATATGTATCTAGTGTCTAGTGTATACTGTATGTCTACTGTTTAATAGTTACAGTTGATCTCGTTTTAGTGACATATGTATCTAGTGTCTAGTGTATACTGTATGTCTACTGTTTTATAGTTACAGTTGATCTCGTTGTAGTGACATATGTATCTAGTGTCTAGTGTATACTGTATGTCTACTGTTTTATAGTTACAGTTGATCTCGTTGTAGTGACATATGTATCTAGTGTCCAGTGTATACTGTATGTCTACTGTTTTATAGTTACAGTTGATCTCGTTGTAGTGACATATGTATCTAGTGTCTAGTGTATACTGTATGTCTACTGTTTTATAGTTACAGTTGATCTCGTTGTAGTGACATATGTATCTAGTGTCCAGTGTATACTTCATATCTACTGTTTTATAGTTACAGTTGATCTCGTTGTAGTGACATATGTATCTAGTGTCTAGTGTATACTGTATGTCTACTGTTTTATAGTTACAGTTGATCTCGTTGTAGTGACATATGTATCTAGTGTCTAGTGTATACTGTATGTCTACTGTTTTATAGTTACAGTTGATTTCGTTGTAGTGACATATGTATCTAGTGTCTAGTGTATACTGTATGTCTACTGTTTTGTAGTTACAGTTCATCTCGTTGTAGTGACATATCTATCTAGTGTCTAGTATATACTGTATGTCTACTGTTTTGTAGTTACAGTTGATCTCGTTGTAGCGACATATATATCTAGTGTCTAGTGTATACTGTATGTCTACTGTTTTATAGTTACAGTTGATCTCGTTGTAGTGACATATGTATCTAGTGTCTAGTGGATACTGTATGTCTACTGTTTTATAGTTACAGTTGATCTCGTTGTAGTGACATATATATCTAGTGTCTAGTGCATACTGTATGTCTACTGTTTTGTAGTTACAGTTGATCTCGTTGTAGTGACATATGTATCTAGTGTCTAGTGTATACTGTATGTCTACTGTTTTATAGTTACAGTTGATCTCGTTGTAGTGACATATGTATCTAGTGTCCAGTGTATACTTCATATCTACTGTTTTATAGTTACAGTTGATCTCGTTGTAGTGACATATGTATCTAGTGTCTAGTGTATACTGTATGTCTACTGTTTTATAGTTACAGTTGATCTCGTTGTAGTGACATATGTATCTAGTGTCTAGTGTATACTGTATGTCTACTGTTTTATAGTTACAGTTGATTTCGTTGTAGTGACATATGTATCTAGTGTCTAGTGTATACTGTATGTCTACTGTTTTGTAGTTACAGTTCATCTCGTTGTAGTGACATATCTATCTAGTGTCTAGTATATACTGTATGTCTACTGTTTTGTAGTTACAGTTGATCTCGTTGTAGCGACATATATATCTAGTGTCTAGTGTATACTGTATGTCTACTGTTTTATAGTTACAGTTGATCTCGTTGTAGTGACATATGTATCTAGTGTCTAGTGTATACTGTATGTCTACTGTTTTATAGTTACAGTTGATCTCGTTGTAGTGACATATATATCTAGTGTCTAGTGCATACTGTATATCTACTGTTTTGTAGTTACAGTTGATCTCGTTGTAGTGACATATGTATCTAGTGTCTAGTGTATACTGTATGTCTACTGTTTTATAGTTACAGTTGATCTCGTTGTAGTGACATATGTATCTAGTGTCCAGTGTATACTTCATATCTACTGTTTTATAGTTACAGTTGATCTCGTTGTAGTGACATATGTATCTAGTGTCTAGTGTATACTGTATGTCTACTGTTTTATAGTTACAGTTGATCTCGTTGTAGTGACATATGTATCTAGTGTCTAGTGTATACTGTATGTCTACTGTTTTATAGTTACAGTTGATTTCGTTGTAGTGACATATGTATCTAGTGTCTAGTGTATACTGTATGTCTACTGTTTTGTAGTTACAGTTCATCTCGTTGTAGTGACATATCTATCTAGTGTCTAGTATATACTGTATGTCTACTGTTTTGTAGTTACAGTTGATCTCGTTGTAGCGACATATATATCTAGTGTCTAGTGTATACTGTATGTCTACTGTTTTATAGTTACAGTTGATCTCGTTGTAGTGACATATGTATCTAGTGTCTAGTGTATACTGTATGTCTACTGTTTTATAGTTACAGTTGATCTCGTTGTAGTGACATATATATCTAGTGTCTAGTGTATACTGTATGTCTACTGTTTTATAGTTACAATTGATCTCGTTGTAGTGACATATGTATCTAGTGTCTAGTGTATACTGTATGTCTACTGTTTTATAGTTACAGTTGATCTCGTTGTAGTGACATATGTATCTAGTGTCTAGTGTATACTGTATGTCTACTGTTTTGTAGTTACAGTTGATCTCGCTGTAGTGACATATCTATCTAGTGTCTAGTATATACTGTATGTCTACTGTTTTGTAGTTACAGTTGATCTCGTTGTAGCGACATATATATCTAGTGTCTAGTGTATACTGTATGTCTACTGTTTTATAGTTACAGTTGATCTCTTTGTAGTGACATATAAATATAGTGTCTACTGCATACTGTATGTCTACTGTTTTGTAGTTACAGTTGATCTCGTTGTAGTGACATATGTATCTAGTGTCTAGTGTATACTGTATGTCTACTGTTTTATAGTTACAGTTGATCTCGTTGTAATGACATATTTATCTAGTGTCTAGTGTAAACTGTATGTCTACTGTTTTATAGTCACAGTTGATCTCGTTGTAGTGACATATGTATCTAGTGTCTAGTGTATACTTTTGTCTACTGTTTTATAGTTACAGTTGATCTCGTTGTAGTGACATATGTATCTAGTGTCTATTGTATACTGTATGTCTACTGTTTTGTAGTTACAGTTGATCTCGTTGTAGTGACATATGTATCTAGTGTCTAGTGTATACTGTATGTCTACTGTTTTGTAGTTGATCTCGTTGTAGTGACATATGTATCTAGTGTCTAGTGTATACTGTATGTCTACTGTTTTGTAGTTACAGTTGATCTCGTTGTAGTGACATATGTATCTAGTGTCTAGTGTACACTTTATGTCTACTGTTTTATAGTTACAGTTGATCTCGTTGTAGTGACATATATATCTAGTGTCTAGTGTATACTGTATGTCTACTGTTTTGTAGTTACAGTTGATCTCGTTGTAGTGACATATGTATCTAGTGTCTAGTGTATACTGTATGTCTACTGTTTTGTAGTTACAGTTGATCTCGTTGTAATGACATATGTATCTAGTGTCTAGTGTATACTGTATGTCTACTATTTTGTAGTTACAGTTGATCTCGTTGTAGTGACATATTTATCTAGTTTCTAGTGTATACTGCATGTCTACTGTTGTGTAGTTACAGTTGATCTCGTTGTAGTGACATATGTATCTAGTGTCTAGTGTACACTTTATGTCTACTGTTTTATAGTTACAGGTGATCTCGTTGTAGTGACATGTATATCTAGTGTCTAGTGTATACTGTATGTCTACTGTTTTGTAGTTACAGTTGATCTCGTTGTAGTGACATATGTATCTAGTGTCTAGTGTATACTGTATGTCTACTGTTTTGTAGTTACAGTTGATCTCGTTGTAATGACATATGTATCTAGTGTCTAGTTTATACTGTATGTCTACTGTTTTGTAGTTACAGTTGATCTCGTTGTAGTGACATATTTATCTAGTGTCTAGTGTATACTGTATGACTACTGTTTAGTAGTTAAAGTTGATCTCGTTGTAGTGACATATGTATCTAGTGTCTAGTGTATACTGTATGTCTACTGTTTTGTAGTTGCAGTTGATCTCGTTGTAGTGACATGTGTATTTAGTGTCTAGTGTATACTGTATGTCTACTGTTTTATAGTTACAGTTGATCTCGTTGTAGTGACATATGTATCTAGTGTCTAGTGTATACTGTATGTCTACTGTTTTGTAGTTACAGTTGATCTCGTTGTAGTGACATATGTATCTAGTGTCTAGTGTATACTGTATGTCTACTGTTTTGTAGATACAGTTGATCTCTTTGTAGTGACATGTGTATCTAGTGTCTACGTAATTTTAATTGCAATTCATTGAATTAATAAAAACGTTAATATCTAAGCGTTCATCCGGGTACATTAGTTTTAATAAATGACATTAATTAGGAGCAGACCTAGGAAGATACTTGGTCGTATACTGTATATATGGTAATGTCGGTTTCTCGATTTAAATAATTGGAAAAGTTATTCAACACCTTTATAACATTTGACATCGAGAAATTGAAGGTATCAATAGATTTTGATCACGTGGTGAACGTTTTGAAGACAAGAACAATGACGGACTGTTCGAAGTGAATATTGGATAAAATGCATCTGTATCCACTTAAAACGGACAAACCAATATATGATCAATAAAATATGTGTATGTATGAAATCTTAGCTGTGTTGGTCTAACACAATCCGTTTTTGACCAAATATGCATAGGAATGCACTTAAATTTCCTCAGATACCTTTTTAGACCTTGTAAAGAGAATTTACGGGAGATACACAACAACAAAATAGCTGCGAGTAAAGCAATGATTTCAGTTAGTACTGGTTGACATCGTTAGTGAAGTTTTTCTTCATTATTTTTTTTCGCAAAATATGTCCAATGTTCTACATTGTGTCATTTGAATATTTAAAGCCATATATATTTAGCTAACTTACGGATTGTTAAATATATTTGGTTGAATACTTTGAATGTTTAATGTTCTGCAGTATATTCCAGCAAGGGTCTGTCTCTTTATGTCATTCACCTGAACTGTAAGTAGAACAAACAATGGAATCCTCAGTTATGTTTTATACAGAGAATGGATACGAGAATGCTGAAGGAAATAGCTATGTCATATCATATAAAGAAGATAATGGTTGCCTTCAATAAGTAAATATATCAACATTGCTTTAAAGTGTAGATATTCTATAGAATATGCTGTTCTACAAGGGTCTATTGAGAAAACAGTAATAATCACACCGATCCTGTAAAGGTTAGCTTGCACGTCATGGGTGTGGTAGTCCAATGGATATCTTGCTCGTCATGCGTGTGGTCGATCGATCGTTACCTTGCTCGCCACGAGTGGAATAGACAGGTGGTTACCTTGCTCGCCACGAGTATGGTAGACCGATATTTACCTTGTTCCTAATGAGTGTGGTAGACCGATAGTTAACTTGCTCGCCCCGAGTGTGGTAGATCGATGGTTACCTTGCTCACCATGAGTGTGGAAGACCGACGGTTACCTTGATCACCACGAGTGTGGTAGACTGATGGTTAGCTTGTACGTCATGAGTGTGGTAGACCAATGGTTACCTTGCTCTCAATGAGTGTGGTAGACCGATGGTTACCTTGCTCGCCACGAGTGTGGTAGACGAATGGTAACCTTGCTCGCCATGAGAGTGGTAGACCAATGGTTACCTTGCTCGCCACGATTGTGGTAGACCGATGGTTACCTTGCTCGCCACGAGTGTGGTAGACGGATGGTAACCTTGTTCGCCATGAGTGTGGTAGACCAATGGTTACCTTGCTCGCCACGAGTGTGGTAGACCGATCTTTACCTTGCTCCTTATGTGTTTGGTAGACCGATGGTTACCTTACACGTCATGAGTGTGGTAGACCGATGGCTACCTTGCACGTCATGACTGGGGTAGACCGATGGTTACCTTGCTCGCCACGAGTGTGGTAGACCGATGGTTAGCTTGCACGTCATGAGTGGGGTAGACCGATGGTTACCTTGCTCGCCACGAGTGTGGTAGATCGTTGCTTAGCTTGCACGTCATGAGTGTGGTAGACCGATTGTTACCTTGATCGCCACAAGTCTGATAGACCGATTGTTACCCTGCTCGCCATGAGTGTGGTACACCGATGGTTTCCTTGCTCGCCATGAGTGTGGTATACCGATGGTTACCTTGCTCGCCATGAGTGTGGTAGACCGATGGCTACCTTGCTCGCCACGAGTGTGGTAGACCGATGGTTATCTTGCTCGCCACGAGTGTGGTAGACCGATGGTTATCTTGCTCGCCATGAGTGTGGTACACCGATGGTTATCTTGCTCGCCATGAGTGTGGTAGACCGATGGTTACCTTGCTCGCCATGAGTGTGGTAGACCGATGGTTACCTTGCTCGCCATGAGTGTGGTACATCGATGGTTACCTTGCTCGCTACGAGTGTGGTACACCGATGGTTATCTTGCTCGCCATGAGTGTGGTACACCGATGGTTACCTTGCTCGCCATGAGTGTGGTAGACCGATGGCTACCTTGCTCGCCATGAGTGTGGTAGACCGATGGCTACCTTGCTCGCCACGAGTGTGGTAGACCGATGGTTAGCTTACACGTCATGAGTGTGGTAGACCGATTGTTAGCTTGATCGCCACAAGTCTGGTAGACCGATGGTTAGCTTGCTCGCCATTAGTGTGGTAGACCGGTGGTTACCTTGCTCCCCACGAGTGTGATAGACCGATGATTACCTTGCTCCCCACGAGTGTGGTAGACCGATGGTTACCTTGCTCGCCATGAGTGTGGTAGACCGATGGCTACCTTTCTAACCATGAGTGTGGTAGACCGGTGGTTACCTTGCTCGCCATGAGTGTGGTAGACCGATGGCTACCTTGCTCGCCACGAGTGTGGTAGACCGATGATTAGCTTACACGTCATGAGTGTGGTAGACCGATGGTTACCTTGATCGCCACAAGTCTGGTAGACCGATGGTTAGCTTGCTCGCCATGAGTGTGGTAGACCGGTGGCTACCTTGCTCCCCACGAGTGTGATAGACCGATGATTACCTTGCTCCCCACGAGTGTGGTAGACCGATGGTTACCTTGCTCGCCATGAGTGTGGTAGACCGATGGCTACCTTGCTAACCATGAGTGTGGTAGACCGGTGGTTACCTTGCTCGCCATGAGTGTGGTAGACCGATGGTTACCTTGTTCACCACGGGTGTGGTAGACCAATGGTTTTCTTGCTCGCCACGAGTGTGGTAGACCGATGGTTTTCTTGCTCGCCGTGAGTGTGGTAGACCGATGATCACCCTGCTCGCCACGAATGTGGTAGACCGATGGTTTTCTTGCTCGCCATGAGTGTGGTAGACCGATGGTCACCCTGCTCGCCACGAGTGTGGTAGACCGGTGATTATATTGCTCGCTACGAGTGTGGTAGACCGATGGTTTCCTTACTAACCATGAGTGTGGTAGACCAATGGTTACGTGCTCGCCATGAGTGTGGTAGAACAAAGGTTAGACTCCTGGCAAGGTCAAACCAAAGATTATGAAATTGATATTTGTTGCTGCCCCAGATAAGCATGCAACATTAACAAATAAGAACTAAGACTGGTTTGAGTCGCCATCAAGATAATGTGTTAAGAGTGTATTGCCATGTCCACTTGGTGAGTGCTGTCTCAGAGAGCTAGTAATGTAATTATTCACTTAAGGGTGTCGGCTTAATTTCAAGTGAACATCATCATTATCTCATTGAAGTGGTTGTCGTCGCCATGATATGGCTGGACATTGCTGACTTGAAGAATAATAACTCACCCACTCACTGAATTGAAATATGACCCTTACATTCAGCATATAAAGTTGTTATCACTATGGTTTCTTAGACATTGTTTCCAGTGAATAAAACATTTTTGATGTTGTTATGAAAAACAGAAAATTCGATGCGAGCTGTGTTTGATGGTTTTATTGATACATATATGTACACTTAGAATTACCTCCGTTGTTGACTAGCTTGGTGTTTTTTACTTTTAATTGAATTCGTTCATCTATAAAGTCATATGTACAAACGGACATTCATAAGAACATATATGTTTCGACAAATACAGTTAAATTTACAGGAATAGATATAGGTACACATATTAATATTCTACACAAATAAATCACAAAGATATCATGCAAATATCATCATTAACATAACAGTCGAAACAGTCAAAACACAAGGAATGACATAATGAGTAATGCAAAAATATACAGTCTGAAAAGACAAGAAACAAGGCATAGAACACACATAGACAGTATGAATAGACAAGAAACAAGGCATAGAACACAAACAGACAGTCTGAACAGACAAGACACAATGAATAGTACACAAACAGACAGCCTGAACAGACAAGACACAATGAATAGTACACAAACAGACAGTCTTAACAGACAAGACACAATGAATAGTACACAAACAGACAGCATGAACAGACAAAACACAATAAATAGTACAACAATATACAATTACGGCTTTCTAATGAGGTGGACATCAATAATTGTCAGTTTGTGGAGAGTTGAAAACAACTATTCTCAGGTTGACAATTATTGATGTCCACATTTTGAGCTGGTCGTAATATTTTACTTTACCGAACTAAAACAACAGCAAAAGAAAGATACCTGTCTTGGAATCAATACCTTTGTTGCATGTACAAAATTAATATTTGATAGAAGTAGTACTGACGTGAAAGAGGACACCCTTGAAATCGATTAGAACGACGCTTGATTGTCACTGACTTGAAAGAGGACACCATTGAAATCGATTAGAACGACGCTTGATTATGTTCTTTTAATTAACGTTGGCAGTTGATTTTGACCTTAGACACTGTTGGATAAATAATATATGTACATTTTCGATAAAAATGAAAATAAAAAACAGAGAGTGTCGAAGGAGTCAATACTATTGTCACACTTTTGCTTAAGCAAAGCAGGGGTTGTCGAGGTAGATGATAGGGTTTTCTCTCAGTCCAGGGGGGAATTTTAAGGTTCTCATCGAACATATCAATAATACTCTAGGGTCATGTAACTATAAATGGTTCTATAGAAACATTGAGATACAGTGAGGTATAATAATAGATATTTACGGACAGAGACAACACGAGCAATAATACAACAAATGATATTCAAGAGAGACAAGACACAAGGAATGACACCAGGAATAGTACACCAAAAGACATTCAATAGTACAATCACGAAGAGAAAGTTTTAACAGGGATGGTCAACAATTCCATCAATATCAACCAAAATAACAATATGGCTTTTCAATATTTGCATGACTTTTCAATATTTGAATGACTTTTCAATATTTACATGACTTGTCAATATGTGTATGACTTTACAATATTTGCATGACTTGTCAATATTTGTATGACTTGTCAATATTTGTATGACTTGTCAATATTTGAATGACTTGTCAATATTTGTATGACTTGTCAATATTTGAATGGCTTGTCAATATTTGTATGACTTACCAATGTTTGTACGGCTTTTCAATATTTGTATGGCTTGTCAATATTTGTATGACTTGTCAATATTTGTATGGCTTTTCAATATTTGCATGACTTGTCAATACTTGTATGACTTGTCAATATTTGTATGACTTTGCAACTTTTGTTTTCAATACCAATATTTGTATGGCTTCTCAATATTTGTATGACTTATCAATATGTCTATGACTTACCAATATTTGTATGATTTGTCAATATTTATATGACTTGTCAATATTTGTATCGCTTGTCAATATTTGTATGACTTGTCAATATTTGTATGACTTACCAATATTTGCATGACTTGTTAATATTTGTATGACTTGTCAATATTTGTATGACTTTTTAATACTCGTATGACTTTTCAATACTTGTATAACTTGTCAATACTTGTATGATTTGTCAATATTTGTATGACTTTGCAACTTTTGTTTTCATTACCAATATTTGAATGACTTGTCAATATTTGTATGACTTACCAGTATTTGTATGACTTGTCAATATTTGTATGACTTGTCAATATTTGTATAACTTACCAATATTTGTATGACTTGTCAATATTTGTATGACTTGTCAATACTCGTATGACTTCTCAATACTTGTATAACTTGTCACTACTTGTATGACTTGTCAATATTTGTATGACTTACCAATATTTGTATGACTTACCAATATTTGCATGACTTTTCAATATTTGAATGACTTTTCAATATTTACATGACTTGTCAATATGTGTATGACTTTACAATATTTGCATGACTTGTCAATATTTGTATGACTTGTCAATATTTGTATGACTTGTCAATATTTGAATGACTTGTCAATATTTGTATGACTTGTCAATATTTGAATGGCTTGTCAATATTTGTATGACTTACCAATGTTTGTACGGCTTTTCAATATTTGTATGGCTTGTCAATATTTGTATGACTTGTCAATATTTGTATGGCTTTTCAATATTTGCATGACTTGTCAATACTTGTATGACTTGTCAATATTTGTATGACTTTGCAACTTTTGTTTTCAATACCAATATTTGTATGGCTTCTCAATATTTGTATGACTTATCAATATGTCTATGACTTACCAATATTTGTATGATTTGTCAATATTTATATGACTTGTCAATATTTGTATCGCTTGTCAATATTTGTATGACTTGTCAATATTTGTATGACTTACCAATATTTGCATGACTTGTTAATATTTGTATGACTTGTCAATATTTGTATGACTTTTTAATACTCGTATGACTTTTCAATACTTGTATAACTTGTCAATACTTGTATGATTTGTCAATATTTGTATGACTTTGCAACTTTTGTTTTCATTACCAATATTTGAATGACTTGTCAATATTTGTATGACTTACCAGTATTTGTATGACTTGTCAATATTTGTATGACTTGTCAATATTTGTATAACTTACCAATATTTGTATGACTTGTCAATATTTGTATGACTTGTCAATACTCGTATGACTTCTCAATACTTGTATAACTTGTCACTACTTGTATGACTTGTCAATATTTGTATGACTTACCAATATTTGTATGACTTACCAATATTTGTATGGCTTGTCAATATTTGTATGACTTGTCAATATTTGTATGGTTTGTTAATATTTGTATGGCTTACCAATATTTGCATGACTTGTCAATATTTGTATGACTTGTCAATATTTGTATGGTTTGTTAATATTTGTATGGCTTACCAATATTTGTATGACTTGTCAATATTTGTATGACTTGTCAATACTCGTATGACTTCTCAATACTTGTATAACTTGTCACTACTTGTATGACTTGTCAATATTTGTATGACTTACCAATATTTGTATGACTTACCAGTATTTGTATGACTTGTCAATATTTGTATGACTTGTCAATATTTGTATAACTTACCAATATTTGTATGACTTGTCAATATTTGTATGACTTGTCAATACTCGTATGACTTCTCAATACTTGTATAACTTGTCACTACTTGTATGACTTGTCAATATTTGTATGACTTACCAATATTTGTATGACTTACCAATATTTGTATGGCTTGTCAATATTTGTATGACTTGTCAATATTTGTATGGTTTGTTAATATTTGTATGGCTTACCAATATTTGCATGACTTGTCAATATTTGTATGACTTGTCAATATTTGTATGGTTTGTTAATATTTGTATGGCTTACCAATATTTGTATGACTTGTCAATATTTGTATGGTTTGTCAATATTTGTATGACTTACCAATATTTGTATGATTTACCAATATTTGCATAACTTACCAATATCTGTATAACTTTTCAATACCTCTATGGCTTGCTAATATTTGTATGACGTGTCAATATTTGTATGGCTTGTCAATATTTGTATGACTTGTCAATATTTGTATGACTTGTCAATATTTGTATGGCTTGTCAATATTTTTATGACTTGTCAATATTTGTATGACTTTACAATATTTGCATGACTTGTCAATATTTGTATGACTTACCAATATTTGTATGGCCTGTCAATATTTGTATGGTTTGTCAATATTTGTATGATCTATCAATATTTGTATGACTTACCAATATTTGTATGGCTTGTCAATATTTGTATGACTTACCAATATGTCTATGACTTACCAATATTGGTATGACTTGTCAATATGTGTATGACTTGTCAATATTTGTATCGCTAGTCAATATTTGTATGACTTGTCAATATTTGTATGACTTACCAATATGTGTATGATTTGTCAATATTTGTATGACTTGTCAATACTTGTATCACTTCTCAATACTTGTATGACTTGTCAATACTTGTATGACTTGTCAATATTTGTATGACTTTACAACTTTTGTATTGCTTACCTATATGTGTATCACTTGTCAATATTTGTATGACTTACCAATATTTGTATGGCTTGTCAATGTTTGCATGACTTACCAATATTTGTATGACTAACCTATATTTCTATGACTTGTCAACATTGGTATCACTTGTCAATATTTGTATCACTTGTCAATATTTGTATGACTTACCAATATTTGTATAACTTACCAATATTTGTATCACTTACCAATAAGTGTATGACTTACCAATATGTTTATGACTTGTCAATATGTTTATGACTTGTCAGTATTTGTATGGTTTTGTCAATATTTGTATGACTTGTCAATATTTGTATGACTTGCCAATATTTGTATGGTTTGTCAATAATTGTATGGCTTACAAATATGTGTATGACTTGTCAATGTTTGTATGACTTGTCAATATTTGTATGGTTTGTCAATATTTGTATGATTTACCAATATTTGTATGATTTACCAATATTTGTATGACTTACCAATATTTGTATAACTTTTCAATACATGTATGGCTTGCTAATATTTGTATGACTTGTCAATATTTGTTTGGCTTGTCATTATTTGTATGACTTGTCAATATTTGTATGATTTGTCAATATTTGTATGACATGTCAATATCTGTATGACTTGTCAATATCTGTATGACATTTCAATATTTGCATGACTTGGCAATATCTGTATGGCTTGTCAATATTTGTATGACTTGTCGATATTTGTATGACATGTCAATATTTGTATGACTTGTCAATATTTGTATGACTTGTCAATATTTGAATGGCTTGTCAATATTTTATGACTTACCAATATTTGTACGGCTTTTCAATATTTGTATAGCTTGTCAATATTTGTATGACTTGTCAATATTTGTATGGCTTTTCAATATTTGCATGACTTGTCAATACTTGTATGACTTGTCAATATTTGCAAGACTTTGCAACTTTTGTTTTCATTACCAATATTTGTATGGCTTCTCAATATTTGTATGACTTACCAATATGTCTATGACTTACCAATATTTGTATGATTTGTCAATATTTGTATGACTTGTCAATATTTGTATAGGTTGTCAATATTTGTATGACTTGTCAATATTTGTATGACTTACCAATATTTGTATGACTTGTTAATATTTATATGACTTGTCAATATTTGTATGACTTACCAGTATTTGTACGGCTTTTCAATATTTGTATGGCTTGTCAATATTTGTATGACTTGTCAATATTTGTATGGCTTTTCAATATGTGCATGACTTGTCAATACTTGTATGACTTGTCAATATTTGTATGACTTTGCAACTTTTGTTTTCATTACCAATATTTGTATGGCTTCTCAATATTTGTATGACTTACCAATATGTCTATGACTTACCAATATTTGTATGATTTGTCAATATTTATATGACTTGTCAATATTTGTATCGCTTGTCAATATTTGTATGACTTGTCAATATTTGTATGACTTACCAATATTTGCATGACTTGTTAATATTTGTATGACTTGTCAATATTTGTATGACTTTTTAATACTCGTATGACTTTTCAATACTTGTATAACTTGTCAATACTTGTATGATTTGTCAATATTTGTATGACTTTGCAACTTTTGTTTTCATTACCAATATTTGAATGACTTGTCAATATTTGTATGACTTACCAGTATTTGTATGACTTGTCAATATTTGTATGACTTGTCAATATTTGTATAACTTACCAATATTTGTATGACTTGTCAATATTTGTATGACTTGTCAATACTCGTATGACTTCTCAATACTTGTATAACTTGTCACTACTTGTATGACTTGTCAATATTTGTATGACTTACCAATATTTGTATGACTTACCAATATTTGTATGGCTTGTCAATATTTGTATGACTTGTCAATATTTGTATGGTTTGTTAATATTTGTATGGCTTACCAATATTTGCATGACTTGTCAATATTTGTATGACTTGTCAATATTTGTATGGTTTGTTAATATTTGTATGGCTTACCAATATTTGTATGACTTGTCAATATTTGTATGACTTGTCAATACTCGTATGACTTCTCAATACTTGTATAACTTGTCACTACTTGTATGACTTGTCAATATTTGTATGACTTACCAATATTTGTATGACTTACCAGTATTTGTATGACTTGTCAATATTTGTATGACTTGTCAATATTTGTATAACTTACCAATATTTGTATGACTTGTCAATATTTGTATGACTTGTCAATACTCGTATGACTTCTCAATACTTGTATAACTTGTCACTACTTGTATGACTTGTCAATATTTGTATGACTTACCAATATTTGTATGACTTACCAATATTTGTATGGCTTGTCAATATTTGTATGACTTGTCAATATTTGTATGGTTTGTTAATATTTGTATGGCTTACCAATATTTGCATGACTTGTCAATATTTGTATGACTTGTCAATATTTGTATGGTTTGTTAATATTTGTATGGCCTACCAATATTTGTATGACTTGTCAATATTTGTATGGTTTGTCAATATTTGTATGACTTACCAATATTTGTATGATTTACCAATATTTGCATAACTTACCAATATCTGTATAACTTTTCAATACCTCTATGGCTTGCTAATATTTGTATGACGTGTCAATATTTGTATGGCTTGTCAATATTTGTATGACTTGTCAATATTTGTATGACTTGTCAATATTTGTATGGCTTGTCAATATTTTTATGACTTGTCAATATTTGTATGACTTTACAATATTTGCATGACTTGTCAATATTTGTATGACTTACCAATATTTGTATGGCCTGTCAATATTTGTATGGTTTGTCAATATTTGTATGATCTATCAATATTTGTATGACTTACCAATATTTGTATGGCTTGTCAATATTTGTATGACTTACCAATATGTCTATGACTTACCAATATTGGTATGACTTGTCAATATGTGTATGACTTGTCAATATTTGTATCGCTAGTCAATATTTGTATGACTTGTCAATATTTGTATGACTTACCAATATGTGTATGATTTGTCAATATTTGTATGACTTGTCAATACTTGTATCACTTCTCAATACTTGTATGACTTGTCAATACTTGTATGACTTGTCAATATTTGTATGACTTTACAACTTTTGTATTGCTTACCTATATGTGTATCACTTGTCAATATTTGTATGACTTACCAATATTTGTATGGCTTGTCAATGTTTGCATGACTTACCAATATTTGTATGACTAACCTATATTTCTATGACTTGTCAACATTGGTATCACTTGTCAATATTTGTATCACTTGTCAATATTTGTATGACTTACCAATATTTGTATAACTTACCAATATTTGTATCACTTACCAATAAGTGTATGACTTACCAATATGTTTATGACTTGTCAATATGTTTATGACTTGTCAGTATTTGTATGGTTTTGTCAATATTTGTATGACTTGTCAATATTTGTATGACTTGCCAATATTTGTATGGTTTGTCAATAATTGTATGGCTTACAAATATGTGTATGACTTGTCAATGTTTGTATGACTTGTCAATATTTGTATGGTTTGTCAATATTTGTATGATTTACCAATATTTGTATGATTTACCAATATTTGTATGACTTACCAATATTTGTATAACTTTTCAATACATGTATGGCTTGCTAATATTTGTATGACTTGTCAATATTTGTTTGGCTTGTCATTATTTGTATGACTTGTCAATATTTGTATGATTTGTCAATATTTGTATGACATGTCAATATCTGTATGACTTGTCAATATCTGTATGACATTTCAATATTTGCATGACTTGGCAATATCTGTATGGCTTGTCAATATTTGTATGACTTGTCGATATTTGTATGACATGTCAATATTTGTATGACTTGTCAATATTTGTATGACTTGTCAATATTTGAATGGCTTGTCAATATTTTATGACTTACCAATATTTGTACGGCTTTTCAATATTTGTATAGCTTGTCAATATTTGTATGACTTGTCAATATTTGTATGGCTTTTCAATATTTGCATGACTTGTCAATACTTGTATGACTTGTCAATATTTGCAAGACTTTGCAACTTTTGTTTTCATTACCAATATTTGTATGGCTTCTCAATATTTGTATGACTTACCAATATGTCTATGACTTACCAATATTTGTATGATTTGTCAATATTTGTATGACTTGTCAATATTTGTATAGGTTGTCAATATTTGTATGACTTGTCAATATTTGTATGACTTACCAATATTTGTATGACTTGTTAATATTTATATGACTTGTCAATATTTGTATGACTTACCAGTATTTGTACGGCTTTTCAATATTTGTATGGCTTGTCAATATTTGTATGACTTGTCAATATTTGTATGGCTTTTCAATATTTGCATGACTTGTCAATACTTGTATGACTTGTCAATATTTGTATGACTTTGCAACTTTTGTTTTCATTACCAATATTTGTATGGCTTCTCAATATTTGTATGACTTACCAATATGTCTATGACTTACCAATATTTGTATGATTTGTCAATATTTGTATGACTTGTCAATATTTGTATCGCTTGTCAATATTTGTATGACTCGTCAATATTTGTATGACTTGTTAATATTTTTATGACTTGTCAATATTTGTATGACTTGTCAATACTCGTATGACTTTTCAATACTTGTATAACTTGTCAATATTTGTATGACTTACCAGTATTTGTATGACTTGTCAATATTTTTATGACTTGTAAATATTTGTATAACTTACCAATATTTGTATGACTTGTCAATATTTGCATGACTTGTCAATACTCGTATGACTTCTCTATACTTGTATAACTTGTCACTACTTGTATGACTTGTCAATATTTGTATGACTTACCAATATTTGTATGACTTACCAATATTTGTATGGCTTGTCAATATGTGTATGACTTGTCAATATTTGCATGACTTGTCAATATTTGTATGACTTGTCAATATTTGTATGGTTTATCAATATTTGTATGGCTTACCAATATTTGTGTGACTTGTCAATATTTGTATGACTTGTCAATATTTGTATGGTTTGTCAATATTTGTATGACTTACCAATATTTGTATGATTTACCAATATTTGCATAACTTACCAATATCTGTATAACTTTTCAATACCTCTATGGCTTGCTAATATTTGTATGACGTGTCAATATTTGTATGGCTTGTCAATATTTGTATGACTTGTCAATATTTGTATGACTTGTCAATATTTGTATGGCTTGTCAATATTTTTATGACTTGTCAATATTTGTATGACTTTACAATATTTGCATGACTTGTCAATATTTGTATGACTTACCAATATTTGTATGGCTTGTCAATATTTGTATGGTTTGTCAATATTTGTATGATCTATCAATATTTGTATGACTTACCAATATTTGTATGGCTTGTCAATATTTGTATGACTTACCAATATGTCTATGACTTACCAATATTGGTATGACTTGTCAATATGTGTATGATTTGTCAATATTTGTATCGCTTGTCAATATTTGTATGACTTGTCAATATTTGTATGACTTGTCAATATTTGTATGACTTACCAATATGTGTATGACTTGTCAATATTTGTATCACTTCTCAATACTTGTATGACTTGTCAATATTTGTATGACTTTACAACTTTTGTATTGCTTACCTATATGAGTATCACTTGTCAATATTTGTATGACATACCAATATTTGTATGGCTTGTCAATATTTGCATGACTTACCAATATTTGTATGACTAATCTATATTTCTATGACTTGTCAACATTGGTATCACTTGTCAATATTTGTATCACTTGTCAATATGTGTATGACTTACCAATATTTGTATAACTTACCAATATTTGTATCACTTACCAATAAGTGTATGACTTACCAATATGTTTATGACTTGTCAATATGTTTATGACTTGTCAGTATTTGTATGGTTTTGTCAATATTTGTATGACTTGTCAATATTTGTATGACTTGCCAATATTTGTATGGTTTGTCAATAATTGTATGGCTTACAAATATGTGTATGACTTGTCAATGTTTGTATGACTTGTTAATATTTGTATGGTTTGTCAATATTTGTATGATTTACCAATATTTGTATGATTTACCAATATGTGTATGACTTACCAATATTTGTATAACTTTTCAATACATGTATGGCTTGCTAATATTTGTATGACTTGTCAATATTTGTTTGGCTTGTCATTATTTGTATGACTTGTCAATATTTGTATGATTTGTCAATATTTGTATGACATGTCAATATCTGTATGACTTGTCAATATCTGTATGACATTTCAATATTTGCATGACTTGGCAATATCTGTATGGCTTGTCAATATTTGTATGACTTGTCGATATTTGTATGACATGTCAATATTTGTATGACTTGTCAATATTTGTATGACTTGTCAATATTTGAATGGCTTGTCAATATTTTATGACTTACCAATATTTGTACGGCTTTTCAATATTTGTATAGCTTGTCAATATTTGTATGACTTGTCAATATTTGTATGGCTTTTCAATATTTGCATGACTTGTCAATACTTGTATGACTTGTCAATATTTGCATGACTTTGCAACTTTTGTTTTCATTACCAATATTTGTATGGCTTCTCAATATTTGTATGACTTACCAATATGTCTATGACTTACCAATATTTGTATGATTTGTCAATATTTGTATGACTTGTCAATATTTGTATAGGTTGTCAATATTTGTATGACTTGTCAATATTTGTATGACTTACCAATATTTGTATGACTTGTTAATATTTATATGACTTGTCAATATTTGTATGACTTAGCAGTATTTGTACGGCTTTTCAATATTTGTATGGCTTGTCAATATTTGTATGACTTGTCAATATTTGTATGGCTTTTCAATATTTGCATGACTTGTCAATACTTGTATGACTTGTCAATATTTGTATGACTTTGCAACTTTTGTTTTCATTACCAATATTTGTATGGCTTCTCAATATTTGTATGACTTACCAATATGTCTATGACTTACCAATATTTGTATGATTTGTCAATATTTGTATGACTTGTCAATATTTGTATCGCTTGTCAATATTTGTATGACTCGTCAATATTTGTATGACTTACCAATATTTGTATGACTTGTCAATACTCGTATGACTTTTCAATACTTGTATAACTTGTCAATATTTGTATGACTTACCAGTATTTGTATGACTTGTCAATATTTTTATGACTTGTAAATATTTGTATAACTTACCAATATTTGTATGACTTGTCAATATTTGCATGACTTGTCAATACTCGTATGACTTCTCTATGCTGTTTGACGATGAAAGTTCGAATCATCGAGAAGATTTACCATCATACAAACAGTCCTATTCTTAGTACACCTTACCGCACCGATAGAGAGTTGTTCTGGATAAAAGAATTAGGCACTGCAATGCCTTACGGTTGCAATGATAACATCAAAGGAGTGGGAAATTTGTCAAGTCCTGGATGCAACGAAATCAACGTGATGAGCCTTTTTAATACTATTCCAAGAACTAAACGTAGCCATGGTCATAAAAGAATTCAACATCCTAATGTTAAAAAGTCCTCTAAACCCAGAACGTTACAAGATACTTTTAATGATTTACTTTCTAATATACAGAAACCTCTTGGAATTCATCATATTCGTACAATCTTATTTTCACTACCTGTAGACTACCTCAAAGATCTTAGGGATTTTGGACTTGACAAAGGAGGCGTAGATCCTTTTTCTCCTAAGTACAGATTGTCTAGTATTATATGTGACGTGGCGTCCTTTCGTCTTTTTAAACCAGTTCGATCTGAACCTCTTCATGATAACAACAGAAAATTCCTCCATATTCCGTTTGCTAACAAAGGAATCGATGCTATTAACATCAGCAACATTCTTAATAGAAAAGAGGTCATAAAAGAAATTCCACCATATTTCAAAAATCAATCTGTTCCCATTGTCTCCTATAGTTACACTAACAGCATTGGCCGTAAAATTTTCAACTACAAAGAAGCATTGCAAGATATTAACATAGAAGAGTACCTTAAGAACCCTCTGACTTGTGACTGCTCCCACTCTCCTTTTCAATACAACCCATCTGGACATGTAATCACTGGTGATCTGAATATCATTCAACATGAGAGTCTCCGAAAGGTGATTTCTCATGGTCCTAAATTCAGAGAACCTCAACACATCAATTGGAAACATAATTTCAAGATAATTATGGATGCTGTTGAAGATTATGCCAGAAGGTGGATAAAGAGAGAAGTAGACCAAGATCCTGAGTTAGAGTCCTTGTCAGACTGGGTTAGAACAATTAGGTCTCTAGTACA
This sequence comes from Bathymodiolus brooksi, assembly GCA_963680875.1. Classification (NCBI taxonomy): domain Eukaryota; kingdom Metazoa; phylum Mollusca; class Bivalvia; order Mytilida; family Modiolidae; genus Bathymodiolus; species Bathymodiolus brooksi. Next base: position 102,435,431 of record OY804585.1, read on the forward strand.
AGGTCGGATTCACAAACTCAAAAATTGTGTTAATAGTCGACCTAAGTCTGTATTTAAAGACCAAGAAGCTGTTAAGTGTCTTTCCTCTCTTCATGACAAATATGTTATCGTTCCTGCGGACAAGGCTTCCAACAATATCGTGTTTGTATGTAAATCATATTACTTCGAATGCCTAATCAATCGACAAAGATGAAATCCTAGCTAACCACAGATCATTCATGACCTCTTTAAACATTCCCTCTGGTAAAAAGTCTGAGGATTTACCCTATTTATATTGGATACCTAAACTCCATAAGACACCATACAAAGAAAGGTACATAGCGGGATCATCAACTTGTTCGACGAAAGAATTGTCTATTCACCTAACAAAGATTCTGTCTGCAGTAAAAGAGGGACAACAGAAATATTGTGAAACTGTTTACTCGCGTAGTGGCATAAATCACATGTGGATTTTGAAAAACTCTAAAGATCTTTTGGATAACCTGAAATCAAGATCTTTCTCTCAGGTATCCTCCATTAAAACCTTTGATTTTTCAACTCTATATACCACCCTACTGCATGACAAATTAAAAACCCGCTTAAAAGAAACAATTCATAAAGCTTTTAGTCATAGAAACTATGGCTCAAAATTTGTTGTGTTAGGCTACAATTCCACATATTTTTCAAACAAAATTCATAAAGGTAAAACATGCTACTCCGAGGAACAAGTGATCAGTATGCTGGAGTTCCTCATCGATAACATATTTGTCTCCTTTGGAGGGACACTGTTTCAGCAGGTCGTCGGCATACCAATGGGTACGAATTGTGCCCCTCTTCTAGCCGATTTATTTTTATACTCATATGAGTCGGAGTTTCTTCAAAAGCTTGTAAAAGATAAGAAGATTCATGAGGCTAGAGCCTTTAATTTCACATACAGGTATATTGATGACGTTTTATCTATCAATAATTCTAGATTTGCAGAATTTCTTCCATTGATATATCCTCCAGAGCTGGAAGTTAAAGAGACCACCGATACAGCTTCGTCCGCATCATTTTTGGACTTATACCTCGAATTTGACGACAGTGGTCAACTCAGTACTAAAATTTATGATAAGCGGGACGACTTCAATTTTAAAATCATAAATTTTCCAAATATGTGCAGCAATATACCAGCTTCTCCTGCATATGGTGTTTACATCTCGCAATTGATTCGCTATGCAAGGGGCAGTAGCAATTATTCTGATTTCCTGAAACGTCATCTTCATCTGAGAAACAGGCTACTGGACCAGGGCTATAAAAAGATTCGCCTTATTCGATCTCTTAAAAAGTTTATATTCCGATACCAATATCTTGTCGAAATATATTCCGTCTCTGCAGAAAAAATTATAAGCGATGCATTTTCATATAGTGAAAATGTATAAAGATAAAGAGTCAAATATGTCAAGAATTTTTTTTGTCAATGTGTGACGTAAAAATATTTTTGACATTGACGTCACCGAATATGGTACTGCTTTGACAACTATTTTACCTATTTTGTTCCTGTATTTAAATACTGTTACAGTGACAGCCGGAACCTTTGAACCGTAATGAGAGCGGGAGGTTTGGCGCCTTAAAATCTGATTCAACCCACCATTTCTTTAGAAATGCCTGTACCAAGTCAGGGTCATTACGGTTTTCACAGTTTTCCGGTTGTTGACTGATTTTGTCTGTTTATATAATTATGAGTTTTGACTTTCCCTTTGTAAGATTGTTCGGAGTTCGGTAATTTTGTTATTACCTTTACTTGTATAACTTGTCACTACTTGTATGACTTGTCAATATTTGTATGACTTACCAATATTTGTATGACTTACCAATATTTGTATGGCTTGTCAATATTTGTATGACTTGTCAATATTTGCATGACTTGTCAATATTTGTATGACTTGTCAATATTTGTATGGTTTATCAATATTTGTATGGCTTACCAATATTTGTGTGACTTGTCAATATTTGTATGACTTGTCAATATTTGTATGGTTTGTCAATATTTGTATGACTTACCAATATTTGTATGATTTACCAATATTTGCATAACTTACCAATATCTGTATAACTTTTCAATACCTCTATGGCTTGCTAATATTTGTATGACGTGTCAATATTTGTATGGCTTGTCAATATTTGTATGACTTGTCAATATTTGTATGACTTGTCAATATTTGTATGGCTTGTCAATATTTTTATGACTTGTCAATATTTGTATGACTTTACAATATTTGCATGACTTGTCAATATTTGTATGACTTACCAATATTTGTATGGCTTGTCAATATTTGTATGGTTTGTCAATATTTGTATGATCTATCAATATTTGTATGACTTACCAATATTTGTATGGCTTGTCAATATTTGTATGACTTACCAATATGTCTATGAATTACCAATATTGGTATGACTTGTCAATATGTGTATGATTTGTCAATATTTGTATCGCTTGTCAATATTTGTATGACTTGTCAATATTTGTATGACTTGTCAATATTTGTATGACTTACCAATATGTGTATGACTTGTCAATATTTGTATCACTTCTCAATACTTGTATGACTTGTCAATATTTGTATGACTTTACAACTTTTGTATTGCTTACCTATATGAGTATCACTTGTCAATATTTGTATGACATACCAATATTTGTATGGCTTGTCAATATTTGCATGACTTACCAATATTTGTATGACTAATCTATATTTCTATGACTTGTCAACATTGGTATCACTTGTCAATATTTGTATCACTTGTCAATATTTGTATGACTTACCAATATTTGTATAACTTACCAATATTTGTATCACTTACCAATAAGTGTATGACTTACCAATATGTTTATGACTTGTCAATATGTTTATGACTTGTCAGTATTTGTATGGTTTTGCCAATATTTGTATGACTTGTCAATATTTGTATGACTTGCCAATATTTGTATGGTTTGTCAATAATTGTATGGCTTACAAATATGTGTATGACTTGTCAATGTTTGTATGACTTGTCAATATTTGTATGGTTTGTCAATATTTGTATGATTTACCAATATTTGTATGATTTACCAATATTTGTATGACTTACCAATATTTGTATAACTTTTCAATACATGTATGGCTTGCTAATATTTATATGACTTGTCAATATTTGTTTGGCTTGTCATTATTTGTATGACTTGTCAATATTTGTATGACTTGTCAATATTTGTAAGACATGTCAATATCTGTATGATTTGTCAATATTGTATGGCTTGTCAATATTTGTATGACTTACCAATATTTGTATGACCTGTCAATATATGTATGGCTTGTCAATATCTGAATGACATTTCAATATTTGCATGACTTGGCAATATCTGTATGGCTTGTCAATATTTGTATAACTTGTCAATATTTGTATGACATGTCAATATTTGTATGACTTGTCAACATTTGTATGACATGTCAATATTTGTATGACTTGTCAATATTTGTATGACTTGTCAATATTTGAATGGCTTGTCAATATTTGTATGACTTACCAATATTTGTACGCTTTTCAATATTTGTATGGCTTGTCAACATTTGTATGACTTGTCAATATGTGTATGGCTTTTCAATATTTGCATGACTTGTCAATACTTGTATGACTTGTCAATATTTGTATGACTTTGCAACTTTTATTTTCATTACCAATATGTGTATGGCTTCTCAATATTTGTATGACTTACCAATATGTCTATGACTTACCAATATTTGTATGATTTGTCAATATTTGTATGACTTGTCAATATTTGTATCGCTTGTCAATATTTGTATGACTTGTCAATATTTGTATGACTTACCAATATTTGTATGACTTGTTAATATTTGTATGACTTGTCAATATTTGTATGACTTACCAGTATTTGTACGGCTTTTTAATATTTGTATGGCTTGTCAATATTTGTATGACTTGTCAATATTTGTATGGCTTTTCAATATTTGCATGACTTTTCAATACTTGTATGACTTGTCAATATTTGTATGACTTTGCAACTTTTGTTTTCATTACCAATATTTGTATGGCTTCTCAATATTGTATGACTTACCAATATGTCTATGACTTACCAATATTTGTATGATTTGTCAATATTTGTATGACTTGTCAATATTTGTATCGCTTGTCAATATTTGTATGACTCGTCAATATTTGTATGACTTACCAATATTTGTATGACTTGTTAATATTTGTATGACTTGTCAATATTTGTATGACTTGTCAATACTCGTATGACTTTTCAATACTTGTATAACTTGTCAATACTTGTATGATTTGTCAATATTTGTATGACTTTGCAACTTTTGTTTTCATTACCAATATTTGAATGACTTGTCAATATTTGTATGACTTACCAGTATTTGTATGACTTGTCAATATTTGTATGACTTGTCAATATTTGTATAACTTACCAATATTTGTATGACTTGTCAATATTTGTATGACTTGTCAATACTCGTATGACTTCTCAATATTTGTATGATTTACCAATATTTGTATGGCTTGTCAATATTTGTATGACTTGTCAATATTTGCATGACTTGTCAATATTTGTATGACTTGTCAATATTTGTATGGTTTGTCAATATTTGTATGGCTTACCAATATTTGTATGACTTGTCAATATTTGTATGACTTGTCAATATTTGTATGGTTTGTCAATATTTGTATGACTTGTCAATATTTGTATGACTTGTCAATATTTGTATGGCTTGTCAATATTTGTATGACTTGTCAATATTTGTATGACTTTACAATATTTGCATGACTTGTCAATATTTGTATGACTTACCAATATTTGTATGGCCTGTCAATATTTGTATTGTTTGTCAATATTTGTATGATCTATCAATATTTGTATGATTTACCAATATTTGTATGGCTTGTCAATATTTGTATGACTTGTCAATATTTGTATGACTTTGCAAATTTTGTTTTCATTACCAATATTTGAATGACTTGTCAATATTTGTATGACTTACCAGTTTTTGTATGGCTTGTTAATATTTGTATGACTTACCAATATGTCTATGACTTACCAATATTTGTATGATTTGTCAATATTTGTATGACTTGTCAATATTTGTATCGCTTGTCAATATTTGTATGGCTTGTTAATATTTGTATGACTTACCAATATTTGTATGACTTGTCAATATGTGTATGACTTGTCAATATTTGTATAACTTACCAATATTTGTATGACTTGTCAATATTTGTATGTCTTGTCAATACTCGTATGACTTCTCAATACTTGTATAACTTGTCACTACTTGTATGACTTGTCAATATTTGTATGACTTACCAATATTTGTATGACTTACCAATATTTGTATGGCTTGTCAATATTTGTATGACTTACCAATATGTCTATGACTTACCAATATTTGTATGACTTGTCAATATTTGTATGACTTACCAATATTTGTATGGCTTGTCAATATTTGTATGACTTGTCAATATTTGCATGACTTGTCAAAATTTGTATGACTTGTCAATATTTGTATGGTTTATCAATATTTGTATGGCTTACCAATATTTGTGTGACTTGTCAATATTTGTATGACTTGTCAATATGTGTATGGCTTGTCAATATTTGTATGACTTACCAATATGTCTATGACTTACCAATATTTGTATGATTTGTCAATATTTGTATGATTTTGTCATTATTTGTATGACTTACCAATATTTGTATGACTTGTCAATATTTGTATGACTTGTCAATATTTGTATGACTTTTCAATACTTGTATAACTTGTCAATACTTGTATGATTCGTCAATATTTGTATGAATTTGCAAATTTTGTTTTCATTACCAATATTTGAATGACTTGTCAATATTTGTATGACTTACCAGTATTTGTATGGATTGTTAATATTTGTATGACTTACCAATATTTGCATGACTTGTCAATATTTGTATGACTTGTCAATATTTGTATAACTTACCAATATTTGTATGACTTGTCAATATTTGTATGACTTGTCAATATTTGTATGACTTGTCAATATTTGAATGGCTTGTCAATATTTGTATGACTTACCAATATTTGTACGCTTTTCAATATTTGTATGGCTTGTCAACATTTGTATGACTTGTCAATATGTGTATGGCTTTTCAATATTTGCATGACTTGTCAATACTTGTATGACTTGTCAATATTTGCATGACTTTGCAACTTTTATTTTCATTACCAATATGTGTATGGCTTCTCAATATTTGTATGACTTACCAATATGTCTATGACTTACCAATATTTGTATGATTTGTCAATATTTGTATGACTTGTCAGTATTTGTATCGCTTGTCAATATTTGTATGACTTGTCAATATTTGTATGACTAACCAATATTTGTATGACTTGTTAATATTTGTATGACTTGTCAATATTTGTATGACTTACCAGTATTTTTACGGCTTTTCAATATTTGTATGGCTTGTCAATATTTGTATGACTTGTCAATATTTGTATGGCTTTACAATATTTGCATGACTTTTCAATACTTGTATGACTTGTCAATATTTGTATGACTTTGCAACTTTTGTTTTCATTACCAATATTTGTATGGCTTCTCAATATTTGTATGACTTACCAATATGTCTATGACTTACCAATATTTGTATGATTTGTCAATATTTGTATGACTTGTCAATATTTGTATCGCTTGTCAATATTTGTATGACTCGTCAATATTTGTATAACTTACCAATATTTGTATGACTTGTTAATATTTGTATGACTTGTCAATATTTGTATGACTTGTCAATACTCGTATGACTTTTCAATACTTGTATAACTTGTCAATACTTGTATGATTTGTCAATATTTGTATGACTTTGCAACTTTTGTTTTCATTACCAATATTTGAATGACTTGTCAATATTTGTATGACTTACCAGTATTTGTATGACTTGTCAATATTTGTATGACTTGTCAATATTTGTATAACTTACCAATATTTGTATGACTTGTCAATATTTGTATGACTTGTCAATACTCGTATGACTTCTCAATACTTGTATAACTTGTCACTACTTGTATGACTTGTCAATATTTGTATGACTTACCAATATTTGTATGATTTACCAATATTTGTATGGCTTGTCAATATTTGTATGACTTGTCAATATTTGCATGACTTGTCAATATTTGTATGACTTGTCAATATTTGTATGGTTTGTCAATATTTGTATGACTTACCAATATTTGTATGACTTGTCAATATTTGTATGACTTGTCAATATTTGTATGGTTTGTCAATATTTGTATGACTTACCAATATTTGTATGATTTACCAATATTTGCATAACTTACCAATATCTGTATAACTTTTCAATACCTCTATGGCTTGCTAATATTTGTATGACGTGTCAATATGTGTATGGCTTGTCAATATTTGTATGACTTGTCAATATTTGTATGACTTGTCAATATTTGTATGGCTTGTCAATATTTGTATGACTTGTCAATATTTGTATGACTTTACAATATTTGCATGACTTGTCAATATTTGTATGACTTACCAATATTTGTATGGCCTGTCAATATTTGTATTGTTTGTCAATATTTGTATGATCTATCAATATTTGTATGACTTACCAATATTTGTATGGCTTGTCAATATTTGTATGACTTACCAATATGTCTATGACTTACCAATATTGGTATGACTTGTCAATATGTGTATGACTTTTCAATATTTGTATCGCTTGTCAATATTTGTATGACTTGTCAATATTTGTATGACTTGTCAATATTTGTATGACTTACCAATATAAGTATGACTTGTCAATATTTGTATGACTTGTCAATACTTGTATCACTTCTCAATACTTGTATGACTTGTCAATACTTGTATGACTTGTCAATATTTGTATGACTTTACAACTTTTGCATTGCTTACCTATATGAGTATCACTTATCAATATTTGTATGACTTACCAATATTTGTATGGCTTGTCAATAATTGCATGACTTACAAATATTCGTATGACTAACCTATATTTCTATGACTTGTCAACATTGGTATCACTTGTCAATATTTGTATCACTTGTCAATATTTGTATGACTTACCAATAATAGTATAACTTACCAATATTTGTATCACTTACCAATAAGTGTATGACTTACCAATATGTTTATGACTTGTCAATATGTGTATGACTTGTCAGTATTTGTATGGTTTGTCAATATTTGTATGACTTATCAATATTTGTATGACTTGCCAATATTTGTATGGTTTGTCAATAATTGTATGGCTTACAAATATGTGTATGACTTGTCAATGTTTGTATGATTTGTCAATATTTGTATGGTTTGTCAATATTTGTATGATTTACCAATATTTGTAAGATTTACCAATATTTGTATGACTTACCAATATTTGTATAACTTTTCAATACATGTATGGCTTGCTAATATTTGTATGACTTGTCAATATTTGTTTGGCTTGTCATTATTTGTATGACTTGTCAATATTTGTATGACTTGCCAATATTTGTATGACATGTCAATATCTGTATGACTTGTCAATATTGTATGGCTTGTCAATATTTGTATGACTTACCAATATTTGTATGACCTGTCAATATATGTATGGCTTGTCAATATCTGTATGACATTTCAATATTTGCATGATTTGGCAATATCTGTATGGCTTGTCAATATTTGTATGACTTGTCGATATTTGTATGACATGTCAATATTTGTATGACTTGTCAACATTTGTATGACATGTCAATATTTGTATAACTTGTCAATATTTGTATGACTTGTCAATATTTGAATGGCTTGTCAATATTTGTATGACTTGTCAATATGTGTATGGCTTTTCAATATTTGCATGACTTATCAATATTTGTTTGACTTGTCAATATTTGCATGACTTTGCAACTTTTGTTTTCATTACCAATATTTGTATGGCTTCTCAATATTTGTATGACTTACCAATATGTCTATGACTTACCAATATTTGTATGATTTGTCAATATTTGTATGACTTGTCAATATTTGTATCGCTTGTCAATATTTGTATGACTTGTCAATATTTGTATGACTTGTTAATATTTGTATGACTTGTCAATATTTGTATAACTTGTCAATACTTGTATGATTTGTCAATATTTGTATGACTTTGCAAATTTTGTTTTCATTACCAATATTTGAATGACTTGTCAATATTTGTATGACTTACCAGTATTTGTATGGCTTGTTAATATTTGTATGACTTACCAATATTTGTATGACTTGTCAATATGTGTATGACTTGTCAATATTTGTATGACTTACCAATATTTGTATTACTTACCAATATTTGTATGGCTTGTCAATATTTGTATGACTTACCAATATGTCTATGACTTACCAATATTTGTATGATTTGTCAATATTTGTATGATTTTGTCAATATTTGTATGACTTGTCAATATTTGCATGACTTGTCAATATTTGTATGACTTGTCAATATTTGTATGGTTTGTCAATATTTGTATGGCTTACCAATATTTGTATGACTTGTCAATATTTGTATGACTTGTCAATATTTGTATGGTTTGTCAATATTTGTATGACTTATAAATATTTTTATGGTTTACCAATATTTGCACAACTTACCAAGATCTGTATAACTTTTCAATACCTCTATGGCTTGCTAATATTTGTATGACGTGTCAATATTTGTATGGCTTGTCAATGTTTGTATGACTTGTCAATATTTGTATGACTTGTCAATATTTGTATGGCTTGTCAATATTTTTATGACTTGTCAATATTTGTATGACTTTACAATATTTGCATGACTTGTCAATATTTGTATGACTTACCAATATTTGTATGACTTGTCAATATTTGTATGGTTTGTCAATATTTGTATGATCTATCAATATTTGTATGACTTACCAATATGTCTATGACTTACCAATATTGGTATGACTTGTCCATATGTGTATGACTTGTCAATATTTGTATCGCTTGTCAATATTTGTATGACTTGTCAATATTTGTATGACTTGTCAATATTTGTATGACTTACCAATATGTGTATGACTTGTCAATATTTGTATCACTTCTCAATACTTGTATGACTTGTCAATACTTGTATGACTTGTCAATATTTGTATGACTTTACAACTTTTGCATTGCTTACCTATATTTGTATCACTTGTCAATATTTGTATGACTTACCAACATTTGTATGGTTTGTCCATATTTGTATGACTTACCAATATTTCTATGGTTTGTCAATATTAGTATGACTTTACAATATTTGCATCACTTGTCAATATTTGTATGACTTACCAATATTTGTATGGCTTGTCAATATTTGTATGGCTTGTCAATATTTGTATGACCTGTCAATATTTGTATGACTTGTCAATATTTGTATGGCTTTTCAATATTTGTATGACTTGTTAATATTTGTATGACTTGTCAATATTTTTATGACTTGTCGATATTGGTATGACATGTCAATATTTGTATGACTTGTCAACATTTGTATGACATGTCAATATTTCTATTGCTTGTCAATATTTGTATGACTTTACAATATTTGCTTGACTTGTCAATAGTTGTATGACTTACCAATATGTGTATGGCTTGTCAATATTTGTATGGTTTGTCAATATTTGTATGATCTATCAATATTTGTATGACTTACCAATATTTGTATGGCTTGTCAATATTTGTATGACTTACCAATATGTCTATGACTTACCAATATTGGTATGACTTGTCAATATGTGTATGACTTGTCAATATTTGTATCGATTGTCAATATTTGTATGACTTGTCAATATTTGTATGACTTGTCAATATCTGTATGACTTACAAATATGTGTATGACTGGTCAATATTTGTATGACTTGTCAATACTTGTATGACTTGTCAATACTTGTATGACTTGTCAATATTTGTATGACTTTACAACTTTTGTATTGCTTACCTATATTTGTATCACTTGTCAATAAGTGTATGACTTACCAATATTTGTATGGTTTGTCAATATTAGTATGACTTTACAATATTTGCATGACTTGTCAATATTTGTATGACTTGTCAATATTTGTATGACTTACAAATATGTGTATGACTTGTCAATATTTGTATGACTTGTCAATACTTGTATCACTTCTCAATACTTGTATGACTAGTCAATACTTGTATGACTTGTCAATATTTGTATGACTTTACAACTTTGTATTGCTTACCTATATTTGTATCACTTGTCAATATTTGTATGACTTACCAATATTTGTATGGTTTGTCCATATTTGTATGACTTACCAATATTTCTATGGCTTGTCAATATTAGTATGACTTTACAATATTTGCATGACTTGTCAATATTTGTATGACTTACCAATATTTGTATGGCTTGTCAATATTTGTATGGCTTGTCAATATTTGTATGACTTGTCAATAGTTGTATGACTTGTCAATATTTGTATGGCTTTTCAATATTTGTATGGCTTGTTAATATTTGTATGACTTGTCAATATTTGTATGACTTGTCAATATTTGTATGACATGTCAATTTTTGTATGACTTGTCAACATTTGTATGACATGTCAATATTTCTATGGCTTGTCAATATTAGTATGACTTTACAATATTTGCATGACTTGTCAATATTTGTATGACTTACCAATATTTGTATGGCTTGTCAATATTTGTATGGCTTGTCAATATTTGTATGACTTGTCAATATTTGTATGACTTGTCAATATTTTTTATGGCTTTTCAATATTTGTATGGCTTGTTAATATTTGTATGACTTGTCAATATTTGTATGACTTGTCAATATTTGTATGACATGTCAATTTTTGTATGACTTGTCAACATTTGTATGACATGTCAATATTTCTATGGCTTGTCAATATTAGTATGACTTTACAATATTTGCATGACTTGTCAATATTTGTATGACTTAGCAATATTTGTATGGCTTGTCAAAATTTGTATGGCTTGTCAATATTTGTATGACTTGTCAATATTTGTATGGCTTGTCAATATTTGTATGGCTTGTCAATATTTGTATGACTTGTCAATATTTTTTATGGCTTGTCAATATTTGTATGGCTTGTCAATATTTGTATGGCTTGTCAATATTTGTATGACTTGTCAATATTTTTTATGGCTTGTCAATATTTGTATGACTTGTCAATATTTGTATGACTTGTCAATATTTGTATGACTTGTCAATATTTTTTATGGCTTACCAATATTAAATCCTGTTGTAGGTAAATTGTTTTCATAGAAAAACCTGTCTGCATATTTATAATGAAGGAACTGCAATGCAATCATGCATCTAAAAGTTGGTCCTAGAATAGTATCTGGAGATGTTGGTCGTTCAGAAATAGCTCCTACATATAAATCAACATCATCTACATGCCTGTAATTATAATATACGTTTAGAAGAAGCTCCTACATATAAATCAACATCATCTACGTGCCTGTAATTGTAAAATACGTTCAGAAATAGCTCCTACATATACATCAACATCATCTACATGCCTGTAATGGTAATATACGTTCAGAAATAGCTCCTTCATATAAATCAACATCATCTACATGCCTGTAATTATAATATACGTTCAGAAATAGCTCCTACATATAAATCAATATCATCTACGTGCCTGTAATTGTAAAATACGTTCAGAAATAGCTCCTACATATAAATCAACATCATCTACGTGCCTGTAATTATAATATACGTTCAGAAATAGCTCCTACATATAAATCAATATCATCTACGTGCCTGTAATGGTAATATACGTTCAGAAATAGCTCCTACATATAAATCAACATCATCTACATGCCTGTAATTGTAATATACGTTCAGAAATAGCTCCTACATATAAATCAATATCATGTACATGCCTGTAATAATAATATACGTTCAGAAATAGCTCCTACATATAAATCAATATCATCTACATGCCTGTAATAATAATATGCGTTCAGAAATAGCTCCTACATTTGAATCACCATCATCTACATGCCTGTAATTATAATATACGTTCTGAAATAGCTCCTACATATAAATCAACATCATCTACATGCCTGTAATTATAATATACGTTCAGATATAGCTCCTACATATAAATCAACATCACCTACATGCCTGTAATTGTAATATACGTTCAGAAATAGCTCCTACATATAAATCAACATCATCTACATGCCTGTAATTGTAATATACGTTCAGAAATAGCTCCTACATATAAATCAACATAATCTGCGTGCCTGTAATTATAATATACGTTCGTAAATAGCTCCTACATATAAATCAATATCATCCACGTGCCTGTAGTTATAATATCGTTCAGAAATAGCTCCTACATATAAATCAACATCATCTACATGCCTGTAATTATAATATACGTTCAGAAATAGGTCCTACATATAAATCAACATCATCTACGTGCCTGTAATTGTAAAATACGTTCAGAAATAGCTCCTACATATAAATCAACATCATCTACATGCCTGTAATTATAATATACGTTCAGAAATAGCTCCTACATATAAATCAACATCATCTACATGCCTGTAATAATAATATACGTTCAGAAATAGCTCCTACATATACATCAACATCATCTACATGCCTGTAATTGTAATATATGTTCAGAAATAGCTCCTACATATACATCAACATCATATACATGCCGGTAATTGTAATATATGTTCAGAAATAGCTCCTACATATAAATCAACATCATCTACATGCCTGTAGTTATAATATACGTTCAGAAATAGGTCCTACATATAAATCAACATCATCTACATGCCTGTAATTATAATATACGTTCAGAAATAGGTCCTACATATAAATCAACATCATCTACGTGCCTGTAACTATAATATACGTTCAGAAATAGCTCCTACATATAAATCAACATCATCTACATGCCTGTAATTATAATATACGTTCAGAAATAGGTCCTACATATAAATCAATATCATCTACGTGCCTGTAATTATAATATACGTTCAGAAATAGCTCCTACATATACATCAACATCATCTACATGCCTGTAATTATAACATACGTTCAGAAATAGCTCCTACATATAAATCAACATCATCTACGTGCCTGTAATTATAACATACGTTCAGAAAAAGCTCCTACATATACATCAACATCATCTACATGCATGTAATTATAATATACGTTCAGAAATAGCTCCTACATATACATCAACATCATCTACATGCCTGTAATTATAATATACGTTCTGAAATAGCTCCTACATATACATCAACATCATCTACGTGCCTGTAATTATAACATACGTTCAGAAATAGCTCCTACATATAAATCAACATAATCTGCGTGCCTGTTATTATAATATACGTTCAGAAATAGGTCCTACATATAAATCAACATCATCTACATGCCTGTAATTGTAAAATACGTTCAGAAATAGCTCCTACATATAAATCAACATCATCTACATGCCTGTAATTATAATATAAGTTCAGAAATAGCTCCTACATATAAATCAACATCATCTACATGCCTGTAATTATAATATACGTTCAGAAATAGGTCCTACATATAAATCAACATCATCTACGTGCCTGTAATTATAATATACGTTCAGAAATAGGTCATACATATAAATCACCATCATCTACGTGCCTGTAATTATAATATACGTTCGGAAATAGCTCCTACATATAAATCAACATCATCTACTTGCCTGTAATTGTAATATGCGTTCAGAAATGGCTCCTACATATAAATCAACATCATATACATGCTTGTAATTAAAATATACGTTCTGAAATAGGTCCTACATATAAATCAACATCATCTACGTGCCTGTAATTGTAAAATACGTTCAGAAATAGCTCCTACATATAAATCAACATCATCTACATGCCTGTAATTATAATATACGTTCAGAAATAGGTCCTACATATAAATCAACATCATCTACGTGCCTGTAATTATAATATACGTTCAGAAATAGGTCCTACATATAAATCACCATCATCTACGTGCCTGTAATTATAATATACGTTCGGAAATAGCTCGTACATATAAATCAACATCATCTACGTGCCTGTAATTATAATATACGTTCGGAAATAGCTCCTACATATAAATCAACATCATCTAGGTGCCTGTAATTGTAAAATACGTTCAGAAATAGCTCCTACATATAAATCAACATCATCTACATGCCTGTAATTATAATATACGTTCAGAAATAGGTCCTACATATAAATCAACATCATCTACGTGCCTGTAATTATAATATACGTTCAGAAATAGGTCCTACATATAAATCAACATCATATACATGCTTGTAATTATAATATACGTTCAGAAATAGCTCCTACATATACATCAACATCATCTACGTGCCTGTAATTATAATATACGTTCAGAAATAGCTCCTACATATAAATCAACATCATCTACATGCCTGTAATTATAATATACGTTCAGAAATAGCTCCTACATATAAATCAACATCATCTACATGCCTGTAATTATAATATACGTTTAGAAGAAGCTCCTACATATAAATCAACATAATCTGCGTGCCTGTAATTATAATATACGTTCGGAAATAGCTCCTACATATAAATCAACATCATCTACGTGCCTGTAATTGTAATATACGTTCAGAAATAGCTCCTACATATAAATCAACATCATCTACATGCCTGTAATGGTAATATACGTTCAGAAATAGGTCCTACATATAAATCAACATCATCTACATGCCTGTAATTATAATATACGTTCAGAAATAGGTCCTACATATAAATCAACAACATATACATGCCTGTAAATATAATATACGTTCAGAAATAGCTCCTACATATAAATCAACATCATATACATGCCTGTAATTATAATATACGTTCAGAAATAGGTCCTACATATAAATCAACATCACCTACATGCCTGTAATTTTAATATACGTTCAGAAATAGCTCCTACATATAAATCAACATCATCTACTTGCCTGTAATGGTAATATAAGTTCAGAAATAGCTCTTACATACAAATCAACATCATATACATGCTTGTAATTATAATATGCGTTCAGAAATAGCTCCTACATATAAATCAACATCATCTACATGCCTGTAATTGTAATATACGTTCAGAAATAGCTCCTACATATAAATCAAGATCATCTACATGCCTGTAATTGTAATATACGTTCAGAAATAGCTCCTACATATAAATCAACATTATCTACTTGCCTGTAATGGTAATATACGTTCAGAAATAGCTCTTACATACAAATCAACATCATATACATGCTTGTAATTATAATATGCGTTCAGAAATAGCTCCTACATATAAATCAACATCATCTACATGCCTGTAATTATAATATACGTTCAGAAATAGCTCCTACATATAAATCAAGATCATCTACATGCCTGTAATTGTAATATACGTTCAGAAATAGCTCCTACATATAAATCAACATTATCTACATGCCTGTAATGGTAATATACGTTCAGAAATAGCTCTTACATACAAATCAACATCATATACATGCTTGTAATTATAATATGCGTTCAGAAATAGCTCCTACATATAAATCAACATCATCTACATGCCTGTAATTGTAATATACGTTCAGAAATAGCTCCTACATATAAATCAACATCATCTACATGCCTGTAATTGTAATATACGTTCAGAAATAGCTCCTACATATAAATCAAGATCATCTACATGCCTGTAATTGTAATATACGTTCAGAAATAGCTCCTACATATAAATCAACATTATCTACTTGCCTGTAATGGTAATATACGTTCAGAAATAGCTCTTACATACAAATCAACATCATATACATGCTTGTAATTATAATATGCGTTCAGAAATAGCTCCTACATATAAATCAAGATCATCTACATGCCTGTAATTGTAATATACGTTCAGAAATAGCTCCTACATATAAATCAACATCATCTACATGCCTGTAATTATAATATGCGTTCAGAAATAGCTCCTACATATAAATCAACATCATCTACGTGCCTGTAATTATAATATACGTTCAGAAATAGCTCCTACATATAAATCAACATCATCTACGTGCCTGTAATTATAATATACGTTTAGAAATAGGTCCTACATATAAATCAACATTATCTACTTGCCTGTAATGGTAATATACGTTCAGAAATAGCTCCTACATATAAATCAACATTATCTACTTGCCTGTAATGGTAATATACGTTCAGAAATAGCTCTTACATACAAATCAACATCATATACATGCCTGTAATTATAATATGCGTTCAGAAATAGCTCCTACATATAAATCAACATCATCTACGTGCCTGTAATTATAATATACATTCAAAAATAGCTCCTACATATAAATCAACATCATCTACATGCCTGTAATTGTAATATATGTTCAGAAATAGCTCCTACATATAAATCAAGATCATCTACATGCCTGTAATTGTAATATACGTTCAGAAATAGCTCCTACATATAAATCAACATTATCTACTTGCCTGTAATGGTAATATACGTTCAGAAATAGCTCTTACATACAAATCAACATCATATACATGCCTGTAATTATAATATGCGTTCAGAAATAGCTCCTACATATAAATCAACATCATCTACGTGCCTGTAATTATAATATACGTTCAGAAATAGCTCCTACATATAAATCAACATCATCTACATGCCTGTAATTGTAATATACGTTCAGAAATAGCTCCTACATATAAATCAACATCATCTACATGCCTGTAATGGTAATATACGATATGTGACACTCACAGTACTAATATATGCATACAAAGTTAAAAACCTTAAGTGTAAGATCTTTTAAATCTCAATAACTTGTACCTTCCTGAGGGCTAATTGTATGATTCACCTCATCCTGTACACACACACACACCCACACAGGCATTACAATGGCTATATGTGACCTGATTTGATGTATAGTACCGAAAGGTTACACGAACCCCTGTATCTCTATTTCAGCGTCACAAAGATCTTAATATACTATGCATAATGTTCAATATTATAGCGCCCTTAATGAAAACGCTCTTTGCCTTGTTAGATATGAGGGTTGGCATTATATTCACATGTGGAAAGTATTTGCATGGTCACATCATTTCACTAAGAGGGGAGGTTTGAACCAATAAAACTAGTTTTACCTTCCACTTTTTTTTTAAGTGTTTATTCCCAACCAGGAGAGTAGTCATATATTTGTATGTTCGGGAAATTGATTCTATTAGATTTTGGAACTGTTCCGACAGTGTGGTATTTCCGAACTGTTCCGACAGTGTGGTATTTTAGAACTGTTCCGACAGTGTGGTATTTTAGAACTGTTCCGACAGTGTGGTATTTTAGAACTGTTCCGACAGTGTGGTATTTTAGAACTGTTCCGACAGCTTGGTATTTTAGAATTGTTCCGACAGTGTGGTATTTCCGAACTGTTCCGACAGCTTGGTATTTTTGAACTGTTCCGACAGTGTGGTGTTTTAGAACTGTTCCTACAATGTGGTATTTTAGAACTGTTCCGACAGTGTGGTATTTTAGAACTGTTCCGACAGTGTGGTATTTTAGAACTGTTCCGACAGTGTGGTATTTTAGAACTGTTCGCGACAGTGTGGTATTTTAGAACTATTACGACAGTGTGGTATTTTAGAACTGTTCCGACAGTGTGGTATTTTAGAACTGTTCTGACAGTGTGATATTTTAGAAATGTTCCGACAGTGTGGTATTTCCGAACTGTTCCGACAGTGTGGTATTTTAGAAATGTTCCGACAGTGTGGTATTTTAGAATTGTTCTGACAGTGTGGTATTTTAGAACTGTTCCGACAGTGGTATTTTAGAATTGTTCCGACAGTGTGGTATTTTAGAATTGTTCGACAGTGTGGTATTTTAGAATTGTTTTGACAGTGTGGTATTTTAGAACTGTTCCGACAGTGGTATTTTAGAACTGTTCCGACAGTGTGGTATTTTAGAACTGTTCTGACAGTGTGGTATCTTAGAACTGTTCGGACAGTGTGGTATCTTAGAACTGTTCCGACAGTGTGGTATTTTAGAACTGTTCCGACAGTGTGGTATTTTAGAACTGTTCCGACAGTGTGGTGTTTTAGAACTGTTCCGACAGTGTGGTATTTTAGAACTGTTCCGACAGTGTGGTATTTTAGAACTGTTCCGACAGTGTGGTATTTTAGAACTGTTCCGACAGTGTGGTATTTTAGAACTGTTCCGACAGTGTGGTATTTTAGAACTGTTACGACAGTGTGGTATTTTAGAACTGTTCCGACAGTGGTATTTTAGAACTGTTCCGACAGTGTGGTATTTTACAACTGTTCCGACAGTGTGGTATCTTAGAACTGTTCCGACAGTGTGGTATCTTAGAACTGTTCCGACAGTGTGGTATTTTAGAACTGTTCCGACAGTGTGGTATTTTAGAAGTGTTCCGACAGTGTGGTATTTTAGAATTGTTCTGAGAGTGTGGTATTTTAGAACTGTTCCGACAGTGGTATTTTAGAACTGTTCCGACAGTGTGGTATTTTAGAACTGTTCCGACAGTGTGGTATTTTAGAATTGTTCTGACAGTGTGGTATTTTAGAACTGTTCCGACAGTGGTATTTTAGAACTGTTCCGACAGTGTGGTATTTTAGAACTATTCTGACAGTGTGGTATCTTAGAACTGTTCCGACAGTGTGGTATCTTAGAACTGTTCCGACAGTGTGGTATTTTAGAACTGTTCCGACAGTGTGGTATTTTAGAACTGTTCCGACAGTGTGGTATTTTAGAACTATTACGACAGTGTGGTATTTTAGAACTGTTCCGACAGTGTGGTATTTTAGAACTGTTCCGACAGTGTGGTATTTTAGAATTGTTCTGACAGTGTGGTATTTTAGAACTGTTCCGACAGTGGTATTTTAGAACTGTTCCGACAGTGTGGTATTTTAGAACTGTTCCGACAGTGTGGTATTTTAGAACTGTTCCGACAGTGTGGTATTTTAGAACTGTTCCGACAGTGTGGTATTTTAGAACTGTTACGACAGTGTGGTATTTTAGAACTGTTCCGACAGTGGTATTTTAGAACTGTTCCGACAGTGTGGTATTTTACAACTGTTCCGACAGTGTGGTATCTTAGAACTGTTCCGACAGTGTGGTATCTTAGAACTGTTCCGACAGTGTGGTATTTTAGAACTGTTCCGACAGTGTGGTATTTTAGAAGTGTTCCGACAGTGTGGTATTTTAGAATTGTTCTGAGAGTGTGGTATTTTAGAACTGTTCCGACAGTGTGGTATTTTAGAACTGTTCTGACAGTGTGGTATCTTAAAGCTGTTCGGACAGTGTGGTATCTTAGAACTGTTCCGACAGTGTGGTATTTTAGAACTGTTCCGACAGTGTGGTATTTTAGAACTGTTCCGACAGTGAGGTATTTTAGAACTGTTCCGACAGTGTGGTATTTTAGAACTGTTCCGACAGTGTGGTATTTTAGAACTGTTCCGACAGTGTGGTATTTTAGAACTGTTCCGACAGTGTGGTATTTTAGAATTGTTCCGACAGTGTGGTATTTCCGAACTGTTCCGACAGTGTGGTATTTTAGAACTGTTCCGACAGTGCTATTTTAGAACTGTTCCGACAGTGTGGTATTTTAGAATTGTTTTGACAGTGTGGTATTTTAGAACTGTTCCGACAGTGTGGTATTTTAGAATTGTTCCGACAGTGTGGTATTTTAGAACTGTTCCGACAGTGTGGTATTTTAGAACTGTTCCGACAGTATGGTATTTTAGAACTGTTCCGACAGTGTGGTATTTTAGAACTGTTCCGACAGTGTGGTATTTCCGAACTGTTCCGACAATGTGGTATTTTAGAACTGTTCCGACAGTGTGGTATCTTAGAACTGTTCCGACAGTGTGGTATTTTAGAAGTGTTCCGACAGTGTGGTATTTTAGAACTGTTCTGACAGTGTGGTATTTTAGAACTTTTCCGACAGTGTGGTATTTTAGAACTGTTCCGACAGTGTGGTATTTTAGAACTGTTCTGACAGTGTGGTATTTTAGAAGTGTTCCGACAGTGTGGTATTTTAGAATTGTTCCAACAGTGTGGTATTTTAGAACTGTTCCGACAGTGTGGTATTTTAGAACTGTTCCGACAGTATGGTATTTTAGAACTGTTCCGACAGTGTGGTACTTTAGAACTGTTCCGATAGTGTGGTATTTTAGAATTGTTCCGACAGTGTGGTATTTTAGAACTGTTCCGACAGTGTGGTATTTTAGAACTGTTCCGACAGTGTGGTATTTTAGAACTGTTCCGACAGTGTGGTATTTTAGAACTGTTCCGACAGTGTGGTATTTTAGAACTGTTCCGACAGTATGGTATTTTAGAACTGTTCCGACAGTGTGGTATTTTAGAACTGTTTCGACAGTGTGGTATTTTAGAACTGTTCCGACAATGTGGTATTTTTGTGTTTTCCATTTTATTGTAAACGCATAAAAATTACGATTCCATATTTTAGTTGTCATTTTGAAGCCAGTCATTATACAATGTAGAGAATTGTGTTGTTATATTTTATAAATTTAGTTGTGAAACTGTGTGGATAAGGATAATAACAAAATTACCGAACTCCGAACAATCTTACAAAGGGAAAGTCAAAACTCATAATCATATAAACAGAAAAAATCAGTCAACAACCGGATAACTGTGAAAATCGAAAGACCCTGACTTGGTACAGGCATATCTAAAGAAATGGTGGGTTGAACTAGACATATCTAATTATAAACTACTTACTTGTACAGCGTAGCCAACTTGGTAACAGTATCTGAACTATGATCAACAAAGCCTCCCTGTAGGTTACTGAAAAATGCCGCAGGAAATAAACCACACAACTCTCTAAATTTATTGTATCCAGGTAATCCATGATCTCGTCCCCGTTGTATATTAAGTGCTCCAAGATCAAGTGCATCTCCTGGATCCCCCTCAAACAGATGATTGCGCAATTGATTAGAGAAAAATCTATCCATTTTCTGACAGTATGTTGAAGACATCCATCTTCCAATTCGCTTCACACCAAATTCCTCGTTTACGTCTCTTATTGTTTTCGTATCGAAAAATTCCTCCTTTAAGTCAGAATTAATTACCTCATGGAAAGAAGAATCAGCCGCACCAACAAGGTTTCCAACCAATGAATGTCCCATTCGTAATGCTGATGCTCCAAACTCATTACGTGTTGACCCATCAATACGACTACTATATAGATTTATTAGACCAGAAGGTTCACTTATCAAACCTACACTCCTTGCCCAACTAACTCCAAGTACAGCCGGTAAGAATTCATTAAAAACAATGTGTTGGTACATTGCTGTTAGAATTTTCCTAGTTTCCTGGAATGTTTTCTCGTCGCTCCATCCTTTACCACTTAGATTTCCTGCTATTCTGTTGTGTTCTCGTACAAATATGGTATGCATCAACGTCAATAAAGGTATCTCAGAGTTTCTAGTGTCTCCTAAAATCAAGATAGTGATGTGTTTAATGTGCGATTCTCAGTCACACTCATAATGTAAACATAGACTTTTGTAAGCAATTGCTTTTTAATATGTTTTTATGTTACATAAAGTTGTTTTATTATGTAAATATGGACTTTTGTAAGCAGTCGTTTCTAACTATGTTCTTATCTTATGTAAGGTTGTTTTATTATGTAAATATGGACTTTTGTAAGCAGTCGTTTCTAACTATGTTCTTATCTTATGTAAGGTTGTTCTATTATGTAAATATGGACTTTTGTAAGCAGTCGTTTCTAACTATGTTCTTATCTTATGTAAGGTTGTTCTATTATGTAAATATGGACTTTTCTAAGCAGTTGTTTCTAACTATATTCTTATGCTACGTAAGGTTGTTCTATTATGTAAATATGGACTTTTCTAAGCAGTTGTTTCTAACTATATTCTTATGCTACGTAAGGTTGTTCTATTATGTAAATATGGACTTTTCTAAGCAGTTGTTTCTAACTATGTTCTTATGTCACGTAAGATTGTTTTATTATGTAAATATGGACTTTTGTAAGCAGTTGTTTCTAACTATGTTCTTATGTTACGTAAGGTTGTTCTATTATGTAAATATGGACTTTTCTAAGCAGTTGTTTCTAACTATGTTCTTATGTTACGTAAAGTTGTTTTATTATGTAAATATGGACTTTTCTAAGCAGTTGTTTCTAACTATATTCTTATGCTACGTAAGGTTGTTTTATTATGTAAATATGGACTTTTGTTAGAGGTTGTTTCTAACTATGTTCTTATGTCACGTAAGATTGTTTTATTATGTAAATATGGACTTTTCTATGTTGATTATTCCAGTGTTGGACATATGTTATTGAACATTGGTTTTTGTGTTTGTAAATATGAAATTTACCTTGTGAATGTTTATATATGTGTGTGTATATGTTACTGTTGCCTTGTGAATGTTTATATATGTGTGTGTATGTTACTGTTGGCCTGTGAATGTTTCTATATATGTGTGTATATGTTACTGTTGGCCTGTGAATGTTTCTATATGTGTGTGTATATGTTACTGTTGCCTTGTGAATGTTTATATATGTGTGTGTATATGTTACTGTTGCCTTGTGAATGTTTCTATATGTGTGTGTATATGTTACTGTTGCCTTGTGAATGTTTATATATGTGTGTGTATATGTTACTGTTGGCCTGTGAATGTTTCTATATGTGTGTGTGTATGTTACTGTTGCCTTGTGAATGTTTATATATGTGTGTGTATATGTTACTGTTGCCTTGTGAATGTTTCTATATATGTGTGTACATGTTACTGTTGCCTTGTGAATGTTTCTATATGTGTGTGTGTATGTTACTGTTGCCTTGTGAATGTTTCTATATGTGTGTGTATATGTTACTGTTGCCTTGTGAATGTTTATATATGTGTGTGTATATGTTACTGTTGGCCTGTGAATGTTTCTATATGTGTGTGTATATGTTACTGTTGCCTTGTGAATGTTTCTATATGTGTGTGTATATGTTACTGTTGCCTTGTGAATGTTTATATATGTGTGTGTATATGTTACTGTTTCCTTGTGAATGTTTCTATATGTGTGTGTATATGTTACTGTTGGCCTGTGAATGTTTCTATATGTGTGTGTATATGTTACTGTTGCCTTGTGAATGTTTCTATATGTGTGTGTATATGTTAATGTTGCCTTGTGAATGTTTCTATATGTGTGTGTATATGTTACTGTTGCCTTGTGAATGTTTCTATATGTGTATGTATATGTTACTGTTGGCCTGTGAATGTTTCTATATGTGTGTGTATATGTTACTGTTGGCCTGTGAATGTTTCTATATGTGTGTGTATATGTTACTCTTGCCTTGTGAATGTTTCTATATGTGTGTGTATATGTTACTGTTGCCTTGTGAATGTTTCTATATGTGTGTGTATATGTTACTGTTGGCCTGTGAATGTTTCTATATGTGTGTGTATATGTTACTGTTCCCTTGGGAATGTTTCTATATGTGTGTGTATATGTTACTGTTGCTTTGTGAATGTTTATATATGTGTGTGTATATGTTACTGTTGCCTTGTGAATGTTTCTATATGTGTGTGTATATGTTACTGTTGCTTTGTGAATGTTTATATATGTGTGTGTATATGTTACTGTTGCTTTGTGAATGTTTCTATATGTGTGTGTATATGTTACTCTTGCCTTGTGAATGTTTCTATATGTGTGTGTATATGTTACTGTTGCCTTGTGAATGTTTCTATATGTGTGTATATATGTTACTGTTTCCTTGTGAATGTTTCTATATGTGTGTGTATATGTTACTGTTGCCTTGTGAATGTTTCTATATGTGTGTGTATATGTTACTGTTGCCTTGTGAATGTTTCTATATGTGTGTGTATATGTTATTGTTGCCTTGTGAATGTTTCTATATGTGTGTGTATATGTTACTGTTGCCTTGTGAATGTTTCTATATGTGTGTGTATATGTTATTGTTGCCTTTTGAATGTTTATATATGTGTGTGTATATGTTACTGTTGCCTTGTGAATGTTTCTATATGTGTGTGTATATGTTACTGTTGCCTTGTGAATGTTTCTATATGTGTGTGTATATGTTACTGTTGCCTTGTGAATGTTTCTATATGTGTGTGTATATGTTACTGTTGCCTTGTGAATGTTTCTATATGTGTGTGTATATGTTACTGTTGCCTTGTGAATGTTTCTATATGTGTGTGTATATGTTACTGTTGCTTTGTGAATGTTTCTATATATGTGTGTATATGTTACTGTTGCCTTGTGAATGTTTCTATATGTGTGTGTGTATGTTACTGTTGCCTTGTGAATGTTTCTATATGTGTGTGTATATGTTGCTGTTGCCTTGTGAATGTTTCTATATGTGTGTGTATATGTTACTCTTGCCTTGTGAATGTTTCTATATGTGTGTATATATGTTATTGTTGCCTTGTGAATGTTTCTATATGTGTGTGTAATGTTCCTTGTGAATGTTTCTATATGTGTGTGTGTATATGTTACTGTTGCTTTGTGAATGTTTCTATATGTGTGTGTATATGTTACTGTTGCCTTGTGAATGTTTCTATATGTGTGTGTATATGTTATTGTTGCCTTGTGAATGTTTCTATATGTGTGTGTATATGTTACTGTTGGCCTGTGAATGTTTCTATATGTGTGTGTATATGTTACTGTTGCCTTGTGAATGTTTCTATATGTGTGTATATGTTACTGTTGGCCTGTGAATGTTTCTATATGTGTGTGTGTATGTTATTGTTGCCTTGTGAATGTTTCTATATGTGTGTGTATATGTTACTGTTGCTTTGTGAATGTTTCTATATGTGTGTATATGTTACTGTTGGCCTGTGAATGTTTCTATATGTGTGTGTATATGTTACTGTTGCCTTGTGAATGTTTCTATATGTGTGTATATGTTACTGTTGGCCTGTGAATGTTTCTATATGTGTGTGTATATGTTACTGTTGCTTTGTGAATGTTTCTATATGTGTGTGTATATGTTACTGTTGCCTTGTGAATGTTTATATATGTGTGTGTATATGTTACTGTTGCCTTGTGAATGTTTCTATATGTGTGTGTATATGTTACTGTTGCCTTGTGAATGTTTCTATATGTGTGTGTATATGTTACTGTTGCCTTGTGAATGTTTATATATGTGTGTGTATATGTTACTGTTGCCTTGTGAATGTTTCTATATGTGTGTGTATATGTTACTGTTGCCTTGTGAATGTTTCTATATGTGTGTGTATATGTTACTGTTGCCTTGTGAATGTTTCTATATGTGTGTGTATATGTTACTGTTGCCTTGTGAAGGTTTCTATATGTGTGTGTATATGTTACTGTTGCCTTGTGAATGTTTCTATATGTGTGTATATGTTACTGTTGCTTTGTGAATGTTTTTATATGTGTGTGTATATGTTACTGTTGCTTTGTGAATGTTTCTATATGTGTGTGTATATGTTACTGTTGCCTTGTGAATGTTTCTATATGTGTGTGTATATGTTACTGTTGCTTTGTGAATGTTTCTATATGTGTGTGTATATGTTACTCTTGCCTTGTGAATGTTTCTATATGTGTGTGTATATGTTACTGTTGCCTTGTGAATGTTTCTATATGTGTGTGTATATGTTACTGTTTCCTTGTGAATGTTTCTATATGTGTGTGTATATGTTACTGTTGCCTTGTGAATGTTTCTATATGTGTGTGTATATGTTACTGTTGCCTTGTGAATGTTTCTATATGTGTGTGTATATGTTATTGTTGCCTTGTGAATGTTTCTATATGTGTGTGTATATGTTACTGTTGCCTTGTGAATGTTTCTATATGTGTGTGTATATGTTATTGTTGCCTTTTGAATGTTTATATATGTGTGTGTATATGTTACTGTTGCCTTGTGAATGTTTCTATATGTGTGTGTATATGTTACTGTTGCCTTGTGAATGTTTCTATATGTGTGTGTATATGTTACTGTTGCCTTGTGAATGTTTCTATATGTGTGTGTATATGTTACTGTTGCCTTGTGAATGTTTCTATATGTGTGTGTATATGTTACTGTTGCCTTGTGAATGTTTCTATATGTGTGTGTATATGTTACTGTTGCTTTGTGAATGTTTCTATATATGTGTGTATATGTTACTGTTGCCTTGTGAATGTTTCTATATGTGTGTGTGTATGTTACTGTTGCCTTGTGAATGTTTCTATATGTGTGTGTATATGTTGCTGTTGCCTTGTGAATGTTTCTATATGTGTGTGTATATGTTACTCTTGCCTTGTGAATGTTTCTATATGTGTGTATATATGTTATTGTTGCCTTGTGAATGTTTCTATATGTGTGTGTAATGTTCCTTGTGAATGTTTCTATATGTGTGTGTGTATATGTTACTGTTGCTTTGTGAATGTTTCTATATGTGTGTGTATATGTTACTGTTGCCTTGTGAATGTTTCTATATGTGTGTGTATATGTTATTGTTGCCTTGTGAATGTTTCTATATGTGTGTGTATATGTTACTGTTGGCCTGTGAATGTTTCTATATGTGTGTGTATATGTTACTGTTGCCTTGTGAATGTTTCTATATGTGTGTATATGTTACTGTTGGCCTGTGAATGTTTCTATATGTGTGTGTATATGTTATTGTTGCCTTGTGAATGTTTCTATATGTGTGTGTATATGTTACTGTTGCTTTGTGAATGTTTCTATATGTGTGTATATGTTACTGTTGGCCTGTGAATGTTTCTATATGTGTGTGTATATGTTACTGTTGCCTTGTGAATGTTTCTATATGTGTGTATATGTTACTGTTGGCCTGTGAATGTTTCTATATGTGTGTGTATATGTTACTGTTGCTTTATGAATGTTTCTATATGTGTGTGTATATGTTACTGTTGCCTTGTGAATGTTTATATATGTGTGTGTATATGTTACTGTTGCCTTGTGAATGTTTCTATATGTGTGTGTATATGTTACTGTTGCCTTGTGAATGTTTCTATATGTGTGTGTATATGTTACTGTTGCCTTGTGAATGTTTATATATGTGTGTGTATATGTTACTGTTGCCTTGTGAATGTTTCTATATGTGTGTGTATATGTTACTGTTGCCTTGTGAATGTTTCTATATGTGTGTGTATATGTTACTGTTGCCTTGTGAATGTTTCTATATGTGTGTGTATATGTTACTGTTGCCTTGTGAAGGTTTCTATATGTGTGTGTATATGTTACTGTTGCCTTGTGAATGTTTCTATATGTGTGTATATGTTACTGTTGCTTTGTGAATGTTTTTATATGTGTGTGTATATGTTACTGTTGCTTTGTGAATGTTTCTATATGTGTGTGTATATGTTACTGTTGCCTTGTGAATGTTTCTATATGTGTGTGTATATGTTACTGTTGCTTTGTGAATGTTTCTATATGTGTGTGTATATGTTACTGTTGCCTTGTGAATGTTTCTATATGTGTGTATATGTTACTGTTGCCTTGTGAATGTTTCTATATGTGTGTGTATATGTTACTGTTGCTTTGTGAATGTTTCTATATGTGTGTGTATATGTTACTGTTGCCTTGTGAATGTTTCTATATGTGTGTGTATATGTTACTGTTGCCTTGTGAATGTTTATATATGTGTGTGTGTATATGTTACTGTTGCCTTGTGAATGTTTCTATATGTGTGTGTATATGTTACTGTTGCTTTGTGAATGTTTCTATATGTGTGTGTATATGTTACTGTTGCCTTGTGAATGTTTCTATATGTGTGTGTATATGTTACTGTTGCCTTGTGAATGTTTATATATGTGTGTGTGTATATGTTACTGTTGCTTTGTGAATGTTTCTATATGTGTGTGTATATGTTACTGTTGCCTTGTGAATGTTTCTATATGTGTGTGTATATGTTACTGTTTCCTTGTGAATGTTTCTATATGTGTGTCTATATGTTACTGTTGCTTTGTGAATGTTTATATATGTGTGTGTATATGTTACTGTTGCCTTGTGAATGTTTCTATATGTGTGTGTATATATTACTGTTGCTTTGTGAATGTTTCTATATGTGTGTGTATATGTTACTGTTGCTTTGTGAATGTTTCTATATGTGTGTGTATATGTTACTGTTTCCTTGTGAATGTTTCTATATGTGTGTGTATATGTTACTGTTGCCTTGTGAATGTTTCTATATGTGTGTGTATATGTTACTGTTGCCTTGTGAATGTTTCTATATGTGTGTGTATATGTTACTGTTGCTTTGTGAATGTTTCTATATGTGTGTGTATATGTTACTGTTGCCTTGTGAATGTTTCTATATGTGTGTGTATATGTTACTGTTGCCTTGTGAATGTTTCTATATATGTGTGTATATGTTACTGTTGCTTTGTGAATGTTTCTATATGTGTGTGTATATGTTACTGTTGCTTTGTGAATGTTTCTATATGTGTGTGTATATGTTACTGTTGCCTTGTGAATGTTTCTATATATGTGTGTATATGTTACTGTTGCCTTGTGAATGTTTCTATATGTGTGTGTAATGTTCCTTGTGAATGTTTCTATATGTGTGTGTATATGTTACTGTTTCCTTGTGAATGTTTATATATGTGTGTATATATGTTACTGTTGCTTTGTGAATGTTTCTATATGTGTGTGTATATGTTACTGTTGGCCTGTGAATGTTTCTATATGTGTGTGTATATGTTACTGTTGCTTTGTGAATGTTTCTATATGTGTGTGTATATGTTACTGTTGCCTTGTGAATGTTTCTATATGTGTGTGTATATGTTACTGTTGCCTTGTGAATGTTTCTATATGTGTGTGTATATGTTACTGTTGCCTTGTGAATGTTTCTATATGTGTGTGTATATGTTATTCTTGCCTTGTGAATGTTTCTATATGTGTGTGTATATGTTACTGTTGCCTTGTGAATGTTTCTATATGTGTGTGTATATGTTATTGTTGCCTTGTGAATGTTTCTATATGTGTGTGTATATGTTACTGTTGCCTTGTGAATGTTTCTATATGTGTGTGTATATGTTACTGTTGCCTTGTGAATGTTTATATATGTGTGTGTATATGTTACTGTTGCCTTGTGAATGTTTCTATATGTGTGTGTATATGTTACTGTTGCCTTGTGAATGTTTATATATGTGTATGTATATGTTATTGTTGCTTTGTGAATGTTTCTATATGTGTGTGTATATGTTACTGTTGACTTGTGAATGTTTCTATATGTGTGTGTATATGTTACTCTTGCCTTGTGAATGTTTCTATATGTGTGTGTATATGTTACTGTTGCCTTGTGAATGTTTCTATATGTGTGTGTATATGTTATTGTTGCCTTGTGAATGTTTCTATATGTGTGTGTATATGTTACTGTTGCCTTGTGAATGTTTCTATATGTGTGTGTATATGTTACTGTTGCCTTGTGAATGTTTATATATGTGTGTGTATATGTTACTGTTGCCTTGTGAATGTTTCTATATGTGTGTGTATATGTTACTGTTGCCTTGTGAATGTTTATATATGTGTGTGTATATGTTATTGTTGCCTTGTGAATGTTTCTATATGTGTGTGTATATGTTATTGTTGCCTTGTGAATGTTTCTATATGTGTGTGTATATGTTACTGTTGGCCTGTGAATGTTTCTATATGTGTGTGTATATGTTACCGTTGCCTTGTGAATGTTTATATATGTGTATGTATATGTTATTGTTGCTTTGTGAATGTTTCTATATGTGTGTGTATATGTTACTGTTGACTTGTGAATGTTTCTATATGTGTGTGTATATGTTACTCTTGCCTTGTGAATGTTTCTATATGTGTGTGTATATGTTACTGTTGCCTTGTGAATGTTTCTATATGTGTGTGTATATGTTATTGTTGCCTTGTGAATGTTTATATATGTGTGTGTATATGTTACTGTTGCCTTGTGAATGTTTCTATATGTGTGTGTATATGTTACTGTTGCCTTGTGAATGTTTCTATATGTGTGTGTATATGTTACTGTTGCCTTGTGAATGTTTCTATATGTGTGTGTATATGTTACTGTTGCCTTGTGAATGTTTCTATATATGTGTGTATATGTTATTGTTGCCTTGTGAATGTTTCTATATGTGTGTGTATATGTTACTGTTGCCTTGTGAATGTTTCTATATATGTGTGTATATGTTACTGTTGCCTTGTGAATGTTTCTATATGTGTGTGTATATGTTACTGTTGCCTTGTGAATGTTTATATATGTGTGTGTATATGTTATTGTTGCCTTGTGAATGTTTCTAAATGTGTGTGTATATGTTACTGTTGCCTTGTGAATGTTTCTATATGTGTGTGTATATGTTACTGTTGCCTTGTGAATGTTTATATATGTGTGTGTATATGCTACTGTTGCCTTGTGAATGTTTCTATATGTGTGGTTATATGTTACTGTTGCCTTGTGAATGTTTCTATATGTGTGTGTATATGTTACTGTTGCCTTGTGAATGTTTATATATGTGTGTGTATATGTTACTGTTGCCTTGTGAATGTTTCTATATGTGTGTGTATATGTTACTGTTGCTTTGTGAATGTTTATATATGTGTGTGTATATGTTATTGTTGCCTTGTGAATGTTTCTATATGTGTGTGTATATGTTACTCTTGCCTTGTGAATGTTTCTATATGTGTGTGTATATGTTATTGTTGCCTTGTGAATGTTTATATATGTGTGTGTATATGTTACTGTTGCCTTGTGAATGTTTCTATATGTGTGTGTATATGTTACTGTTGCCTTGTGAATGTTTCTATATGTGTGTGTATATGTTACTGTTGCTTTGTGAATGTTTCTATATGTGTGTGTATATGTTACTGTTGCCTTGTGAATGTTTCTATATGTGTGTGTATATGTTACTGTTGCCTTGTGAATGTTTCTATATGTGTGTGTATATGTTACTGTTGCCTTGTGAATGTTTCTATATGTGTGTGTATATGTTATTGTTGCCTTGTGAATGTTTCTATATGTGTGTGTATATGTTACTGTTGCCTTGTGAATGTTTCTATATGTGTGTGTATATGTTACTGTTGCCTTGTGAATGTTTCTATATGTGTGTGTATATGTCACTGTTGCCTTGTGAATGTTTATATATGTGTGTGTATATGTTATTATTGCCTTGTGAATGTTTCTATATGTGTGTGTATATGTTACTGTTGCCTTGTGAATGTTTCTATATGTGTGTGTATATGTTACTGTTGCCTTGTGAATGTTTCTATATGTGTGTGTATATGTTACTGTTGCCTTGTGAATGTTTCTATATGTGTGTGTATATGTTACTGTTGCCTTGTGAATGTTTCTATATGTGTGTGTATATGTTACTGTTGCCTTGTGAATGTTTATATATGTGTGTGTATATGTTACTGTTGCCTTGTGAATGTTTCTATATGTGTGTGTATATGTTACTGTTGCCTTGTGAATGTTTCTATATGTGTGTGTATATGTTATTGTT
This sequence comes from Bathymodiolus brooksi, assembly GCA_963680875.1. Classification (NCBI taxonomy): domain Eukaryota; kingdom Metazoa; phylum Mollusca; class Bivalvia; order Mytilida; family Modiolidae; genus Bathymodiolus; species Bathymodiolus brooksi. The sequence continues at coordinate 102,467,932 of OY804585.1, forward strand.
GCCTTGTGAATGTTTATATATGTGTGTGTATATGTTATTGTTGCCTTGTGAATGTTTCTATATGTGTGTGTATATGTTACTGTTGCCTTGTGAATGTTTCTATATGTGTGTGTATATGTTACTGTTGCCTTGTGAATGTTTCTATATGTGTGTGTATATGTTATTGTTGCCTTGTGAATGTTTCTATATGTGTGTGTATATGTTATTGTTGCCTTGTGAATGTTTCTATATGTGTGTGTATATGTTATTGTTGCTTTGTGAATGTTTATATATGTGTTTGTATATGTTACTGATTATTGTGTTTATCGTTTATATAGAGATGCTTCGTTGAGTGTAAGTTATTGCATATTCTTTTATATGCGAATAGTTTTTATGTGTGGCTTGTGAGACTGAATATCCTTTTCATTGTAGATGCAGATGTTTCGAGCTTTGTGTGCGTTGCCAACAATTGCTTTCATTGGTCCACAAAGTAATACACAGAGATCTAAAACTGAGCACCACGAACCACACAAAAAAGTAAGGGTAAACTCATATGCCATCAGAAGACTAATCAGTTATTATTATTATTATTATTATTATTTACAGTATTTATATAGCGTATTATCTAATTAAAAATTACTCTAAGCGCTTTACAATCTAAAACATAAAACAATTTAACATGTTAACCATATAAATATATCTAATAAAATTATACTGTGTGAAAAGTACCATAAAACACTGAAACATTCAATAAAACCTCAATGAAAAAAAAATTCATAGCAATTAGAGCCAAAATCAATATGAAAAAAAAGAAAATTAAAATCTACGCAGTCGAAATTAAAATGTGAAAATGCGCTTTTAAAATTACATTATAAAAAGACGGTATCTGAAAAAATATACTGTATGCTAAAATATCACTGAAACATCTATAAAACCAAAATGATATGAAAAGTTCATAAAAAATCATGATAATCTAGCCCAAATAAATGAGTTTTCAGCTTAGATTTTAAACTATCAACAGAGTCTAGAACCCTTAAGTCACCGGGAAGATTGTTCCAAATAGCAGTTCCTGCTCGTATGGTGTCACCTGTCGTGTTACTGTGTGGTAGCTTTAAACTTGATAACTTTGAGTGTGTTCTACTCGAGATTGAATATTGATATTATTGAGTTAACATACACTTTTCTAATGCGAATTAAAAGCTCGCTTTTCTACCCCTTTCTAAAGATGGTACAAATAAATTTGCTATTTTCCGACGACAATGTACGTATATTGTATATGTATAATGTAGAAATTACATTTTCCGTACGAAGCTTCTAAAATTTGGTGCATAGTATTCTTTATTTCATCGTGAAATTATGTTTTTTTATTTAAGTGGGACAATTCTGTAGTGCTTATCTATCAATATAATATGATTATTTAATTACAAATACTTCTAAAGCATTGTTTGGCGCAAGACCATGCAGGTGTTTAACTTCTTTAAAAAGAAACAATGATAAAAGGTCAAATTTTACATATTGTTTCAAAATCTTTTATGTCAGCAGCGATGCTATGTCGATAAAATCACTGTATTGAGTACAAGTTCTAGTAAAGTATACGGGTTGTGAAATATGAACTCCATATGCTGGCGATGCTGAAAAGGCGGCTTCATTCATATATTAAATTATATGTGGGGGCCGTAATGACCCTCACTTGTATTTAAATACTGTTATAGTGACAGCCGGAACCTTTGAACCGTAATGAGAGCGGGAGGTTTGGCGCTTTAAAATCGGATTCAACCCACCATTTCTTTAGAAATGCCTGTACCAAGTCAGGGTCATTACGGTTTTCACAGTTTTCCGGTTGTTGACTGATTTTGTCTGTTTATATAATTATGAGTTTTTACTTTCCCTTTGTAAGATTGTTCGGAGTTCGGTAATTTTGTTATTACCCTTATTTACTGCAGTCATGATGATGTTGTTCTATGCTTAATTACTGAAAACGTGATGATGTTGTTGTATGTTTAATCATTGTAGACTTGATGATGTTGTTGTATGTTTAATTACTGTAGATTTGATGATGTCGTTGTGTGCTTAATTACTGTAGACTTGATGATGTTGTTGTGTGTTAAATTACTTTAGACTTGATGATGTTGTTGTATGTTTAAGTACTGTAGACTTGATGATGTTGTTGTATGTTTAATTACTGTAGACTTGATGGTGTTGTTGTATGCTTAATTACTGTAGACTTGATGATGTTGTAGTATGTTTAATTACTGTAGACGTGATGATGTTGCTGTGTGTTTGATTACTGTAGACTTGATGATGTTGTTGTATGTTTAATTACTGTAGACATGATGATGTTGTTGTATGTTTATGTACTGTAGACCTGATGGTGTTGTTGTATGTTTAATTACTGTAAATTTGATGATGTTGTTGTTTGCTTAATTACTGTAGACATGATGATGTTGTTGCATGTCTAAGTACTGTAGACTTGATGATGTTGTTGTATGTTTAATTACTGTAGACATGATGATGTTGTTGTATGTTTATGTACTGTAGACCTGATGGTGTTGTTGTATGTTTAATTACTGTAGATTTGATGATGTCGGTGTGTGCTTAATTACTGTAGACTTGATGAGGTTGTTGTGTGTTAAATTACTTTAGACTTGATGATGTTGTTGTATGTTTAAGTACTGTAGACTTGATGATGTTGTTGTATGTTTAATTACTGTAGACTTGATGGTGTTGTTGTATGTTTAATTACTGTAGACTTGATGATGTTGTAGTATGTTTAATTACTGTAGACGTGATGATGTTGCTGTGTGTTTGATTACTGTAGACCTGATGATGTTGTTGTATGTTTAATTACTGTAGACTTGATGATGTTGTTGTATGTTTAATTACTGTAGACTTGATGATGTTGTTGTGTGTTTGATTACTGTAGACTTGATGTTGTTGTTGTATGTTTAATAAATTACTGTAGACTTGATGATGTTGTTGTATGTTTAATAAATTACTGTAAATTTGATGATGTTGGTGTATGTTTAATTACTGTGGACTTGATGATGTTGTTGTGTGCTTAATTACTGTAGACGTGATGATGTTGTTGTATGTTTAATTACTGTAGACTTGATGATGTTGTTCTAAGTTTAATTACTGTAGACTTGATGAAGTTGATGTATGTTAAATTACTGTAGACTTGATGATGTTGTTGTATGTTTAATAAATTACGGTAGACTTGATGGTGTTGTTGTGTGTTTGATTACTGTAGACTTGATGATGTTGTTGTGTGCTTAATTACTGTAGACTTGATGATGTTGATGTATGTTTATTTACTGTAGACTTGATGATGTTGTTGTATATTTAATTACTGTAGATTTGATGATGTTGTTGTGTGTGTTTAGTTACTGTAGACTTGATGATGTTGATGTATGTTTATTTACTGTAGACTTGATGATGTTGTTGTGTTTGATTACTGTAGACTTGATGATGTTGTAGTATGTTTAATTACTGTAGACTTGATGATGTTGATGTATGTTTATTTACTGTAGACTTGATGATGTTGTTGTATATTTAATTACTGTAGACTTGATGATGTTGTTGTGTGTTTAATTACTGTAGACTTGATGATGTTGATGTATGTTTATTTACTGTAGACATGATGATGTTGTTGTATGTGTAGTTACTGGAGTCATGGTGATGTTGTTGTATGTTTAATTACTGTAGACTTGATGATGTTATTGTATGTTTATTTACTGCAGACATGATGATGTTTTTGTATGTTTAATTACTGTAGACTTGATGATGTTGTTGTATGTTTAATTACTGTAGACTTGATGAAGTTGATGTATGTTAAATTACTGTAGACTTGATGATGTTGTTGTATGTTTAATAAATTACGGTAGACTTGATGGTGTTGTTGTATGTTTAATTACTGTAGACTTGATGAAGTTGATGTATGTTAAATTACTATAGACTTAATGATGTTGTATGTTTAATTATTGTAGACTTGATGATGTTGTTGTATGCTTAATTAATGTAGACTTGGTGATGTTGTTGTGTGTTTGATTACTGTAGACTTGATGATGTTGTTGTGTGTTTAATTACTGTAGACTTGATGATGTTGATGTATGTTTATTTACTGTAGACTTGATGATGTTGTTGTATATTTAATTACTGTAGACTTGATGATGTTGTTGTATGTTGAATTACTATAGACATGATGATGTCGTTTTGTGCTTAATTACTGTAGACTTGATGGTGTTGATGTATGTGTAGTTACTGGAGTCATGGTGATGTTGTTGTATGTTTAATTACTGTAGACTTGATGATGTTATTGTATGTTTAATTACTGCAGACATGATGATGTTTTTGTATGTTTAATTACTGTACACTTGATGATGTTTTGTGTGTTTGATTACTGTAGACTTGATGTTGTTGTTGTGTGTTTAATTACTGTAGACTTGATGATGTTGTAGTATGTTTAATTACTGTAGACTTGATGATGTTGTGTGCTTAGCTACTGTAGACTTGATGATGTTGTTGTATGTTAAATTACTGTAGACTTGATGATGTTGTTGTATGTTTAATGACTATAGACTTGATGATGTTGTGTGTTTAATTACTGTAGATTCGATGATGTTGTTGCATGTTTAATTACCCCAATAATGACTTACCTGCCTTGAAACATTTAATGTTATGTGCACACGTACCAATGTCGTCAGGTAAAAGATCGTTTACACCTACTTTCATTAATCCTGAAAATATGTGTTATTTGATGAATTGAAGCGAATTATCTGAACACAAACAAATGATTAGACTTATACACAATGTTGCAGTAATTGCGGCGAATTGTATCTGATCATCTGAATTTCATTAACCATGTGTGTATCACTTTATTGTAGAGGTATTTATATTAGTGATCTGACAGTACAGCTAATGAAATGTGCTTAATTTCGTCCGATCAAAAACAAGGCAAAAATAAAACTGCGAAATTGTTTCTATATAGCATTCATAAATATTAATATATTCTAACTTACGTGTACATACAGGTATGTCTGAAACTGAATCGGTGGTATAATGGTTAGTGGGCTCGTCCCCAGTCCGGTAGTTCGTGGGTTCGATCCTCGGTCGTGTCAAACCAAAAACTATGAAATTGGTATTTGCTGTTTCTCCGCTAAGAAATTAATGAATACGAGCAAAGACTGGTCGTGTCGGAATTATTTTAATATGTTAGAGTGGAGGAACATGTCTACCTGAGGATTTTACTGTTGCTTCAGTCAGCTGGCACTATAAATATCCAACAAAGCGAATATCATCATTATCTTATTGAAGTATAGCTTGTTCTCACCATGATATAGCTGACACATTGTTCACTTGGAGTTACACATAACTCACTCACTTGATGGACTCTGTATATTACTATATAAGTATTACTTTTTATCATACCTCCAGAACTAGTCCGTAAATCATGCTGTTCTTCCTTACTACTGCCATAAACATTTGATAAGTCTAACCATGAAGTAATTAGATTCACTTGTTGTCGGCGACCTACAATAATCACATTATTTTCACATTTATGGTTAATATTACACATTTTTTGTCGGTTAAGAATGTAGAACGTTTTAGCCTGTCTTGAGTTCGACATTAGTCACACTTTGTAGATATTAAAAATCCACATTTTGTTGACAAAACTCTTGATACTGTGATTTCCAACGGCAGATATAGTCTCTTTAATAACGGCAAGACAGATATAGTCTCTTTAACAACGTCAAGACAGATATAGTCTCTTTAACAACGTCAAGACAGATATAGTCTCTTTAACAACGTCAGGACAGATATAGTCTCTTTAACAACGTCAAGACAGATATAGTCTCTTTAACAACGTCAAGACAGATATAGTCTCTTTAACAACGGCAAGACAGATATAGTCTCTTTAACAATGGCAAGACATATATAGTCTCTTTAACAACGTCAAGACAGATATAGTCTCTTTAACAACTGCAAGACAGATATAGTCTCTTTAACAACGGCAAGACAGATATAGTCTCTTTAACAACGGCAAGACAGATATAGTCTCTTCAACAACGGCAAGACAGATATAGTCTCTTTAGCAACAGCAAGACAGATATAGTCTCTTTAACAACGTCAAGACAGATACAGTCTCTTTAACAACGGCAAGACAGATATAGTCTCTTTAACAACGGCAAGACAGATATAGTCTCATTAACAACGGCAAGACCTATAAAGTCTCTTTAACAACGTCAAGACAGATATAGTCTCTTTAACAACGGCAAGACAGATATAGTCTTTTTAACAACGGCAAGACATATATAGTCTCTTTAACAACGGCAAGACAGATATAGTCTCTTTAACAACGGCAAGACAGATATAGTCTCTTTAACAACGGCAAGACAGATATGGTCTCTTTAACAACGGCAAGACAGATATAATCTCTTTAACAACGGCAAGACAGATATAGTCTCTTTAACAACACCAAGACAGATATAGTCTCTTTAACAACGGCAAGACAGATATAGTCTCTTTAACAACGGCAAGATAGATATAGTCTCTTTAACAACGGTAAGACAGATATAGTCTCTTTAACAACGGCAAGACAGATATAGTCTCTTCAACAACGGCAAGACAGATATAATCTCTTTAACAACGGCAAGACAGATATGGTCTCTTTAACAACGGCAAGAGAGATATAATCTTTTTAACAGCGGCAAGACATATATAGTCTCTTTAACAACGGCAAGACAGATATAGTCTCTTTAACAACGGTAAGACAGATATAGTCTCTTTAACAACGGCAAGACAGATATAGTCTCTTTAACAACGTCAAGACAGATATAGTCTCTTTAACAACGTCAAGACAGATATAGTCTCTTTAACAACGTCAAGACAGATATAGTCTCTTTAACAACGTCAAGACAGATATAGTCTCTTTAACAACGGCAAGACATATATAGTCTCTTTAACAACGGCAAGACATATATAGTCTCTTTAACAACGTCAAGACAGATATAGTCTCTTTAACAACGGCAAGACAGATATAGTCTCTTTAACAACGGCAAGACAGATATAGTCTCTTTAACAACGGCAAGACAGATATAGTCTCGTCAACAATGGCAAGACAGATATAGTCTCTTTAACAAGGGCAAGACAGATATAGTCTCTTTAACAACGTCAAGACAGATATAGTCTCTTTAACAACGTCAAGACAGATATAGTCTCTTTAACAACGGCAAGACAGATATAGTCTCTTTAACAACGGCAAGACCTATAAAGTCTCTTTAACAACGTCAAGACAGATATAGTCTCTTTAACAACAGCAAGACAGATATAGTCTTTTTAACAACGGCAAGACAGATATAATCTCTTTAACAACGCAAGACAGATATAGTCTCTTTAACAACGGCAAGACAGATATAGTCTCGTTAACAACGGCAAGACAGGTATAGTCTCTTTAACAACGGCAAGATAGATATAGTCTCTTTAACAACGGTAAGACAGATATAGTCTCTTTAACAACGGCAAGACAGATATAATCTCTTTAACAACGTCAAGACAGATATAGTCTCTTTAACAACGTCAAGACAGATACAGTCTCTTTAACAACGGCAAGACAGATATAGTCTCTTTAACAACGGCAAGACAGATATAGTCTCTTTAACAACGGCAAGACCTATAAAGTCTCTTTAACAACGTCAAGACAGATATAGTCTCTTTAACAACGGCAAGACAGATATAGTCATTTTGACAACGGCAAGACATATATAGTCTCTTTAACAACGGCAAGACAGATATAGTCTCTTTAACAACGACAAGACAGATATAGTCTCTTTAAAAACGCAAGACAGATATAATCTCTTTAACAACGGCAAGACAGATATAGTCTCTTTAACAACGCCAAGACAGATATAGTCTCTTTAACAACGGCAAGACAGGTGTAGTCTCTTTAACAACGGCAAGATAGATATAGTCTCTTTAACATCGGTAAGACAGATATAGTCTCTTTAACAACGGCAAGACAGATATAGTCTCTTCAACAACGGCAAGACAGATATAATCTCTTTAACAACGGCAAGACAGATATGGTCTCTTTAACAACGGCAAGAGAGATATAATCTTTTAAACAGCGGCAAGACAGATATAGTCTCTTTAACAACGGCAAGACAGATATAGTCTCTTTAACAACGGCAAGACAGATATAGTCTCTTTAACAACGTCAAGACAGATATAGTCTCTTTAACAACGTCAAGACAGATATAGTCTCTTTAACAACGTCAAGACAGATATAGTCTCTTTAACAACGTCAAGACAGATATAGTCTATTTAACAACGACAAGACAGATATAGTCTCTTTAACAACGGCAAGACATATATAGTCTCTTTAACAACGTCAAGACAGATATAGTCTCTTTAACAACGGCAAGACAGATATAGTCTCTTTAACAACGGCAAGACAGATATAGTGTCTTTAACAACGGCAAGACAGATATAGTCTCGTCAACAATGGCAAGACAGATATAGTCTCTTTAACAACGGCAAGACAGATATAGTCTCTTTAACAACGTCAAGACAGATATAGTCTTTTTAACAACGTCAAGACAGATATAGTCTCTTTAACAACGGCAACACGGCAAGACCTATAAAGTCTCTTTAACAACGTCAAGACAGCTATAGTCTCTTTAACAACGGCAAGACAGATATAGTCTTTTTAACACGGCAAGACAGATATAGTCTCTTTAACAACGGCAAGACAGATATAATCTCTTTAACAATGCAAGACAGATATAGTCCTTTAACAACGGCAAGACAGATATAGTCTCTTTAACAACGACAAGACAGGTATAGTCTCTTTAACAACGGTAAGACAGATATAGTCTCTTTAACAACGGCAAGACAGATATAGTCTCTTCAACAACGGCAAGACAGATATAATCTCTTTAACAACGGCAAGACAGATATAATCTCTTTAACAACGGCAAGACAGATATAGTCTCTTTAACAACGGCAAGACAGATATAGTCTCTTTAACAACGGCAAGACAGATATAGTCTCTTCAAAAACGGCAAGACAGATATAGTCTCTTTAACAACGGCAAGACAGATATAGTCTCTTTAACAACGGTAAGACATATATAGTCTCTTTAGCAACGGCAAGACAGATATAGTCTCTTTAACAACGGCAAGACATATATAGTCTCTTTAGCAACGGCAACACAGATATAGTCTCTTTAACAACGGCAAGACAGATATAGTCTCTTTAACAACTGCAAGACAGATATAGTCTCTTCAACAACGGCAAGACAGATATAGTCTCTTTAGCAAGACAGATATAGTATCTTTAACAACGGCAAGACAGGTATAGTCTCTTTAACAACGGCAAGACAGATATAGTCTCTTTAACAACGGCAAGACAGATATAGTCTCTTCAACAACTGCAAGACAGATATAGTCTCTTTAACAACGGCAAGACAGATATAATCTCTTTAACAACGGCAAGACAAATATAGTCTCTTTAACAACGGCAAGTGAGATATAATCTTTTTAACAGCGGCAAGACAGATATAGTCTCTTTAACAACGTCAAGCCAGATATAGTCTCTTCAACAACGGCAAGACAGATATAGTCTCTTTAACAACGGCAAGACAGATATAGTCTCTTTAACAACGGTAAGACATATATAGTCTCTTTAGCAACGGCAATACAAATCTAGTCTCTTTAACAACGGCAAGACATATATAGTCTCTTTAACAACGGCAAGACAGATATAGTCTCGTCAACAACGGCAAGACAGATATAGTCTCTTTAACAACTGCAAGACAGATATAGTCTCTTCAACAACGGCAAGACAGATATAGTCTCTTTAGCAAGACAGATATAGTATCTTTAACAACGGCAAGACAGGTATAGTCTCTTTAACAACGGCAAGACAGAAATAGTCTCTTTAACAACGGCAAGACAGATATAGTCTCTTCAACAACGGCAAGACAGATATAGTCTCTTTAACAACGGCAAGACAGATATAGTCTCTTTAACAACGGCAAGACAGATATAGTCTCTTTAACAACGGCAAGACAGATATAGTCTTTTTAACAACGGCAATACATAAATGGTTTCTTTAACAACGGCAAGACAGATATTGTATCTTTAGCAACGGCAAGACAGATATAATCTCTTTAACAACGGCAAGACAGATATAGTCTCTTTAACAACGGCAAGACAGATATAGTATCTTTAACAACGGCAAAACAAATAAAGTCTCTTTAACAACGGCAAGACAGATATAGTCTCTTTAACAACGGCAAGACAGATATAGTATCCTTAAAAACGGCAAGACAGATATAGTATCTTTAACAACGGTAAGACAGATATAGTCTCTTTAACAACGGCAAGACAGATATAGTCTCTTCAACAACGGCAACACAGATATAATCTCTTTAACAACGGCAAGACAGATATAATCTCTTTAACAACGGCAAGACAGATATAGTCTCTTTAACAACGGCAAGAGAGATATAATCTTTTTAACAGCGGCAAGACAGATATAGTCTCTTTAACAACGGCAAGACAGATATAGTCTCTTTAACAACGGCAAGACAGATATAGTCTCTTTAAAAACGACAAGACAGATATAGTCTCTTTAACAACGGCAAGACAGGTATAGTCTCTTTAACAACGGCAATATATATATAGTCTCTTTAACAACCGCAAGACAGATATAGTCTCTTTAACAACGGTAAGACAGATATAGTCTCTTTTACAACGGCAAGACAGATATAGTCTCTTCAACAACGGCAAGACAGATATAGTCTATTTAACAACTGCAAGACAGATATAGTCTCTTAAACAACGGCAAGACAGATATAGTCTCTTTAGCAAGACAGATATAGTATCTTTAACAACGGCAAGACAGATATAGTCTCTTTACCAACGGCAAGACAGATATAGTCTCTTTAACAACGGCAAGACAGATATAGTCTCTTCAACAACGGCAAGACAGATATAGTCTCTTTAGCAAGACAGATATAGTATCTTTAACAACGGTAAGACAGATATAGTCTCTTTAACAACGGCAAGACAGATATAGTCTCTTTAACAACGGCAATACAGAAATAGTTTCTTTAACAACGGCAAGACAGATATTGTATCTTTAGCAACGGCAAGACAGATATAATCTCTTTAACAACGGCAAGACAGATATAATCTCTTTAACAACGGCAAGACAGATATAGTATCTTTAACAACGGCAAAACAAATAAAGTCTCTTTAACAACGGCAAGACAGATATAGTCTCTTTAACAACGGCAAGACAGATATAGTATCTTTAAAAACGGCAAGACAGATATAGTATCTTAAACAACAAGTTCGACGATACATTTCTCTGAGTAAGCTGTTTGCTGTTAGTTCTAGAGTGAATCGTCAGTCATAATGGACTGCTAGTTCCTTGTTCACGGGAACCATCAGCAATGGTGGACTGCTATAATAAGCTCATTGGCCATGCGACAATCATGAGTCATGGCGGATTGTTAGCTGTTAGTTTTCGAGATTACCATCTGTCATGGCGGATGGTGAACTGTAAGCTACTTAATCTCACTGCTATTGGAGGATACCTCTGTGGCATACCCGTGATGCCAGATAGTTGGCATCGTTCAGTATTACTCAAGATCTGTGTGACATACATATGAGAAAGCTGGTGATGATTGTCGTTAAGTGTTAGACCGCACGCACCACAGATGTATTGATTAGCTTGCTCATATCGAATGCTGTAGACCGTGGATTCGCTTCGCGAGTAGATCACACAAACTTCCATAATGTTTGCTTTTGTTTCTTCTCCGGTAGGTACGCAGCAATACTGTAGGATATAAACACTGTTTTTTTAGGAAATTATCTATGTATAAACTCCGGCAGCTCACTCACAAACTGAATAAGAGTCAAGCTGGTGATATTACTGTGCACAATCTAAGTTACTTACATGTGAGTCAAGCTGGTGACATTACTGTGTACAATCCAAGTTACTTGCATGTGAGTCAAGCTGGTGACATTACTTGGTACAATCTAAGTTACTTACATGTGAGTCAAGCTGTTGACATTACTTTGCACAATCTAAGTTACTTACATGTGAGTCAAGCTGGTGACATTACCGTATACAATCTAAGTTACTTATATGTGAGTCAAGCTGGTGACATTACTTTGTACAATCTAATTTACTTACATGTGAGTCAAGCTGGTGACATTACTGTGTACAATCTAAGTTACTTACATGTGAGTCAAGCTGGTGACATTACTGTGTACAATCTAAGTTACTTACATATGAGTCAAGCTGGTGACATTACCGTACACAAGCTAAGTTACTTATATGTGAGTAAAGATGGTGACATTACTGTGTACAATCTAAGCTACTTACATGTGAGTCAAGCTGGTGAGATTACCGTATACAGTCTAAGTTACTTACATGTGAGTAAAGCTGGTGACATTACCGTATACAATCTAAGCTACTTATATGTGAGTAAAGATGGTGACATTACTGTGTACAATCTAAGTTACTTACATGTAAGTCAAGCTGGTGACATTACTGTGTACAATCTAAGTTACTTACATGTGAGTCAAGCTGGTGACATTACTTTGGACAATCTAAGTTACTTACATGTGGGTCAAGCTGGTGACATTCTGTATACAGTCTACGTTACTTACATGTGAGTCAAGCTGGTGACATTACCGTATACAATCTAAGCTACTTACATGTGAGTCAAGCTGGTGACATTACCGTATACAATCTAAGTTACTTACATGTGAGTAAAGCTGGTGACATTACTTTGTACAATCTAAGTTACTTACATGTGAGTCAAGCTGGTGACATTACTGTATACAGTCTACGTTACTTACATGTGAGTCAAGCTGGTGACATTACCGTATACAATCTAAGTTACTTACATGTGAGTAAAGCTGGTGACATTACCGTATACAATCTAAGTTACTTATATGTGAGTAAAGATGGTGACATTACTGTGTACAATCTAAGTTACTTACATGTGAGTCAAGCTGGTGACATTACTTTGTACAATCTAAGTTACTTACATGTGAGTCAAGCTGGTGACATTACTGTGTACAATCTAAGTTACTTACATGTAAGTCAAGCTGGTGACATTACTTTGTACAATCTAAGTTACTTACATGTGAATCAAGCTGGTGACATTACTGTGTACAATCTAAGTTACTTACATGTGAGCCAAGCTGGTGACATTACTATATACAGTCTACGTTACTTACATGTGAGTCAAGCTGGCGACATTACTGTGCACAATCTAAGTTACTTACATATGAGTCAAGCTGGTGACATTACTTTGTACAATCTAAGTTACTTACATGTGAGTCAAGCTGGTGACATTACTGTGTACAATCTAAGTTACTTACATGTGAGTCAAGCTGGTGACATTACCGTATACAATCTAAATTACTTACATGTGAGTCAAGCTGGTGACATTACCGTATACAATCTAAGTTACTTACATGTGAGTAAAGCTGGTGACATTACTTTGTACAATCTAAGTTACTTACATGTGAGTCAAGCTGGTGACATTACTGTGTACAATCTAAGTTACTTACATGTGGGTCAAGCTGGTGACATTACCGTATACAATCTAAGTTACTTACATGTGAGTAAAGCTGGTGACATTACTTTGTACAATCTAAGTTACTTACATATGAGTCAAGCTGGTGACATTACTGTGTACAATCTAAGTTACTTACATGTGAGCCAAGCTGGTGACATTACTATATACAGTCTACGTTACTTACATGTGAGTCAAGCTGGCGACATTACTGTGCACAATCTAAGTTACTTACATATGAGTCAAGCTGGTGACATTACTTTGTACAATCTAAGTTACTTACATGTGAGTCAAGCTGGTGACATTACTGTGTACAATCTAAGTTACTTACATGTGAGTCAAGCTGGTGACATTACCGTATACAATCTAAATTACTTACATGTGAGTCAAGCTGGTGACATTACTTTGTACAATCTAAGTTACTTACATGTGAATCAAGCTGGTGACATTACTGTGTACAATCTAAGTTACTTACATGTGAGCCAAGCTGGTGACATTACCGTATACAATCTAAGTTACTTACATGTGAGTCAAGCTGGTGACATTACTGTGTACAATCTAAGTTACTTACATGTGAGTCAAGCTGGTGACATTACCGTATACAATCTAAGTTACTTACATGTGAGTCAAGCTGGTGACATTACTGTGTACAATCTAAGTTACTTACATGTGAGTCAAGCTGGTGACATTACCGTATACAATCTAAATTACTTACATGTGAGTCAAGCTGGTGACATTACCGTATACAATCTAAGTTACTTACATGTGAGTAAAGCTGGTGACATTACTTTGTACAATCTAAGTTACTTACATGTGAGTCAAGCTGGTGACATTACTGTGTACAATCTAAGTTACTTACATGTGAGTCAAGCTGGTGACATTACCGTATACAATCTAAGTTACTTACATGTGAGTCAAGCTGGTGACATTACCGTATACAATCTAAGTTACTTACATGTGAGTAAAGCTGGTGACATTACTTTGTACAATCTAAGTTACTTACATGTGAGTCAAGCTGGTGACATTACCGTATACAGTCTACGCTACTTACATGTGAGTCAAGCTGGTGACATTACCGTATACAATCTAAGTTACTTACATGTGAGTAAAGCTGGTGATATTACCGTATACAATCTAAGCTACTTATATGCGAGTAAAGATGGTGACATTACTGTGTACAATCTAAGTTACTTACATGTGAGTCAAGCTGGTGACATTACTTTGTACAATCTAAGTTACTTACATGTGAGTCAAGCTGGTGACATTACTGTGTACAATCTAAGTTACTTACATGTGAGTCAAGCTGGTGACACTACTTTGTACAATCTAAGTTACTTACATGTGAATCAAGCTGGTGACATTACTTTGTACAATCTAAGTTACTTACATGTGAGTCAAGCTGGTGACATTACTGTATACAGTCTACGTTACTTACATGTGAGTCAAGCTGGCGACATTACTGTGCACAATCTAAGTTACTTACATATGAGTCAAGCTGGTGACATTACTGTGTACAATCTAAGTTACTTACATGTGAGTCAAGCTGGTGACATTACTGTGTACAATCTAAGTTACTTACATGTGAGTCAAGCTGGTGACATTACTGTGTACAATCTAAGTTACTTACAAGTAAGTCAAGCTGGTGAAATTACTGTGTACAATCTAAGTTACTTATATGTGAGTAAAGATGGTGACATTACTGTGTACAATCTAAGTTACTTACATGTAAGTCAAGCTGGTGACATTACTGTATACAGTCTACGTTACTTATATGTGAGTCAAGCTGGTGACATTACTTTGTACAATCTAAGTTACTTACATGTGAATCAAGCTGGTGACATTACTTTGTACAATCTAAGTTACTTACATGTGAGTCAAGCTGGTGACATTACTGTATACAGTCTACGTTACTTACATGTGAATCAAGCTGGCGACATTACTGTGCACAATCTAAGTTACTTACATATGAGTCAAGCTGGTGACATTACTTTGTACAATCTAAGTTACTTACATGTGAGTCAAGCTGGTGACATTACTGTGTACAATCTAAGTTACTTACATGTGAGTCAAGCTGGTGACATTACCGTATACAATTTAAGTTACTTACATGTGAGTCAAGCTGGTGACATTACTGTGTACAATCTAAGTTACTTACATGTGAGTCAAGCTGGTGACATTACCGTATACAATCTAAGTTACTTACATGTGAGTCAAGCTGGTGACATTACTGTGTACAATCTAAGTTACTTACATGTGAGTCAAGCTGGTGACATTACCGTATACAATCTAAGTTACTTACATGTGAGTCAAGCTGGTGACATTACCGTATACAATCTAAGTTACTTACATGTGAGTCAAGCTGGTGACATTACTTTGTACAATCTAAGTTACTTACATGTGAGTCAAGCTGGTGACATTACTGTGTACAATCTAAGTTACTTACATGTGAGTCAAGCTGGTGACATTACCGTATACAATCTAAGTTACTTACATGTGAGTCAAGCTGGTGACATTACCGTATACAATCTAAGTTACTTACATGTGAGTAAAGCTGGTGACATTACTTTGTACAATCTAAGTTACTTACATGTGAATCAAGCTGGTGACATTACTGTGTACAATCTAAGTTACTTACATGTGAGTCAAGCTGGTGACATTACTGTGTACAATCTAAGTTACTTACATGTGAGTCAAGCTGGTGAAATTACTGTGTACAATCTAAGTTACTTATATGTGAGTAAAGATGGTGACATTACTGTGTACAATCTAAGTTACTTACATGTAAGTCAAGCTGGTGACATTACTGTATACAGTCTACGTTACTTACATGTGAGTCAACCTGGAAGACATTAATTTGTAAAATCTAAATAACTTACCTGTAAAGCATGCTGGTCGTGATCGAACAAAGTTCATACAGGTATGTTTAAATTCACCAGGATTTGTATTAAACGGAAAGCATTCTGGTCTGTAAAAAAATATAATATTGAACTGAATTAGAATTGTATTGCTTCAGGCAAAATGTTGACGAATGACATTTTTTTTCATTTTAAACCTACTGTTCACTTAATCGAATTAGATTATTCCAGTAATGATTGTAAACAAAATGTAAGTGAAAATGAGGCTTGATAGAATATTTGTAATCAATGTTGTAATAAACGCGTGGTCTTTATTTATAACATTCTCTGATTACATAGCTGTTCTGATGGAGAGGGGTTTTTTTTAAATTAATTTTATTTCACAGTTTTCAATTTAGTTCCTAATAATAATATATTTTAATATTTTTAGAAGAAAGTAGTCATCGTGAACAATTAATGTCGTTGTGAGCTGATGGGTAATTATTGGCTTTATTGCTCCCAAAAACTGTTAAATTATTTGGCTTTCCAATCTTTAGATTTTAAGAGTACTTACTATCAGTAGGTTCATTCGTAGTCCTTCGGCATTGGCATTGTTTATTAGACTTATTATTGACATTGTTCATTAGACTTATCATTGATATTGTTTATTAGACTTATTATTGACATTGTTTATTAGACTTATTATTGACATTGTTTATTAGACTTATTATTGACATTGTTTATTAGACTTATTATTGACATTGTTTATTAGATTTATTATTGCCATTGTTTATTAGACTTATTATTGACATTGTTTATTAGACTTATTATTGACATTGTTTATTAGACTTATTATTGACATTGTTTATTAGATTTATTATTGCCATTGTTTATTAGACTTATTATTGACATTGTTTATTAGACTTATCATTGACATTGTTTATTATACTTATTATTGACATTGTTTATTAGACTTATTATTGACATTGTTTATTAGACTTATCATTGACATTGTTTATTAGACTTATTATTGACATTGTTTATTAGACTTATTATTGACATTGTTTATCAGACTTATTATTGACATTGTTTATTAGACTTATTATTGACATTGTTTATTAGACTTATTATTGACATTGTTTATTAGACTTATCATTGACATTGTTTATTAGACTTATTATTGACACTGTTTATTAGATTTATTATTAACATTTACAGTTTCTAAATAATTTAATGTAATTATAGTTAAACCTATCATTATCCTCCCTAAAACATGGGAGACCTTAGCTGGTGTTCGCTATCGAGCTTAGGTCCTTTGGTTTTATTGCTCCTAAAACATGGGTGACCTTAGCTGGTGTTCGCTATCGAGCTTAGGTCCTTTGGTTTTATTGCTCCTAAAACATGGGTGACCTTAGCTGATGTTCGCTATCAAGCTTAGGTCCTTTGGTTTAATTGCTCCTAAAACATGGGTGACCTTAGCCGATGTTCGATATAGAGCTTAGGTCCTTTGGTTTTATTGCTCCTAAAACATGGGTGACCTTAGCTGATGTTCGCTATCGAGCTTAGGTCCTTTGGTTTAATTGCTCCTAAAACATGGGAGACCTTAGCTGATGTTCGCTATAGAGCTTAGGTCCTTTGGTTTAATTGCTCCTAAAACATGGGTGACCTTAGCTGATGTTCGATATAGAGCTTAGGTCCTTTGGTTTTATTGCTCCTAAAACATGGGAGACCTTAGCTGATGTTCGCTATCAAGCTTAGGTCCTTTGGTTTTATTGCTCCTAAAACATGGGTGACCTTAGCTGATGTTCGATATAGAGCTTAGGTCCTTTGGTTTTATTGCTCCTAAAACATGGGAGACCTTAGCTGATGTTCGCTATCGAGCTTAGGTCCTTTGGTTTTATTGCTCCTAAAACATGGGTGACCTTAGCTGATGTTCGGTATCAAGCTTAGGTCCTTTGGTTTTATTGCTCCTAAAACATGGGAGACCTTAGCTGATGTTCGCTATAGAGCTTAGGTCCTTTGGTTTTATTGCTCCTAAAACATGGGTGACCTTAGCTGATGTTATCTATCGAGCTTAGGTCCTTTGGTTTTATTGCTCCTAAAACATGGGTGACCTTAGCTGATGTTATCTATCGAGCTTAGGTCCTTTGGTTTTATTGCTCCTAAAACATGGGTGACCTTAGCTGATGTTATCTATCGAACTTAGGTCCTTTGGTTTTATTGCTCCTAAAACATGGGTGACCTTAGCTGATGTTCGCTATAGAGCTTAGGTCCTTTGGTTTTATTGCTCCTAAAACATGGGAGACCTTAGCCGATGTTCGATATAGAGCTTAGGTCCTTTGGTTTTATTGCTCCTAAAACATGGGAGACCTTAGCTGATGTTCGCTATCGAGCTTAGGTCCTTTGGTTTTATTGCTCCTAAAACATGGGAGACCTTAGCCGATGTTAGCTATCGATCTTAGGTCCTTTGGTTTTATTGCTCCTAAAACATGGGAGACCTTAGCCGATGTTCGATATAGAGCTTAGGTCCTTTGGTTTTATTGCTCCTAAAACATGGGTGACCTTAGCTGGTGTTCGATATAGAGCTTAGGTCCTTTGGTTTTATTGCTCCTAAAACATGGGTGACCTTAGCTGATGTTCGCTATCAAGCTTAGGTCCTTTGGTTTTATTGCTCCTAAAACATGGGTGACCTTAGCTGATGTTCGATATAGAGCTTAGGTCCTTTGGTTTTATTGCTCCTAAAACATGGGTGACCTTAGCTGGTGTTCGCTATCAAGCTTAAGTCCTTTGGTTTAATTGCTCCTAAAACATGAGAGACCTTAGCTGGTGTTCGCTATCAAGCTTAGGTCCTTTGGTTTAATTGCTCCTAAAACATGGGAGACCTTAGCCGATGTTCGCTATCAAGCTTAGGTCCTTTGGTTTTATTGCTCCTAAAACATGGGTGACCTTAGCTGATGTTCGATATAGAGCTTAGGTCCTTTGGTTTTATTGCTCCTAAAACATGGGAGACCTTAGCTGATGTTCGCTATCGAGCTTAGGTCCTTTGGTTTTATTGCTCCTAAAACATGGGAGACCTTAGCTGATGTTCGATATAGAGCTTAGGTCCTTTGGTTTTATTGCTCCTAAAACATGGGTGACCTTAGCTGATGTTCGATATAGAGCTTAGGTCCTTTGGTTTTATTGCTCCTAAAACATGGGTGACCTTAGCTGATGTTCGCTATCAAGCTTAGGTCCTTTGGTTTTATTGCTCCTAAAACATGGGAGACCTTAGCTGATGTTCGCTATCGAGCTTAGGTCCTTTGGTTTTATTGCTCCTAAAACATGGGAGACCTTAGCCGATGTTCGATATAGAGCTTAGGTCCTTTGGTTTTATTGCTCCTAAAACATGGGAGACCTTAGCTGATGTTCGCTATCAAGCTTAGGTCCTTTGGTTTTATTGCTCCTAAAACATGGGAGACCTTAGCTGATGTTCGCTATCAAGCTTAGGTCCTTTGGTTTTATTGCTCCTAAAACATGGGTGACCTTAGCTGATGTTCGCTATCGAGCTTAGGTCCTTTGGTTTTATTGCTCCTAAAACATGGGTGACCTTAGCTGATGTTCGCTATCAAGCTTAGGTCCTTTGGTTTTATTGCTCCTAAAACATGGGTGACCTTAGCCGATGTTAGCTATCAAACTTAGGTCCTTTGGTTTTATTGCTCCTAAAACATGGGAGACCTTAGCTGATGTTCGCTATCAAGCTTAGGTCCTTTGGTTTTATTGCTCCTAAAACATGGGTGACCTTAGCCGATGTTCGATATAGAGCTTAGGTCCTTTGGTTTTATTGCTCCTAAAACATGGGAGACCTTAGCTGATGTTCGCTATCAAGCTTAGGTCCTTTGGTTTTATTGCTCCTAAAACATGGGTGACCTTAGCCGATGTTCGATATAGAGCTTAGGTCCTTTGGTTGTATTGCTCCTAAAACATGGGTGACCTTAGCTGATGTTCGCTATCAAGCTTAGGTCCTTTGGTTTTATTGCTCCTAAAACATGGGTGACCTTAGCTGATGTTCGATATAGAGCTTAGGTCCTTTGGTTTTATTGCTCCTAAAACATGGGAGACCTTAGCTGATGTTCGCTATCGAGCTTAGGTCCTTTGGTTTTATTGCTCCTAAAACATGGCAGACCTTAGCCGATGTTCGATATAGAGCTTAGGTCCTTTGGTTTTATTGCTCCTAAAACATGGGAGACCTTAGCTGATGTTCGCTATCAAGCTTAGGTCCTTTGGTTTTATTGCTCCTAAAACATGGGAGACCTTAGCTGATGTTCGCTATCAAGCTTAGGTCCTTTGGTTTTATTGCTCCTAAAACATGGGTGACCTTAGCTGATGTTCGCTATCGAGCTTAGGTCCTTTGGTTTTATTGCTCCTAAAACATGGGTGACCTTAGCCGATGTTCGCTATCAAGCTTAGGTCCTTTGGTTTTATTGCTCCTAAAACATGGGTGACCTTAGCCGATGTTCGCTATCAAGCTTAGGTCCTTTGGTTTTATTGCTCCTAAAACATGGGAGACCTTAGCTGATGTTCGCTATCAAGCTTAGGTCCTTTGGTTTTATTGCTCCTAAAACATGGGTGACCTTAGCCGATGTTCGATATAGAGCTTAGGTCCTTTGGTTTTATTGCTCCTAAAACATGGGAGACCTTAGCTGATGTTCGCTATCAAGCTTAGGTCCTTTGGTTTTATTGCTCCTAAAACATGGGTGACCTTAGCCGATGTTCGATATAGAGCTTAGGTCCTTTGGTTTTATTGCTCCTAAAACATGGGTGACCTTAGCTGATGTTCGATATAGAGCTTAGGTCCTTTGGTTTTAGTGCTCCTAAAACATGGGAGACCTTAGCTGATGTTCGCTATCAAGCTTATGTCCTTTGGTTTTATTGCTCCTAAAACATGGGTGACCTTAGCTGATGTTCGATATAGAGCTTAGGTCCTTTGGTTTTATTGCTCCTAAAACATGGGAGACCTTAGCTGATGTTCGCTATCAAGCTTAGGTCCTTTGGTTTTATTGCTCCTAAAACATGGGTGACCTTAGCCGATGTTCGATATAGAGCTTAGGTCCTTTGGTTTTATTGCTCCTAAAACATGGGAGACCTTAGCTGGTGTTCGATATAGAGCTTAGGTCCTTTGGTTTTATTGCTCCTAAAACATGGGTGACCTTAGCTGATGTTCGCTATCAAGCTTAGGTCCTTTGGTTTTATTGCTCCTAAAACATGGGTGACCTTAGCCGATGTTCGATATAGAGCTTAGGTCCTTTGGTTTTATTGCTCCTAAAACATGGGAGACCTTAGCTGGTGTTCTATATAGAGCTTAGGTCCTTTGGTTTTATTGCTCCTAAAACATGGGTGACCTTAGCTGATGTTCGCTATCCAGCTTAGGTCCTTTGGTTTTATTGCTCCTAAAACATGGGTGACCTTAGCTGATGTTCGCTATCGAGCTTAGGTCCTTTGGTTTTATTGCTCCTAAAACATGGGAGACCTTAGCTGATGTTCGCTATAGAGCTTAGGTCCTTTGGTTTTATTGCTCCTAAACATGGGTGACCTTAGCCGATGTTCGATATAGAGCTTAGGTCCTTTGGTTTTATTGCTCCTAAAACATGGGTGACCTTAGCTGATGTTCGCTATCAAGCTTAGGTCCTTTGGTTTTATTGCTCCTAAAACATGGGTGACCTTAGCCGATGTTCGATATAGAGCTTAGGTCCTTTGGTTTTATTGCTCCTAAAACATGGGAGACCTTAGCTGGTGTTCGATATAGAGCTTAGGTCCTTTGGTTCTATTGCTCCTAAAACATGGGTGACCTTAGCTGATGTTCGCTATCAAGCTTAGGTCCTTTGGTTTTATTGCTCCTAAAACATGGGTGACCTTAGCCGATGTTCGATATAGAGCTTAGGTCCTTTGGTTTTATTGCTCCTAAAACATGGGTGACCTTAGCTGGTGCTCGATATAGAGCTTAGGTCCTTTGGTTTTATTGCTCCTAAAACATGGGTGACCTTAGCTGATGTTCGCTATCAAGCTTAGGTCCTTTGGTTTTATTGCTCCTAAAACATGGGTGACCTTAGCTGATGTTCGATATAGAGCTTAGGTCCTTTGGTTTTATTGCTCCTAAAACATGGGTGACCTTAGCTGGTGTTCGCTATCAAGCTTAAGTCCTTTGGTTTAATTGCTCCTAAAACATGAGAGACCTTAGCTGGTGTTCGCTATCAAGCTTAGGTCCTTTGGTTTAATTGCTCCTAAAACATGGGAGACCTTAGCCGATGTTCGCTATCAAGCTTAGGTCCTTTGGTTTTATTGCTCCTAAAACATGGGTGACCTTATCTGATGTTCGATATAGAGCTTAGGTCCTTTGGTTTTATTGCTCCTAAAACATGGGAGACCTTAGCTGATGTTCGCTATCGAGCTTAGGTCCTTTGGTTTTATTGCTCCTAAAACATGGGAGACCTTAGCTGATGTTCGATATAGAGCTTAGGTCCTTTGGTTTTATTGCTCCTAAAACATGGGTGACCTTAGCTGATGTTCGCTATCAAGCTTAGGTCCTTTGGTTTTATTGCTCCTAAAACATGGGTGACCTTAGCTGATGTTCGATATAGAGCTTAGGTCCTTTGGTTTTATTGCTCCTAAAACATGGGAGACCTTAGCTGATGTTCGCTATCGAGCTTAGGTCCTTTGGTTTTATTGCTCCTAAAACATGGGAGACCTTAGCCGATGTTCGATATAGAGCTTAGGTCCTTTGGTTTTATTGCTCCTAAAACATGGGAGACCTTAGCTGATGTTCGCTATCAAGCTTAGGTCCTTTGGTTTTATTGCTCCTAAAACATGGGAGACCTTAGCTGATGTTCGCTATCAAGCTTAGGTCCTTTGGTTTTATTGCTCCTAAAACATGGGTGACCTTAGCCGATGTTAGCTATCAAACTTAGGTCCTTTGGTTTTATTGCTCCTAAAACATGGGAGACCTTAGCTGATGTTCGCTATCAAGCTTAGGTCCTTTGGTTTTATTGCTCCTAAAACATGGGTGACCTTAGCCGATGTTCGATATAGAGCTTAGGTCCTTTGGTTTTATTGCTCCTAAAACATGGGAGACCTTAGCTGATGTTCGCTATCAAGCTTAGGTCCTTTGGTTTTATTGCTCCTAAAACATGGGTGACCTTAGCCGATGTTCGATATAGAGCTTAGGTCCTTTGGTTTTATTGCTCCTAAAACATGGGTGACCTTAGCTGATGTTCGCTATCAAGCTTAGGTCCTTTGGTTTTATTGCTCCTAAAACATGGGTGACCTTAGCTGATGTTCGATATAGAGCTTAGGTCCTTTGGTTGTATTGCTCCTAAAACATGGGAGACCTTAGCTGATGTTCGCTATCGAGCTTAGGTCCTTTGGTTTTATTGCTCCTAAAACATGGGAGACCTTAGCCGATGTTCGATATAGAGCTTAGGTCCTTTGGTTTTATTGCTCCTAAAACATGGGAGACCTTAGCTGATGTTCGCTATCAAGCTTAGGTCCTTTGGTTTTATTGCTCCTAAAACATGGGAGACCTTAGCTGATGTTCGCTATCAAGCTTAGGTCCTTTGGTTTTATTGCTCCTAAAACATGGGTGACCTTAGCTGATGTTCGCTATCGAGCTTAGGTCCTTTGGTTTTATTGCTCCTAAAACATGGGTGACCTTAGCCGATGTTCGCTATCAAGCTTAGGTCCTTTGGTTTTATTGCTCCTAAAACATGGGTGACCTTAGCCGATGTTCGCTATCAAGCTTAGGTCCTTTGGTTTTATTGCTCCTAAAACATGGGAGACCTTAGCTGATGTTCGCTATCAAGCTTAGGTCCTTTGGTTTTATTGCTCCTAAAACATGGGTGACCTTAGCCGATGTTCGATATAGAGCTTAGGTCCTTTGGTTTTATTGCTCCTAAAACATGGGAGACCTTAGCTGATGTTCGCTATCAAGCTTAGGTCCTTTGGTTTTATTGCTCCTAAAACATGGGTGACCTTAGCCGATGTTCGATATAGAGCTTAGGTCCTTTGGTTTTATTGCTCCTAAAACATGGGTGACCTTAGCTGATGTTCGATATAGAGCTTAGGTCCTTTGGTTTTAGTGCTCCTAAAACATGGGAGACCTTAGCTGATGTTCGCTATCAAGCTTATGTCCTTTGGTTTTATTGCTCCTAAAACATGGGTGACCTTAGCTGATGTTCGATATAGAGCTTAGGTCCTTTGGTTTTATTGCTCCTAAAACATGGGAGACCTTAGCTGATGTTCGCTATCAAGCTTAGGTCCTTTGGTTTTATTGCTCCTAAAACATGGGTGACCTTAGCCGATGTTCGATATAGAGCTTAGGTCCTTTGGTTTTATTGCTCCTAAAACATGGGAGACCTTAGCTGGTGTTCGATATAGAGCTTAGGTCCTTTGGTTTTATTGCTCCTAAAACATGGGTGACCTTAGCTGGTGTTCGCTATCAAGCTTAGGTCCTTTGGTTTAATTGCTCCTAAAACATGGGAGACCTTAGCCGATGTTCGCTATCAAGCTTAGGTCCTTTGGTTTTATTGCTCCTAAAACATGGGTGACCTTAGCTGATGTTCGATATAGAGCTTAGGTCCTTTGGTTTTATTGCTCCTAAAACATGGGAGACCTTAGCTGATGTTCGCTATCGAGCTTAGGTCCTTTGGTTTAATTGCTCCTAAAACATGAGAGACCTTAGCTGGTGTTCGCTATCAAGCTTAGGTCCTTTGGTTTAATTGCTCCTAAAACATGGGAGACCTTAGCCGATGTTCGCTATCAAGCTTAGGTCCTTTGGTTTTATTGCTCCTAAAACATGGGTGACCTTAGCTGATGTTCGATATAGAGCTTAGGTCCTTTGGTTTTATTGCTCCTAAAACATGGGTGACCTTAGCTGATGTTCGATATAGAGCTTAGGTCCTTTGGTTTTATTGCTCCTAAAACATGGGTGACCTTAGCTGATGTTCGCTATCAAGCTTAGGTCCTTTGGTTTTATTGCTCCTAAAACATGGGTGACCTTAGCTGATGTTCGATATAGAGCTTAGGTCCTTTGGTTTTATTGCTCCTAAAACATGGGAGACCTTAGCTGATGTTCGCTATCGAGCTTAGGTCCTTTGGTTTTATTGCTCCTAAAACATGGGAGACCTTAGCCGATGTTCGATATAGAGCTTAGGTCCTTTGGTTTTATTGCTCCTAAAACATGGGAGACCTTAGCTGATGTTCGCTATCAAGCTTAGGTCCTTTGGTTTTATTGCTCCTAAAACATGGGAGACCTTAGCTGATGTTCGCTATCAAGCTTAGGTCCTTTGGTTTTATTGCTCCTAAAACATGGGTGACCTTAGCTGATGTTCGCTATCGAGCTTAGGTCCTTTGGTTTTATTGCTCCTAAAACATGGGTGACCTTAGCTGATGTTCGCTATCAAGCTTAGGTCCTTTGGTTTTATTGCTCCTAAAACATGGGTGACCTTAGCCGATGTTAGCTATCAAACTTAGGTCCTTTGGTTTTATTGCTCCTAAAACATGGGAGACCTTAGCTGATGTTCGCTATCAAGCTTAGGTCCTTTGGTTTTATTGCTCCTAAAACATGGGTGACCTTAGCCGATGTTCGATATAGAGCTTAGGTCCTTTGGTTTTATTGCTCCTAAAACATGGGAGACCTTAGCTGATGTTCGCTATCAAGCTTAGGTCCTTTGGTTTTATTGCTCCTAAAACATGGGTGACCTTAGCCGATGTTCGATATAGAGCTTAGGTCCTTTGGTTTTATTGCTCCTAAAACATGGGTGACCTTAGCTGATGTTCGCTATCAAGCTTAGGTCCTTTGGTTTTATTGCTCCTAAAACATGGGTGACCTTAGCTGATGTTCGATATAGAGCTTAGGTCCTTTGGTTGTATTGCTCCTAAAACATGGGAGACCTTAGCTGATGTTCGCTATCGAGCTTAGGTCCTTTGGTTTTATTGCTCCTAAAACATGGGAGACCTTAGCCGATGTTCGATATAGAGCTTAGGTCCTTTGGTTTTATTGCTCCTAAAACATGGGAGACCTTAGCTGATGTTCGCTATCAAGCTTAGGTCCTTTGGTTTTATTGCTCCTAAAACATGGGAGACCTTAGCTGATGTTCGCTATCAAGCTTAGGTCCTTTGGTTTTATTGCTCCTAAAACATGGGTGACCTTAGCTGATGTTCGCTATCGAGCTTAGGTCCTTTGGTTTTATTGCTCCTAAAACATGGGTGACCTTAGCCGATGTTCGCTATCAAGCTTAGGTCCTTTGGTTTTATTGCTCCTAAAACATGGGTGACCTTAGCCGATGTTCGCTATCAAGCTTAGGTCCTTTGGTTTTATTGCTCCTAAAACATGGGAGACCTTAGCTGATGTTCGCTATCAAGCTTAGGTCCTTTGGTTTTATTGCTCCTAAAACATGGGAGACCTTAGCTGATGTTCGCTATCAAGCTTAGGTCCTTTGGTTTTATTGCTCCTAAAACATGGGTGACCTTAGCCGATGTTCGATATAGAGCTTAGGTCCTTTGGTTTTATTGCTCCTAAAACATGGGAGACCTTAGCTGATGTTCGCTATCAAGCTTAGGTCCTTTGGTTTTATTGCTCCTAAAACATGGGTGACCTTAGCCGATGTTCGATATAGAGCTTAGGTCCTTTGGTTTTATTGCTCCTAAAACATGGGTGACCTTAGCTGATGTTCGATATAGAGCTTAGGTCCTTTGGTTTTAGTGCTCCTAAAACATGGGAGACCTTAGCTGATGTTCGCTATCAAGCTTATGTCCTTTGGTTTTATTGCTCCTAAAACATGGGTGACCTTAGCTGATGTTCGATATAGAGCTTAGGTCCTTTGGTTTTATTGCTCCTAAAACATGGGAGACCTTAGCTGATGTTCGCTATCAAGCTTAGGTCCTTTGGTTTTATTGCTCCTAAAACATGGGTGACCTTAGCCGATGTTCGATATAGAGCTTAGGTCCTTTGGTTTTATTGCTCCTAAAACATGGGAGACCTTAGCTGGTGTTCGATATAGAGCTTAGGTCCTTTGGTTTTATTGCTCCTAAAACATGGGTGACCTTAGCTGATGTTCGCTATCAAGCTTAGGTCCTTTGGTTTTATTGCTCCTAAAACATGGGTGACCTTAGCCGATGTTCGATATAGAGCTTAGGTCCTTTGGTTTTATTGCTCCTAAAACATGGGAGACCTTAGCTGGTGTTCTATATAGAGCTTAGGTCCTTTGGTTTTATTGCTCCTAAAACATGGGTGACCTTAGCTGATGTTCGCTATCCAGCTTAGGTCCTTTGGTTTTATTGCTCCTAAAACATGGGTGACCTTAGCTGATGTTCGCTATCGAGCTTAGGTCCTTTGGTTTTATTGCTCCTAAAACATGGGAGACCTTAGCTGATGTTCGCTATAGAGCTTAGGTCCTTTGGTTTTATTGCTCCTAAACATGGGTGACCTTAGCCGATGTTCGATATAGAGCTTAGGTCCTTTGGTTTTATTGCTCCTAAAACATGGGTGACCTTAGCTGATGTTCGCTATCAAGCTTAGGTCCTTTGGTTTTATTGCTCCTAAAACATGGGTGACCTTAGCCGATGTTCGATATAGAGCTTAGGTCCTTTGGTTTTATTGCTCCTAAAACATGGGAGACCTTAGCTGGTGTTCGATATAGAGCTTAGGTCCTTTGGTTCTATTGCTCCTAAAACATGGGTGACCTTAGCTGATGTTCGCTATCAAGCTTAGGTCCTTTGGTTTTATTGCTCCTAAAACATGGGTGACCTTAGCCGATGTTCGATATAGAGCTTAGGTCCTTTGGTTTTATTGCTCCTAAAACATGGGAGACCTT
Organism: Bathymodiolus brooksi; assembly: GCA_963680875.1. Lineage (NCBI taxonomy): Eukaryota > Metazoa > Mollusca > Bivalvia > Mytilida > Modiolidae > Bathymodiolus > Bathymodiolus brooksi. Next base: position 102,496,188 of record OY804585.1, read on the forward strand.
AGCTGGTGTTCGATATAGAGCTTAGGTCCTTTGGTTTTATTGCTCCTAAAACATGGGTGACCTTAGCTGATGTTCGCTATCAAGCTTAGGTCCTTTGGTTTTATTGCTCCTAAAACATGGGTGACCTTAGCTGATGTTCGCTATCGAGCTTAGGTCCTTTGGTTTTATTGCTCCTAAAACATGGGAGACCTTAGCTGATGTTCGCTATAGAGCTTAGGTCCTTTGGTTTTATTGCTCCTAAAACATGGGTGACCTTAGCCGATGTTCGATATAGAGCTTAGGTCCTTTGGTTTTATTGCTCCTAAAACATGGGTGACCTTAGCCGATGTTCGATATAGAGCTTAGGTCCTTTGGTTTTATTGCTCCTAAAACATGGGAGACCTTAGCTGATGTTCGCTATCGAGCTTAGGTCCTTTGGTTTTATTGCTCCTAAAACATGGGAGACCTTAGCCGATGTTCGATATAGAGCTTAGGTCCTTTGGTTTTATTGCTCCTAAAACATGGGAGACCTTAGCTGATGTTCGCTATCAAGCTTAGGTCCTTTGGTTTTATTGCTCCTAAAACATGGGAGACCTTAGCTGATGTTCGCTATCAAGCTTAGGTCCTTTGGTTTTATTGCTCCTAAAACATGGGTGACCTTAGCTGATGTTCGCTATCGAGCTTAGGTCCTTTGGTTTTATTGCTCCTAAAACATGGGTGACCTTAGCTGATGTTCGCTATCAAGCTTAGGTCCTTTGGTTTTATTGCTCCTAAAACATGGGTGACCTTAGCCGATGTTAGCTATCAAACTTAGGTCCTTTGGTTTTATTGCTCCTAAAACATGGGAGACCTTAGCTGATGTTCGCTATCAAGCTTAGGTCCTTTGGTTTTATTGCTCCTAAAACATGGGTGACCTTAGCCGATGTTCGATATAGAGCTTAGGTCCTTTGGTTTTATTGCTCCTAAAACATGGGAGACCTTAGCTGATGTTCGCTATCAAGCTTAGGTCCTTTGGTTTTATTGCTCCTAAAACATGGGTGACCTTAGCCGATGTTCGATATAGAGCTTAGGTCCTTTGGTTTTATTGCTCCTAAAACATGGGTGACCTTAGCTGATGTTCGCTATCAAGCTTAGGTCCTTTGGTTTTATTGCTCCTAAAACATGGGTGACCTTAGCTGATGTTCGATATAGAGCTTAGGTCCTTTGGTTGTATTGCTCCTAAAACATGGGAGACCTTAGCTGATGTTCGCTATCGAGCTTAGGTCCTTTGGTTTTATTGCTCCTAAAACATGGGAGACCTTAGCCGATGTTCGATATAGAGCTTAGGTCCTTTGGTTTTATTGCTCCTAAAACATGGGAGACCTTAGCTGATGTTCGCTATCAAGCTTAGGTCCTTTGGTTTTATTGCTCCTAAAACATGGGAGACCTTAGCTGATGTTCGCTATCAAGCTTAGGTCCTTTGGTTTTATTGCTCCTAAAACATGGGTGACCTTAGCTGATGTTCGCTATCGAGCTTAGGTCCTTTGGTTTTATTGCTCCTAAAACATGGGTGACCTTAGCCGATGTTCGCTATCAAGCTTAGGTCCTTTGGTTTTATTGCTCCTAAAACATGGGTGACCTTAGCCGATGTTCGCTATCAAGCTTAGGTCCTTTGGTTTTATTGCTCCTAAAACATGGGAGACCTTAGCTGATGTTCGCTATCAAGCTTAGGTCCTTTGGTTTTATTGCTCCTAAAACATGGGAGACCTTAGCTGATGTTCGCTATCAAGCTTAGGTCCTTTGGTTTTATTGCTCCTAAAACATGGGTGACCTTAGCCGATGTTCGATATAGAGCTTAGGTCCTTTGGTTTTATTGCTCCTAAAACATGGGAGACCTTAGCTGATGTTCGCTATCAAGCTTAGGTCCTTTGGTTTTATTGCTCCTAAAACATGGGTGACCTTAGCCGATGTTCGATATAGAGCTTAGGTCCTTTGGTTTTATTGCTCCTAAAACATGGGTGACCTTAGCTGATGTTCGATATAGAGCTTAGGTCCTTTGGTTTTATTGCTCCTAAAACATGGGAGACCTTAGCTGATGTTCGCTATCAAGCTTATGTCCTTTGGTTTTATTGCTCCTAAAACATGGGTGACCTTAGCTGATGTTCGATATAGAGCTTAGGTCCTTTGGTTTTATTGCTCCTAAAACATGGGAGACCTTAGCTGATGTTCGCTATCAAGCTTAGGTCCTTTGGTTTTATTGCTCCTAAAACATGGGTGACCTTAGCCGATGTTCGATATAGAGCTTAGGTCCTTTGGTTTTATTGCTCCTAAAACATGGGAGACCTTAGCTGGTGTTCGATATAGAGCTTAGGTCCTTTGGTTTTATTGCTCCTAAAACATGGGTGACCTTAGCTGATGTTCGCTATCAAGCTTAGGTCCTTTGGTTTTATTGCTCCTAAAACATGGGTGACCTTAGCCGATGTTCGATATAGAGCTTAGGTCCTTTGGTTTTATTGCTCCTAAAACATGGGAGACCTTAGCTGGTGTTCTATATAGAGCTTAGGTCCTTTGGTTTTATTGCTCCTAAAACATGGGTGACCTTAGCTGATGTTCGCTATCCAGCTTAGGTCCTTTGGTTTTATTGCTCCTAAAACATGGGTGACCTTAGCTGATGTTCGCTATCGAGCTTAGGTCCTTTGGTTTTATTGCTCCTAAAACATGGGAGACCTTAGCTGATGTTCGCTATAGAGCTTAGGTCCTTTGGTTTTATTGCTCCTAAACATGGGTGACCTTAGCCGATGTTCGATATAGAGCTTAGGTCCTTTGGTTTTATTGCTCCTAAAACATGGGTGACCTTAGCTGATGTTCGCTATCAAGCTTAGGTCCTTTGGTTTTATTGCTCCTAAAACATGGGTGACCTTAGCCGATGTTCGATATAGAGCTTAGGTCCTTTGGTTTTATTGCTCCTAAAACATGGGAGACCTTAGCTGGTGTTCGATATAGAGCTTAGGTCCTTTGGTTCTATTGCTCCTAAAACATGGGTGACCTTAGCTGATGTTCGCTATCAAGCTTAGGTCCTTTGGTTTTATTGCTCCTAAAACATGGGTGACCTTAGCCGATGTTCGATATAGAGCTTAGGTCCTTTGGTTTTATTGCTCCTAAAACATGGGAGACCTTAGCTGGTGTTCGATATAGAGCTTAGGTCCTTTGGTTTTATTGCTCCTAAAACATGGGTGACCTTAGCTGATGTTCGCTATCAAGCTTAGGTCCTTTGGTTTTATTGCTCCTAAAACATGGGTGACCTTAGCTGATGTTCGCTATCGAGCTTAGGTCCTTTGGTTTTATTGCTCCTAAAACATGGGAGACCTTAGCTGATGTTCGCTATAGAGCTTAGGTCCTTTGGTTTTATTGCTCCTAAAACATGGGTGACCTTAGCCGATGTTCGATATAGAGCTTAGGTCCTTTGGTTTTATTGCTCCTAAAACATGGGTGACCTTAGCCGATGTTCGATATAGAGCTTAGGTCCTTTGGTTTTATTGCTCCTAAACACTTTTACATTATTTGGTGTTCCAATATTAAAACTGTGACCTGATGAAGATTAATCTAATAACCCTTCGTGGGCAATAAATTTGATATCTAAGATTCAGCACAGATTGCATTTTGCATAACAAACTTTGCCAACTCTACTACATGTAACACTTTGAATAACCATTATTCAGTAATTCTACCATAGATTACAATTATTTATAGGCTTTATTCAACAACCTTACTACATAATATTTGTTGTATTACTAATATTTAACAACCCCATCATCTATTACAATTTTTGGAACCATCAACTTTACTACTGAATAACATTTTGTAGAACAAATATTCAGAAACTCGACTACAGGTCAACGTTCATACATTAAGTTATTAATATTTCAATTAAAAAATTACTTGCCTCACAACTGGAAGGTTTCCATCACAACATTCAACATCTTCACCGTTGCTTTCTGTAACATATTTATAAATAATAAATAGCTTTAGCAGAAATATTGTGGTTTCAATGAGCAAGAAGGGAGATTGAACTATACTGCGACACATTCAAAAGAAATGTTGCGGTTGTCAGTGTGCAGACACGAAGATGGAACCATACCACGACACATTCAGAAGAAATGCTACGGTCGTCAGTGAGCAGACAGGAAGAATGAACTAATCTATGGCACATTCAGAAGAAATGTTGCGCTTTTCGGTGAGCAGACATGAGGATTGATAGTAATCTGCGACACATTCAGATGATGCGCATGGCTGTAAATATACAGGCAGGTTCATTGATTGGAAACTCGTGTTATTCTCAGAGGAAAAGATATGGATGTAAATAAACAGGCAACTACATTGATCGGAAACGCACGTTAATATCGGTTGAAATGATATAGATGTAAATGAAGAGACAGGAAGCTTGATTGCAAACTCATGTTATTCTCATGGGAAATGATATTGATGTAAATAAACAGTCAAGTGCATTGATTATAAACTCTAAGCTCAATTGAGGACTATGGATGTCTACCTCAAATGAGGACCATATGATTGTATATTGATATCTTTTCCGAATAGATAGAGTGAGGTATAAAATGCATGAATCATCACAGGGTTGAGACCTCTGTTAGTGGACAATTAGTTCCTGGGATATCAGCTGCTCAGTAGTCAGTGTGTCGACTATGACATGATTTACAAGATATACACAATGAAAAAAGTTAAGCACCCCCTGATATATTAAAATATAATAAGCTACACTAAGATTAGATTCTAATATTTATATTGATTATAGCAAGAACAATGTTTCATTAAGCAGATGTACTCACACAAATGTGACCATTATGTCTAATATCGACTAGTAGTGCACGTGAACCATGCCTCTCACGCATTACTCAAAATTCAGTATGTTCACGCTTCGAATCTTGGTATTTAAGTCCGGTGTTTTAAAAAATAGATTCATTCTCAGTAAGCATGGTACGAAGGCGAATATCAGAAGCAAAAAAATGGCAATAAATCGGCATGCATACAACAGGGATGTCCTTCAAAGCTATTGGACGTCAGATGGGCTACCACTATAATGTAGTCAGCCGACTGGTGAGAAAACACACACAAACCAACAATGTGAAAGACTTGCCACGACAGGGTATTGCAGCGTTTGGTTAGACGGATGCCATTCGCAACCAGCCCCGTACTCAAACAACACTGGCTGCCCAATAGACGTCTGTTAAAAAGAACAGTTAGAAACCGTCTGAAATCACCGGGACTTAAGTCAAGGAGAGTCATTAAACGTCCACTGTTGGTAGACCGACATCGACGAGCACGTTTGGCATGGTGTTTAGCACGACGTGGTTGGAATTTAAGGACATGGCGCAACATCCATTGGTCAGACGAGAGCCGATTTTGGTTCATGTAACCGACGGCCGGATGAGGATTTGGAGACATAAAAATACAGCCTATACCCCAAGGAATATCCAGCCAACTGTCCCTTACGGTGGAGGCTCAGTAATGGTTTGGGGGTGTATCTCTCATGACTGCAAGCTGGATTTAGTTACCATACAAGGCAACCTAACTGGTGATCAGTACATCAGAGACGTCTTGCAACCAGTTGTTGTCCCCCATTTCGACAACCACTCACTAGCTACAAGGCCTGTGTATATGGATGACAACGCCAGGCCTCCTCGTTCAAGAGCAGTAACCACCTACCTCCAAAGCGAAGCCGTGACTTCTGTTCCTTGGCCAGCCATGAGCAAGGATTTGAATCCCATAGAGCATATTTGGGACATGTTAGGCCGTCGTATACAGGCTCGGGAACCTCCTGTGCAAAACATTCGTCAGTTGGAAGCAGCATTGCATCGGGAATGTCAGCAGCTATCACAACAGGACATCCGACGTCTAACTGGAGGGATGAGACGCAGGGTTGAAGCCGTCATCCAAGCACGTAGGGGTTACACCCGGTACTGAACTTTGAACAATATATGTCGTCAAGTGATTCATAAGTGACCTTTTGAAAGTGAAATTACAATCTTATCGTGCTTTTTGAACTGTGAAGGTCAATACTTAAAATGAACATGTTTTGCTGCAAAAACTGGCCTTGCGATATTGTGATTAAATATTCATTAAATTAACATTTTTTCTTTATTTTTTTGTGGTTTCTTACAGCCAATGTAATGTCCTAACATGGCACCATTGCGTTCTTGAGATTATCTGGTCAGTAATCTCGTGATACTTGTCGTATCATTTGTCATTTTAAAAAAACATGGGGGTGCTTAACTTTTTTCTGTGTGTATATATTCATTATTGATGTTTACATATCTTTGACAATGTAATAATTAAAATTATATCTCTCAGACATAAGTTACCTTAGTCGATATTGACTATTATTCTATGCCCTTTGGTTTGTTCTCTCTCAAAGACATTTAACTGCTTAGCTTTCCAGTATTACACTTTGTGAGTACATAATAAAAGAAAAGTTTCAGGATGCCAAAGTGGTAATCACAGGCCGTAAATCAATGAAGGACAGACAATACAATAACCAAAAGAGAAAGGACAAAAGGACAACCATTGATCAACAAAACACTACATAGGAAGCTAGAGATTGACCAATACGAACCACACTAAAAACCGGGGGTGAACTCGGATGCTCTGGAAGGATTAGCAGTTCCTACTCCACTAGTTACTTTACTGACACGAACATCATCTGATATGGAAATCGTGTTGGACACCAGTGTACAGAAATAATTACAAATAACATAAATAGCACATGTGCTCCAAACAAAACAAAAGAGAGTAATGACGAACTGAGAATGGTTTTTACGTGGAAATCGTAGTAGACTTAAACATACGGTAATAAAAACGTGACGAAATGAATTCTGACAACTTGAACAACGCAAACCCTACTTATGCATATAATTCTAACATGACCTCCTTCTTCGCTTTGCTAACAAACGAGCGAGTTATCCATTCGGTATAATCTCATTAGCACATGCGCCGGTGAATGTAACCGACTTTTCTATTGGCAGCATAAATTGTAACCCGAATAATGCCGATAGAGGACGCAGTATTATTCGAGTTACATAAATTGTGTGCGACATTTTCCACAAGCGTAAATATAAATTACCGTCTTCCAATCAAAGTATACTACCGTATTTGTACTCTTAGACATATCAGAATCGAAATAAATCATGGAAGCCAGAATGTGTTTTGAGTTTTAACATGGATTGGTGGATATTAGTAAATTTTATCCCTCGCTTCTGGCTCGGAATAAAATATTAATATCCGTCAATCCATGTTAAAACTCCCAACACATTCTGGCTTCCATGATTTATTTCTTAAATAAACTGGGACGAACTCAGTTGCTCCAGATAGTAAGTAGTTAAAGGTTGTCATAGAAACTCGTTGTGCACAATAAATTAGATATCTATATTTTTATTCATGTGTCAAAGCGAATGTGACAAGCTATAAAAGATAAATACACTACTATATGTGTGTCCTATCTACTACTGACATCTATTTGACAGTCCTGACATATTAAACCAATTATAAATTAAAGGTTACTTTTGACCAAAAAATAAATGTTCCCCCTCCCACATTCATCTTTCGAAATAGATATAATGTAATCCTATTTAAAATGTAGGAGGATTCTAAAAAAAAAAAAAACTCCTTCAAAACATTTCTGATAAAACTGCTATACTAATAATGTGAATCTACATAATGGTATATTGTAATGAAAAAGCATGCAACGTTTTCAGAAGGAGTTCCGCAAATACTTTGAGAAGATATTTCTGGTAAAAACGCCCAACAACTTCTACAAAATTGGTCCGATCAAATGGCAGCAATGATGTAAACAATCTTCATATGATATTAGTACAGCATGCTTAGAGTAAATCATATTTCAAATGTAAGGGAAGTTGCACGTGCAAACATTTTGAGAACATATTCCAGGTCAAAAAGGGCAATAACTCGTTGAAACAAATGTCTGATAAAAATGTCGTAATAATATGTGAGTGTTCATATGGTAAGATTGTTAAAAACCATTCAAAATTAAGGTAGGATTGTGTTCACATGGTAAGATTGCTAAACCATTTAAAATTAGGGTAGGATTGTGTTCACATGGTAAGATTGCTAAACCATTTAAAATTAGGGTAGGATTGTGTTCACATGGTAAGATTGCTAAACCATTTAAACTTAGGGTAGTATTGTGTTATAAATACTGTTATAGTGACAGCCGGACACTTTGAGCCGTAATGAAAGGAGGAGGTTTGGCGCTTTAGAATCTGATTCAACCCACCATTTCTTTAGAAATGCATGTACCAAGTCAGGGTCATTACGGTGTTCACAGTTTTCCGGTTGTTGACTGATTTTGTCTGTTTATATACTTATGAGTTTTGACTTTCCCTTTGTACGATTTTTCGGAGTTCGGTAATTTTGTTATTACCCTTATTCACATGGTAAGATTGTTAAACCATTTAAAATTAGGGTTGGAATGTGTTCACATGGTAAGATTGCTAAACCATTTAAAATTAAGGTAGGATTGTGTTCACATGGTAATATTGTTAAACCATTTAATATTATGGTAGGATTGGGTTCACATAGTAAGTTTGTTAAACCATTTAAAATTAGGGTAGGATTGTGTTCACATGGTAAGATTGTTAAACCATTTAATATTATGGTAGGATTGGGTTCACATAGTAAGTTTGTTAAACCATTTAAAATTAGGGTAGGATTGTGTTCACATGGTAAGATTGTTAAACCATTTAAAATTAAGATAGGATTGTGTTCACATGGTAAGATTGTTAAACCATTTAATATTATGGTAGGATTTTTTTCGCATGGTAAGATTGTTAAACCATTTAAAATTAGGGTAGGATTGTGTTCACATGGTAAGATTGTTAAACCATTTAAAATTAGGGTTGGGTTGTGTTCACATGGTAAGATTGTTAAACCATTTGAAATTAGGGTAGGATTGTGTTCACATGGTAAGATTGTTAAACCATTTAAAATTAGGGTAGGATTGTGTTCACATGGTAAGATTGTTAAACCATTTAAATTTAGGGCCGGGTTGTGTTCACATGGTAAGATTGTTAAACCATTTAAAATTAAGGTAGGATTGTGTTCACATGGTAAGATTTTTAAACCATTTCAAATTAAGGTAGGATTGTGTTCACATGGTAAGATTGTTAAACCATTTAAAATTAGGGTAGGATTGTGTTCACATGGTAAGATTGTTAAACCATTTAAAATTAAGGTAGGATTGTGTTCACATGGTAAGATTGCTAAGCCATTTAAAATTAGGGTAGGATTGTGGTCACATGGTAAGATTGTTAAACCATTTAAAATTAGGGTAGGATTGTGGTCACATGGCAAGATTGTTAAACCATTTAAAATTAGAGTAGGATTGTGTTCACATGGTGACATTGTTAAACCATTTAAAATTAGGGTAGGATTGTGCGTTAAAACTTTTTGATGTAATATTCGATTTAAGTCCGATTAATATTCTTCAACGATCTGCGAATTTTCTGAAAAGCATGCAAAGTTTCTAGGAATTACCTGGTAGAATGGAGGAGGAGTTGCGCATATAAACCTTTGTGAAGGCCGGATAGGACAAAAACAATATGCTTAGATAGACTTCCCTTGGGATAGTAGTATTGATTTCAACACTGATAATGCCCTCGTCTGCGGCTCAGGCATCATCAATGTTTCAGCCAATACTACAGTCCCTTGGGCATTATGTAAATCAAGATAACTACCCTATCCATAAAAAGTAACTATTACATAATTAACACATGTACCATATTACATGTCTCTAAGGCGTCCTGTATTTTAAGGCATCAAGTAAATTCACAACACTGTTACCCATAGTATACGTCTACTTACCTGTAAATATAGGTGTCTTCACAACATCATGATCAATAAATTGGCCGAAATGGGTTAAAGCGACGTTATATTGATCGCTTTTTGGGGACGATGTATCACTTTTGAAAACAGCATTCGAGATATCTCTTGGGTTTGTCAGTTTCTGTCCATTTTTGCCACGTATTCGTGGTACAAATCCCCAGTTCCAGGCTGAAAGTAAGGAATAACAAAAACGTCATTTTGTTTTTAATAAAGTATTAAACTCATTTTAAAATCATATCACTGTCTTGTGGTCAAAACTTAAATTTGACTTTTGCTACAAATTCTTTCGCTTGACAAATTGTATTCTGTTTTCAACAGAAAAGTGGCATGTAGATAAAAAAATTAATTAACTGTTTTAACTCTCTCATATTTTCTTAGATCTTAGAATTGTAATAATTTATATTTGTGATTTGTGATTTTTTACTCATTGGTATATATATTTGATAAAGAAAACAAAACAGAACGACATCAGATATCACGTCTTGACAGAGATCAGAGGTTACACAAACAATTAATGATCAACTTAATAACGTTGAACATAAGACATTGAATTTAAGAAACATTTAAACATGGTTTAAAATAGCACTGTGGCATGAACATTTTACATAAACAATAATTGTACAATGTATTACTTACGATCGCCATATTCTGGATCAATAAATCTTGGCTGTGGTGTGTCGGCAGATCCCATGCGTACTCTAAACAAGTTATTGCATGTACCGTCCGGTGTACGGTATGGTGAAAAGTTATCACACAGTACTGGGTTGTGCCCACAGAATGGTTCTACTGCGATTGCCACAGGGCCTTGTACATCGTTAAGAGTCAATGGTTTCCCTCTGAATGTTCTGAAAAATAAAAATAAAAATCTTCGAATGTGTTTTTTTTTTCTTAATTCATATTGTAGTGGTTGATCAGATTACAGACCATTACTATTTCAACTCAATTTTATTTCACCCTTTTATTTATCAAGACAGGGATTCGCTTCACTCACATATATGCTACAGAAATTTAATGTGATCAATTTTTCATAAAAATAGGAAAGCCGAAAACCTCTCATGTAACTTAGAATAAAAACTACCAGTCGAAGGTGTACTTGTTGCCTTTCGGAGAATTCCTATTTGTAGTTTACCGCTATACCAATAGAAGAGTCTGAAGATACCCGAGGGTAATTAGAATCCGTAAATCTAAGATACCCGAGGGTAATTAGAATCCGTAAATCTAAGATACCAGAGGGTAATTAGAATCCGTAAATCTAAGATACCAGAGGGTAATTAGAATCCGTAAATCTAAGATACCAGAGGGTAATTAGAATCCGTAAATCTAAAGACAAAAAACACAATGGCCAAAAGAAAAAGGACAAACAACGATCTACAAAATGTTACACAGAAAACTAAAGCTCGAGTAATAAGAACCTCGCTAAAATCAGGGGATGAACATAGGTGCTCCGGAAAGGTAAGCAGTTCCTGCTCCACTTGTACCACCCGTCGTGTTAAAGACACACACATACCCATAGAATAAAAATACTATGTGACATAAAAACCGTTTACAGTCGAACTACGATGTAGCGATGTGCAGGGAATCTACCGTTGTAGTTCTAAAAAACACGAGTATTTGTGTTATAGGGACAAATTTAACTAACAATTACAATGAACGGTCCACATGCTGACCTCGAGAAATTCGGGGACTTATTTTAGTTTGAGGATCTGGTTCCTGTAATTGACGGTCTAACGATGATATTTTTTTAATAATGAACACCATGAGTCATTGTCGTTGTTGAGGATTCTGACTGTGAAATGTAGAACAGCAACAACAGCACTGTTCCTTTACTTTAATTTGTGTCTAAGTGTAATGTTTGATAGTCTCTCATATTCATTTACATCTATATCCTTTCTTACTACAAGCTGTTCCTTTACTTTAATTCGTGTCTAAGTGTAATGTTAGATAGTCTCTCATACCTAAACTCCATAAGACACCATACAAAGAAAGGTACATAGCGGGATCATCAACTTGTTCGACGAAAGAATTGTCTATTCACCTGACAAAGATTCTGTCTGCAGTAAAAGAGGGACAACAGAAATATTGTGAAACTGTTTACTCGCGTAGTGGCATAAATCACATGTGGATTTTGAAAAACTCTAAAGATCTTTTGGATAACCTGAAATCAAGATCTTTCTCTCAGGTATCCTCCATCAAAACTTTTGATTTTTCAACTCTATATACCACCCTACCGCATGACAAATTAAAAACCCGCTTAAAAGAAACAATTCATAAAGCTTTTAGTCATAGAAACTATGGCTCAAAATTTGTTGTGTTAGGCTACAATTCCACATATTTCTCAAACAAAATTCATAAAGGTAAAACATGCTACTCCGAGGAACAAGTGATCAGTATGCTGGAGTTCCTCATCGATAACATATTTGTCTCCTTTGGAGGGACACTGTTTCAGCAGGTCGTCGGCATACCAATGGGTACGAATTGTGCCCCTCTTCTAGCCGATTTATTTTTATACTCATACGAGTCGGAGTTTCTTCAAAAGCTTGTAAAAGATAAGAAGATTCATGAGGCTAGAGCCTTTAATTTCACATACAGGTATATTGATGACGTTTTATCTATCAATAATTCTAGATTTGCAGAATTTCTTCCATTGATATATCCTCCAGAGCTGGAAGTTAAAGAGACCACCGATACAGCTTCGTCCGCATCATTTTTGGACTTATACCTCGAATTTGACGACAGTGGTCAACTCAGTACTAAAATTTATGATAAGCGGGACGACTTCAATTTTAAAATCATAAATTTTCCAAACATGTGCAGCAATATACCAGCTTCTCCTGCATATGGTGTTTACATCTCGCAATTGATTCGCTATGCAAGGGCCAGTAGCAATTATTCTGATTTCCTGAAACGTCATCTTCATCTGAGAAACAGGCTACTGGACCAGGGCTATAAAAAGATTCGCCTTATTCGATCTCTTAAAAAGTTTATATTCCGATACCAATATCTTGTCGAAATATATTCCGTCTCTGCAGAAATAATTATAAGCGATGCATTTTCATATAGTGAAAATGTATAAAGATAAAGAAGTCCAAAATGTCAAGAATTTTTTTGTCAATGTGTGACGTAAAAGTATTTTTGACATTTACGTCACCGAATATGGTACTGCTTTGACAACTATTTTACCTATTTTGTTCCTGTATTTAAATACTGTTACAGTGACAGCCGGAACCTTTGAACCGTAATGAGAGCGGGAGGTTTGGCGCCTTAAAATCTGACTCAACCCACCATTTCTTTAGAAATGCCTGTACCAAGTCAGGGTCATTACGGTTTTCACAGTTTTCCGGTTGTTGACTGATTTTGTCTGTTTATATAATTATGAGTTTTGACTTTCCCTTTATAAGATTGTTCGGAGTTCGGTAATTTTGTTATTACCTTTATGTTTATTTACATTCATATCCTTTCTTACTACAAGCTGTTCCTTTACTTTAATTTGTGTCTAAGTGTAATGTTTGATAGTATCTTATGTTTATTTACATTCATATCCTTTCTTACTACAAGCTGTTCCTTTACTTTAATTTGTGTCTAAGTGTAATGTTGGATAGTCTCTCATGTTTATTTACATTCATATCCTTTCTTACTACAAGTTGTTCCTTTACTTTAATTTGTGTCTAAGTGTAATGTTTGATAGTCTCTCATGTTCATTTACATTCATATCCTTTCTTACTACAAGCTGTTCCTTTACTTTAATTTGTGTCTAAGTGTAATGTTAGATAGTCTCTCATGTTTATTTACATTCATTTCCTTTCTTACTACAAGCTGTTCCTTTACTTTAATTTGTGTCTAAGTGTAATGTTAGATAGTCTTTCATGTTTATTTACATTCATATCCATTCTTACTACAAGCTGTTCCTTTACTTTAATTTGTGTCTAAGTGTAATGTTGGATAGTCTCTCATGTTCATTTACATTCATATCCTTTCTTACTACAAGTTGTTCCTTTACTTTAATTTGTGTCTAAGTGTAATGTTGGATAGTCTCTCATGTTCATTTACATCTATATCCTTTCTTACCACAAGTTGTTCCTTTACTTTAATTTGTGTCTAAGTGTAATGTTAGATAGTCTTTCATGTTTATTTACATTCATATCCTTTCTTACTACAAGCTGTTCCTTTACTTTAATTTGTGTCTAAGTGTAATGTTAGATAGTCTTTCATGTTTATTTACATTCATATCCTTTCTTACCACAAGCTGTTCCTTTACTTTAATTTGTGTCTAAGTGTAATGTTAGATAGTCTTTCATGTTTATTTACATTCATATCCTTTCTTACCACTAGCTGTTCCTTTACTTTAATTTGTGTCTAAGTGTAATGTTAGATAGTCTTTCATGTTTATTTACATTCATATCCATTCTTACTACAAGCTGTTCCTTTACTTTAATTTGTGTCTAAGTGTAATATTGGATAGTCTCTCATGTTCATTTACATTCATATCCTTTCTTACTACAAGTTGTTCCTTTGCTTTAATTTGTGTCTAAGTGTAATGTTGGATAGTCTCTTATGTTTATTTACATTCATATCCTTTCTTACTACAAGCTGTTCCTTTACTTTAATTTGTGTCTAAGTGTAATGTTAGATAGTCTCTCATGTTCATTTACATTCATATCCTTTCTTACTACAAGTTGTTCCTTTACTTTAATTTGTGTCTAAGTGTAATGTTGGATAGTCTCTCATGATCATTTACATTCATATCCTTTCTTACTACAAGTTGTTCCTTTACTTTAATTTGTGTCTAAGTGTAATGTTGGATAGTCTCTCATGTTCATTTACATTCATATCCTTTCTTACTACAAGTTGTTCCTTTACTTTAATTTGTGTCTAAGTGTAATGTTGGATAGTCTCTCATGTTCATTTACATTCATATCCTTTCTTACTACAAGTTGTTCCTTTACTTTAATTTGTGTCTAAGTGTAATGTTGGATAGTCTCTCATGTTCATTTACATTCATATCCTTTCTTACTACAAGCTGTTCCTTTACTTTAATTTGTGTCTAAGTGTAATGTTTGATAGTCTCTCATGTTCATTTACATCCATATCCTTTCTTACTACAAGCTGTTCCTTTACTTTAATTTGTGTCTAAGTGTAATGTTAGATAGTCTCTTATGTTCATTTGCATTCATATCCTTTCTTACTACAAGCTGTTCCTTTACTTTAATTTGTGTCTAAGTGTAATGTTAGATAGTCTTTCATGTTTATTTACATTCATATCCTTTCTTACCACAAGCTGTTCCTTTACTTTAATTTGTGTCTAAGTGTAATGTTAGATAGTCTTTCATGTTTATTTACATTCATATCCTTTCTTACTACAAGCTGTTCCTTTACTTTAATTTGTGTCTAAGTGTAATGTTGGATAGTCTCTTATGTTTATTTACATTCATATCCTTTCTTACCACAAGTTGTTCCTTTACTTTAATTTGTGTCTATAAGTGTAATGTTTGATGGTCTCTCATGTTCATTTACATTCATATCCTTTCTTACCACAAGCTGTTTCTTTACTCTAATTTGTGTCTAAGTGTAATGTTTGATAGTCTCTCATGTTCATTTACATTCATATCCTTTCTTACCACAAGCTGTTTCTTTACTCTAATTTGTATCTATAAGTGTAATGTTAGATAGTCTTTCATGTTTATTTACATTCATATCCTTTCTTACTACAAGCTGTTCCTTTACTTTAATTTGTGTCTAAGTGTAATGTTGGATAGTCTCTTATGTTTATTTACATTCATATCCTTTCTTACCACAAGTTGTTCCTTTACTTTAATTTGTGTCTATAAGTGTAATGTTTGATGGTCTCTCATGTTCATTTACATTCATATCCTTTCTTACCACAAGCTGTTCCTTTACTTTAATTTGTGTCTATAAGTGTAATGTTTGATAGTTTCTCATGTTCATTTACATTCATATCCTTTCTTACCACAAGTTGTTCCTTTACTTTAATTTGTGTCTATAAGTGTAATGTTTGATAGTCTCTCATGTTCATTTACATTCATATCCTTTCTTACTACAAGTTGTTCCTTTACTTTAATTTGTGTCTAAGTGTAATGTTGGATAGTCTCTCATGTTCATTTACATTCATATCCTTTCTTACTACAAGTTGTTCCTTTACTTTAATTTGTGTCTAAGTGTAATGTTGGATAGTCTCTCATGTTCATTTACATTCATATCCTTTCTTACTACAAGTTGTTCCTTTACTTTAATTTGTGTCTAAGTGTAATGTTGGATAGTCTCTCATGTTCATTTACATTCATATCCTTTCTTACTACAAGTTGTTCCTTTACTTTAATTTGTGTCTAAGTGTAATGTTGGATAGTCTCTCATGTTCATTTACATTCATATCCTTTCTTACTACAAGCTGTTCCTTTACTTTAATTTGTGTCTAAGTGTAATGTTTGATAGTCTCTCATGTTCATTTACATCCATATCCTTTCTTACTACAAGCTGTTCCTTTACTTTAATTTGTGTCTAAGTGTAATGTTAGATAGTCTCTTATGTTCATTTGCATTCATATCCTTTCTTACTACAAGCTGTTCCTTTACTTTAATTTGTGTCTAAGTGTAATGTTAGATAGTCTTTCATGTTTATTTACATTCATATCCTTTCTTACCACAAGCTGTTCCTTTACTTTAATTTGTGTCTAAGTGTAATGTTAGATAGTCTTTCATGTTTATTTACATTCATATCCTTTCTTACTACAAGCTGTTCCTTTACTTTAATTTGTGTCTAAGTGTAATGTTGGATAGTCTCTTATGTTTATTTACATTCATATCCTTTCTTACCACAAGTTGTTCCTTTACTTTAATTTGTGTCTATAAGTGTAATGTTTGATAGTTTCTCATGTTCATTTACATTCATATCCTTTCTTACCACAAGTTGTTCCTTTACTTTTATTTGTGTCTATAAGTGTAATGTTTGATAGTCATTCATGTTTATTTACATTCATATCCTTTCTTACTACAAGCTGTTCCTTTACTTTAATTTGTGTCTAAGTGTAATGTTAGATAGTCTCTTATGTTCATTTGCATTCATATCCTTTCTTACTACAAGCTGTTCCTTTACTTTAATTTGTGTCTAAGTGTAATGTTAGATAGTCTTTCATGTTTATTTACATTCATATCCTTTCTTACCACAAGCTGTTCCTTTACTTTAATTTGTGTCTAAGTGTAATGTTAGATAGTCTTTCATGTTTATTTACATTCATATCCTTTCTTACTACAAGCTGTTCCTTTACTTTAATTTGTGTCTAAGTGTAATGTTGGATAGTCTCTCATGTTTATTTACATTCATATCCTTTCTTACCACAAGTTGTTCCTTTACTTTAATTTGTGTCTAAGTGTAATGTTTGATAGTCTTTCATGTTTATTTACATTCATATCCTTTCTTACCACAAGCTGTTTCTTTACTCTAATTTGTGTCTATAAGTGTAATGTTTGATGGTCTCTCATGTTTATTTACATTCATATCCTTTCTTACCACAAGTTGTTCCTTTACTTTAATTTGTGTCTATAAGTGTAATGTTTGATAGTCTTTCATGTTCATTTACATTCATATCCTTTCTTACCACACGCTGTTTCTTTACTCTAATTTGTGTCTATAAGTGTAATGTTTGATAGTCTTTCATGTTCATTTACATTCATATCCTTTCTTACCACAAGCTGTTCCTTTACTTTAATTTGTGTCTAAGTGTAATGTTTGATAGTCTTTCATGTTTATTTACATTCATATCCTTTCTTACCACAAGCTGTTTCTTTACTTTAATTTGTTTCTATAAGTGTAATGTTTGATAGTCTCTCATGTTCTTTACATTCATATCCTTTCTTACTACAAGCTGTTCCTTTACTTTAATTTGTGTCTAAGTGTAATGTTTGATAGTCTTTCATGTTCATTTACATTCATATCCTTTCTTACTACAAGCTGTTCCTTTACTTTAATTTGTGTCTATAAGTGTAATGTTTGATGGTCTCTCATGTTCATTTACATTCATATCCTTTCTTACCACAAGCTGTTCCTTTACTTTAATTTGTGTCTATAAGTGTAATGTTTGATAGTCTTTCATGTTTATTTACATTCATATCCTTTCTTACCACAAGCTGTTTCTTTACTTTAATTTGTGTCTATAAGTGTAATGTTTGATGGTCTCTCATGTTTATTTACATTCATATCCTTTCTTACCACAAGCTGTTTCTTTACTTTAATTTGTGTCTATAAGTGTAATGTTTGATAGTCTCTCATGTTTATTTACATTCATATCCTTTCTTACCACAAGTTGTTTCTTTACTCTAATTTGTGTCTAAGTGTAATGTTTGATAGTCTCTCATGTTCATTTACATTCATATCCTTTCTTACCACAATCTGTTTCTTTACTCTAATTTGTGTCTATAAGTGTAATGTTTGATAGTCTCTCATGTTCATTTACATTCATATCCTTTCTTACTACAAGCTGTTCATTTACTTTAATTTGTGTCTATAAGTGTAGTGTTTGATAGTCTCTCATGTTCTTTACATTCATATCCTTTCTTACTACAAGCTGTTCCTTTACTTTAATTTGTGTCTAAGTGTAATGTTTGATAGTCTTTCATGTTTATTTACATTCATATCCTTGTCTCCTATAGCTACACTAACAGCATTGGCCGTAAAATTTTCAACTACAAAGAAGCATTGCAAGATATTAACATAAAAGAGTACATTAAGAACCCTCTGACTTGTGACTGCTCCCAATCTCCTTTTCAATACAACCCATCTGGACATGTAATCACTGGTGATCTGAATATCATTCAACATGAGAGTCTCCGAAAGGTGATTTCTCATGGTCCTAAATTCAGAGAACCTCAACACATCAATTGGAAACATAATTTCAAGATAATTATGGATGCTGTTGAAGATTATGCCAGAAGGTGGATAAAGAGAGAAGTAGACCAAGATCCTGAGTTAGAGTCCTTGTCAGACTGGGTTAGAACAATTAGGTCTCTAGTACAAGGTCGGATTCACAAACTCAAAAATTGTGTTAATAGTCGACCTAAGTCTGTATTTAAAGACCAAGAAGCTGTTAAGTGTCTTTCCTCTCTTCATGACAAATATGTTGTCGTTCCTGCGGACAAGGCTTCCAACAATATCGTGTTTGTATGTAAATCATATTACTTCGAATGTCTAATCAAGGAATTAGGCATAAATAGCAACACCTCTAGTAATACCACATACAAACCAACTTCGTTCGACAAAGATGAAATCCTAGCTAACCACAGATCATTCATGACCTCTTTAAACATTCCCTCTGGTAAAGAGTCTGAGGATTTACCCTATTTATATTGGATACCTAAACTCCATAAGACACCATACAAAGAAAGGTACATAGCGGGATCATCAACTTGTTCGACGAAAGAATTGTCTATTCACCTGACAAAGATTCTGTCTACAGTAAAAGAGGGACAACAGAAATATTGTGAAACTGTTTACTCGCGTAGTGGCATAAATCACATGTGGATTTTGAAAAACTCTAAAGATCTTTTGGATAACCTGAAATCAAGATCTTTCTCTCAGGTATCCTCCATCAAAACTTTTGATTTTTCAACTCTATATACCACCCTACCGCATGACAAATTAAAAACCCGCTTAAAAGAAACAATTCATAAAGCTTTTAGTCATAGAAACTATGGCTCAAAATTTGTTGTGTTAGGCTACAATTCCACATATTTTTCAAACAAAATTCATAAAGGTAAAACATGCTACTCCGAGGAACAAGTGATCAGTATGCTGGAGTTCCTCATCGATAACATATTTGTCTCCTTTGGAGGGACACTGTTTCAGCAGGTCGTCGGCATACCAATGGGTACGAATTGTGCCCCTCTTCTAGCCGTTTTATTTTTATACTCATATGAGTCGGAGTTTCTTCAAAAGCTTGTAAAAGATAAGAAGATTCATGAGGCTAGAGCCTTTAATTTCACATACAGGTATATTGATGACGTTTTATCTATCAATAATTCTAGATTTGCAGAATTTCTTCCATTGATATATCCTCCAGAGCTGGAAGTTAAAGAGACCACCGATACAGCTTCGTCCGCATCATTTTTGGACTTATACCTCGAATTTGACGACAGTGGTCAACTCAGTACTAAAATTTATGATAAGCGGGACGACTTCAATTTTAAAATCATAAATTTTCCAAACATGTGCAGCAATATACCAGCTTCTCCTGCATATGGTGTTTACATCTCGCAATTGATTCGCTATGCAAGGGCCAGTAGCAATTATTCTGATTTCCTGAAACGTCATCTTCATCTGAGAAACAGGCTACTGGACCAGGGCTATAAAAAGATTCGCCTTATTCGATCTCTTAAAAAGTTTATATTCCGATACCAATATCTTGTCGAAATATATTCCGTCTCTGCAGAAACAATTATAAGCGATGCATTTTCATATAGTGAAAATGTATAAAGATAAAGAAGTCCAAAATGTCAAGAATTTTTTTGTCAATGTGTGACGTAAAAGTATTTTTGACATTTACGTCACCGAATATGGTACTGCTTTGACAACTATTTTACCTATTTTGTTCCTGTATTTAAATACTGTTACAGTGACAGCCGGAACCTTTGAACCGTAATGAGAGCGGGAGGTTTGGCGCCTTAAAATCTGATTCAACCCACCATTTCTTTAGAAATGCCTGTACCAAGTCAGGGTCATTACGGTTTTCACAGTTTTCCGGTTGTTGACTGATTTTGTCTGTTTATATGATTATGAGTTTTGACTTTCCCTTTATAAGATTGTTCGGAGTTCGGTAATTTTGTTATTACCTTTATTCTTTTCTTACCACAAGTTGTTCCTTTACTTTAATTTGTGTCTATAAGTGTAATGTTTGATGGTCTCTCATGTTCATTTACATTCATATCCTTTCTTACCACAAGCTGTTCCTTTACTTTAATTTGTGTCTATAAATGTAATGTTTGATAGTCTTTCATGTTCATTTACATTCATATCCTTTCTTACCACAAGCCGTTTCTTTACTCTAATTTGTGTCTATAAGTGTAATGTTTGATAGTCTTTCATGTTTATTTACATTCATATCCTTTCTTACCACAAGTTGTTCCTTTACTTTAATTTGTGTCTATAAGTGTAATGTTTGATAGTCTTTCATGTTTATTTACATTCATATCCTTTCTTACCACAAGCTGTTCCTTTACTTTAATTTGTGTCTAAGTGTAATGTTTCATGGTCTCTCATGTTCATTTACATTCATATCCTTTCTTACCACAAGCTGTTCCTTTACTCTAATTTGTGTCTAAGTGTAATGTTTGATAGTCTTTCATGTTTATTTACATTCATATCCTTTCTTACCACAAGTTGTTCCTTTACTTTAATTTGTGTCTATAAGTGTAATGTTTGATGGTCTCTCATGTTCATTTACATTCATATCCTTTCTTACCACAAGCTGTTTCTTTACTCTAATTTGTGTCTATAAGTGTAATGTTTGATAGTCTTTCATGTTCAATTACATTCATATCCTTTCTTACCACAAGCTGTTTCTTTACTTTATTTTGTGTCTATAAGTGTAATGTTTGATAGTCTCTCATGTTCATTTACATTCATATCCTTTCTTACCATAAGCTGTTCCTTTACTCTAATTTGTGTCTAAGTGTAATGTTTGATAGTCTTTCATGTTTATTTACATTCATATCCTTTCTTACCACAAGTTGTTCCTTTACTTTAATTTGTGTCTATAAGTGTAATGTTTGATAGTCTTTCATGTGTATTTACATTCATATCCTTTCTTACCACAAGCTGTTCCTTTACTTTAATTTGTGTCTAAGTGTAATGTTTCATGGTCTCTCATGTTCATTTACATTCATATCCTTTCTTACCACAAGCTGTTCCTTTACTTTAATTTGTGGCTAAGTGTAATGTTTGATAGTCGTTCATGTTTATTTACATTCATATCCTTTCTTACCACAAGTTGTTCCTTTACTTTAATTTGTGTCTATAAGTGTAATGTTTGATGGTCTCTCATGTTCATTTACATTCATATCCTTTCTTACCACAAGCTGTTTCTTTACTCTAATTTGTGTCTATAAGTGTAATGTTTGATAGTCTCTCATGTTTATTTACATTCATATCCTTTCTTACCACAAGCTGTTCCTTTACTTTAATTTGTGTCTAAGTGTAATGTTTGATAGTATCTAATGTTTATTTACATTCATATCCTTTCTTACTACAAGCTGTTCCTTTACTTTAATTTGTGTCTAAGTGTAATGTTGGATAGTCTCTCATGTTTATTTACATTCATATTCTTTCTTACTACAAGTTGTTCCTTTACTTTAATTTGTGTCTAAGTGTAATGTTTGATAGTCTCTCATGTTCATTTACATTCATATCCTTTCTTACTACAAGCTGTTCCTTTACTTTAATTTGTGTCTAAGTGTAATGTTAGATAGTCTTTCATGTTTATTTACATTCATATCCTTTCTTACCACAAGCTGTTCCTTTACTTTAATTTGTGTCTAAGTGTAATGTTAGATAGTCTTTCATGTTTATTTACATTCATATCCTTTCTTACTACAAGTTGTTCCTTTACTTTAATTTGTGTCTAAGTGTAATGTTGGATAGTCTCTCATGTTCATTTACATCTATATCCTTTCTTACCACAAGTTGTTCCTTTACTTTAATTTGTGTCTAAGTGTAATGTTAGATAGTCTTTCATGTTTATTTACATTCATATCCTTTCTTACTACAAGCTGTTCCTTTACTTTAATTTGTGTCTAAGTGTAATGTTAGATAGTCTTTCATGTTTATTTACATTCATATCCTTTCTTACCACAAGCTGTTCCTTTACTTTAATTTGTGTCTAAGTGTAATGTTAGATAGTCTTTCATGTTTATTTACATTCATATCCTTTCTTATCACAAGCTGTTCCTTTACTTTAATTTGTGTCTAAGTGTAATGTTAGATAGTCTTTCATGTTTATTTACATTCATATCCATTCTTACTACAAGCTGTTCCTTTACTTTAATTTGTGTCTAAGTGTAATGTTGGATAGTCTCTCATGTTCATTTACATTCATATCCTTTCTTATTACAAGTTGTTCCTTTACTTTAATTTGTGTCTAAGTGTAATGTTGGATAGTCTCTCATGTTCATTTACATCTATATCCTTTCTTACCACAAGTTGTTCCTTTACTTTAATTTGTGTCTAAGTGTAATGTTAGATAGTCTTTCATGTTTATTTACATTCATATCCTTTCTTACTACAAGCTGTTCCTTTACTTTAATTTGTGTCTAAGTGTAATGTTAGATAGTCTTTCATGTTTATTTACATTCATATCCTTTCTTACCACAAGCTGTTCCTTTACTTTAATTTGTGTCTAAGTGTAATGTTAGATAGTCTTTCATGTTTATTTACATTCATATCCTTTCTTACCACAAGCTGTTCCTTTACTTTAATTTGTGTCTAAGTGTAATGTTAGATAGTCTTTCATGTTTATTTACATTCATATCCATTCTTACTACAAGCTGTTCCTTTACTTTAATTTGTGTCTAAGTGTAATGTTGGATAGTCTCTCATGTTCATTTACATTCATATCCTTTCTTACTACAAGTTGTTCCTTTACTTTAATTTGTGTCAAAGTGTAATGTTGGATAGTCTCTTATGTTTATTTACATTCATATCCTTTCTTACTACAAGCTGTTCCTTTACTTTAATTTGTGTCTAAGTGTAATGTTAGATAGTCTCTCATGTTCATTTACATTCATATCCTTTCTTACTACAAGTTGTTCCTTTACTTTAATTTGTGTCTAAGTGTAATGTTGGATAGTCTCTCATGTTCATTTACATTCATATCCTTTCTTACTACAAGTTGTTCCTTTACTTTAATTTGTGTCTAAGTGTAATGTTGGATAGTCTCTCATGTTCATTTACATTCATATCCTTTCTTACCACAAGTTGTTCCTTTACTTTAATTTGTGTCTAAGTGTAATGTTGGATAGTCTCTCATGTTCATTTACATTCATATCCTTTCTTACTACAAGTTGTTCCTTTACTTTAATTTGTGTCTAAGTGTAATGTTGGATAGTCTCTCATGTTCATTTACATTCATATCCTTTCTTACTACAAGCTGTTCCTTTACTTTAATTTGTGTCTAAGTGTAATGTTTGATAGTCTCTCATGTTCATTTACATCCATATCCTTTCTTACTACAAGCTGTTCCTTTACTTTAATTTGTGTCTAAGTGTAATGTTAGATAGTCTCTTATGTTCATTTGCATTCATATCCTTTCTTACTACAAGCTGTTCCTTTACTTTAATTTGTGTCTAAGTGTAATGTTAGATAGTCTTTCATGTTTATTTACATTCATATCCTTTCTTACCACAAGCTGTTCCTTTACTTTAATTTGTGTCTAAGTGTAATGTTAGATAGTCTTTCATGTTTATTTACATTCATATCCTTTCTTACTACAAGCTGTTCCTTTACTTTAATTTGTGTCTAAGTGTAATGTTGGATAGTCTCTTATGTTTATTTACATTCATATCCTTTCTTACTACAAGCTGTTCCTTTACTTTAATTTGTGTCTAAGTGTAATGTTTGATAGTCTTTCATGTTTATTTACTTTCATATTCTTTCTTACCACAAGTTGTTCCTTTACTTTAATTTGTGTCTATAAGTGTAATGTTTGATGGTCTTTCATGTTCATTTACATTCATATCCTTTCTTACCACAAGCTGTTTCTTTACTCTAATTTGTGTCTATAAGTGTAATGTTTGATGATCTCTCATGTTCATTTACATTCATATCATTTCTTACCACAAGCTGTTCCTTTACTTTAATTTGTGTCTATAAGTGTAATGTTTGATAGTCTTTCATGTTCATTTACATTCATATCCTTTCTTACCACAAGCTGTTTCTTTACTCTAATTTGTGTCTATTAGTGTAATGTTTGATAGTTTCTCATGTTCATTTACATTCATATCCTTTCTTACCACAAGCTGTTTCTTTACTCTAATTTGTGTCTATAAGTGTAATGTTTGATGATCTCTCATGTTCATTTACATTCATATCATTTCTTACCACAAGCTGTTCCTTTACTTTAATTTGTGTCTATAAGTGTAATGTTTGATAGTCTTTCATGTTCATTTACATTCATATCCTTTCTTACCACAAGCTGTTTCTTTACTCTAATTTGTGTCTATAAGTGTAATGTTTGATGATCTCTCATGTTCATTTACATTCATATCATTTCTTACCACAAGCTGTTCCTTTACTTTAATTTGTGTCTATAAGTGTAATGTTTGATAGTCTTTCATGTTCATTTACATTCATATCCTTTCTTACCACAAGCTGTTTCTTTACTCTAATTTGTGTCTATAAGTGTAATGGTTGATAGTCTCTCATGTTCATTTACATTTATATCCTTTCTTACCACAAGCTGTTTCTTTACTCTAATTTGTGTCTATAAATGTAATGTTTGATAGTCTCTCATGTTCATTTACATTCATATCCTTTCTTACTACAAGCTGTTCCTTTACTTTAATTTGTGTCTAAGTGTAATGTTTGATGGTCTCTCATGTTCATTTACATTCATATCCTTTCTTACTACAAGCTGTTCCTTTACTTTAATTTGTGTCTATAAGTGTAATGTTTGATAGTCTTTCATGTTTATTTACATTCATATCCTTTCTTACCACAAGCTGTTCCTTTACTTTAATTTGTGTCTAAGTGTAATGTTTCATGGTCTCTCATGTTCATTTACATTCATATCCTTTCTTACCACAAGCTGTTCCTTTACTCTAATTTGTGTCTAAGTGTAATGTTTGATAGTCTTTCATGTTTATTTACATTCATATCCTTTCTTACCACAAGTTGTTCCTTTACTTTAATTTGTGTCTATAAGTGTAATGTTTGATGGTCTCTCATGTTCATTTACATTCATATCCTTTCTTACCACAAGCTGTTTCTTTACTCTAATTTGTGTCTATAAGTGTAATGTTTGATAGTCTTTCATGTTCAATTACATTCATATCCTTTCTTACCACAAGCTGTTTCTTTACTTTATTTTGTGTCTATAAGTGTAATGTTTGATAGTCTCTCATGTTCATTTACATTCATATCCTTTCTTACTACAAGCTGTTCCTTTACTTTAATTTGTGTCTAAGTGTAATGTTAGATAGTCTTTCATGTTTATTTACATTCATATCCTTTCTTACCACAAGCTGTTCCTTTACTTTAATTTGTGTCTAAGTGTAATGTTAGATAGTCTTTCATGTTTATTTACATTCATATCCTTTCTTATTACAAGTTGTTCCTTTACTTTAATTTGTGTCTAAGTGTAATGTTGGATAGTCTCTCATGTTCATTTACATCTATATCCTTTCTTACCACAAGTTGTTCCTTTACTTTAATTTGTGTCTAAGTGTAATGTTAGATAGTCTTTCATGTTTATTTACATTCATATCCTTTCTTACTACAAGCTGTTCCTTTACTTTAATTTGTGTCTAAGTGTAATGTTAGATAGTCTTTCATGTTTATTTACATTCATATCCTTTCTTACCACAAGCTGTTCCTTTACTTTAATTTGTGTCTAAGTGTAATGTTAGATAGTCTTTCATGTTTATTTACATTCAAATCCTTTCTTATCACAAGCTGTTCCTTTACTTTAATTTGTGTCTAAGTGTAATGTTAGATAGTCTTTCATGTTTATTTACATTCATATCCATTCTTACTACAAGCTGTTCCTTTACTTTAATTTGTGTCTAAGTGTAATGTTTGATAGTCTCTCATTTTTATTTACATTTATATCCTATCTTACCACAAGCTGTTTCTTTACTCTAATTTGTGTATATAAGTGTAATGTTTGATAGTCTCTCATCTCTCATGTTCATTTACATTCATGTCCTTTCTTACCACAAGCTGTTTCTTTACTCTAATTTGTGTCTATAAGTGTAATGTTTGATAGTCTTTCATGTTTATTTACATTCATATCCTTTCTTACCACAAGTTGTTCCTTTACTTTAATTTGTGTCTATAAGTGTAATGTTTGATAGTCTCTCATGTTTATTTACATTTATATCCTTTCTTACCACAAGCTGTTTCTTTACTCTAATTTGTGTCTATAAGTGTAATGTTTGATAATCTCTCATGTTTATTTACATTCATATCCTTTCTTACCACAAGTTGTTTCTTTACTCTAATTTGTGTCTATAAGTGTAATGTTTGATAGTCTTTCATGTTTATTTACATTCATATCCTTTCTTACCACAAGTTGTTCCTTTACTTTAATTTGTGTCTATAAGTGTAATGTTTGATAGTCTTTCATGTTCATTTACATTCATATCCTTTCTTACCACAAGCTGTTCCTTTACTTTAATTTGTGTCTATAAGAGTAATGATTCATGGTCTCTCATGTTTATTTACATTCATAACCTTTCTTACCACAAGCTGTTTCTTTACTCTAATTTGTGTCTATAAGTGTAATGTTTGATAGTCTCTCATGTTTATTTACATTCATATCCTTTCTTACCACAAGCTGTTTCTTTACTTTAATTTGTGTATATAAGTGTAATGTTTGATAGTCTCTCATGTTCATTTACATTCATATCCTTTCTTACCACAAGTTGTTTCTTTACTTTAATTTGTGTCTATAAGTGTAATGTTTGATAGTCTCTCATGTTCATTTACATTCATATCATTTCTTACCACAAGCTGTTTCTTTACTCTAATTTGTGTCTATAAGTGTAATGTTTGATGGTCTTTCATGTTTATTTACATTCATATCCTTTCTTACCACAAGTTGTTCCTTTACTTTAATTTGTGTCTATAAGTGTAATGTTTGATAGTCTCTCATGTTCATTTACATTCATATCCTTTCTTACCACAAGCTGTTCCTTTACTTTAATTTGTGTCTAAGTATAATGTTTGATAGTCTCTCATGTTCATTTACATTCATATCCTTTCTTACCACAAGCTGTTTCTTTACTTTAATTTGTTTCTATAAGTGTAATATTTGATAGTTTCTCATGTTCATTTACATTCATATCCTTTCTTACCACAAGCTGTTTCTTTACTTTAATTTGTGTCTATAAGTGTAATGTTTGATAGTCTCTCATGTTCATTTACATTCATATCCTTTCTTACTACAAGCTGTCCCTTTACTTTAATTTGTGTCTATAAGTGTAATGTTTGATAGTCTTTCATGTTTATTTACATTCATATCCTTTCTTACCACAAGTTGTTCCTTTACTTTAATTTGTGTCTATAAGTGTAATGTTTGATGGTCTCTCATGTTCATTTACATTCATATCCTTTCTTACCACAAGTTGTTCCTTTACTTTAATTTGTGTCTATAAGAGTAATGATTCATGGTCTCTCATGTTTATTTACATTCATATCCTTTCTTACCACAAGCAGTTTCTTTACTCTAATTTGTGTCTATAAGTGTAATGTTTGATAGTCTCTCATGATTATTTACATTCATATCCTTTCTTACCACAAGCTGTTTCTTTACTCTAATTTGTGTCTAAGTGTAATGTTTGATAGTCTCTCATGTTTATTTACATTCATATCCTTTCTTACCACAAGCTGTTTCTTTACTTTAATTTGTGTATATAAGTGTAATGTTTGATAGTCTCTCATGTTCATTTACATTCATATCCTTTCTTACTACAAGCTGTTCCTTTACTTTAATTTGTGGCTATAAGTGTAATGTTTGATAGTCTTTCATGTTTATTTACATTCATATCCTTTCTTACCACAAGTTGTTCCTTTACTTTAATTTGTGTCTATAAGTGTAATGTTTGATAGTCTCTCATGTTTATTTACATTTATATCCTTTCTTACCACAAGCTGTTTCTTTACTCTAATTTGTGTATATAAGTGTAATGTTTGATAGTCTCTCATGTTCATTTACATTCATATCCTTTCTTACCACAAGCTGTTTCTTTACTCTAATTTGTGTCTATAAGTGTAATGTTTGATAGTCTTTCATGTTTATTTACATTCATATCCTTTCTTACCACAAGTTGTTCCTTTACTTTAATTTGTGTCTATAAGTGTAATGTTTGATAGTCTCTCATGTTTATTTACATTCATATCCTTTCTTACCACAAGCTGTTCCTTTACTTTAATTTGTGTCTATAAGTGTAATATCTGATAGTCTCTCATGTTCATTTACATTCATATCCTTTCTTACCACAAGCTGTTTCTTTACTCTAATTTGTGTCTATAAGTGTAATGTTTGATAGTCTTTCATGTTTATTTACATTCATATCCTTTCTTACCACAAGTTGTTCCTTTACTTTAATTTGTGTCTATAAGTGTAATGTTTGATAGTCTCTCATGTTTATTTACATTCATATCCTTTCTTACCACAAGCTGTTCCTTTACTTTAATTTGTGTCTAAGTGTAATGTTTGATAGTCTCTCATGTTCATTTACATTCATATCCTTTCTTACCACAAGCTGTTTCTTTACTTTATTTTGTGTCTATAAGTGTAATGTTTGATAGTCTCTCATGTTCATTTACATTCATATCCTTTCTTACTACAAGCTGTTCCTTTACTTTAATTTGTGTCTATAAGTGTAATGTTTGATAGTCTCTCATGTTTATTTACATTTATATCCTTTCTTACCACAAGCTGTTTCTTTACTCTAATTTGTGTATATAAGTGTAATGTTTGATAGTCTTTCATGTTTATTTACATTCATATCCTTTCTTACCACAAGCTGCTTCTTTACTTTAATTTGTGTCTATAAGTGTAATGTTTGATAGTCTCTCATGTTTATTTACATTTATATCCTTTCTTACCACAAGCTGTTTCTTTACTCTAATTTGTGTATATAAGTGTAATGTTTGATAGTCTCTCATGTTCATTTACATTCATATCCTTTCTTACCACAAGCTGTTTCTTTACTCTAATTTGTGTCTATAAGTGTAATGTTTGATAGTCTTTCATGTTTATTTACATTCATATCCTTTCTTACCACAAGTTGTTCCTTTACTTTAATTTGTGTCTATAAGTGTAATGTTTGATAGTCTCTCATGTTTATTTACATTCATATCCTTTCTTACCACAAGCTGTTCCTTTACTTTAATTTGTGTCTATAAGTGTAATATCTGATAGTCTCTCATGTTCATTTACATTCATATCCTTTCTTACCACAAGCTGTTCCTTTACTTTAATGTGTGTCTAAGTGTAATGTTTGATAGTCTCTCATTTTCATTTACATTCATATCCTTTCTTACCACAAGCTGTTTCTTTACTTTATTTTGTGTCTATAAGTGTAATGTTTGATAGTCTCTCATGTTTATTTACATTTATTTCCTTTCTTACCACAAGCTGTTTCTTTACTCTAATTTGTGTATATAAGTGTAATGTTTGATAGTCTCTCATGTTTATTTACATTTATTTCCTTTCTTACCACAAGCTGTTTCTTTACTCTAATTTGTGTATATAAGTGTAATGTTTGATAGTCTCTCATGTTCATTTACATTCATATCCTTTCTTACCACAAGCTGTTTCTTTACTCTAATTTGTGTCTATAAGTGTAATGTTTGATAGTCTTTCATGTTTATTTACATTCATATCCTTTCTTATCACAAGATTTTCCTTTACTTTAATTTGTTTCTATAAGTGTAATGTTTGATGGTCTCTCATGTTCATTTACATTCATATCCTTTCTTACCACAAGCTGTTTCTTTACACTAATTTGTGTCTATAAGTGTAATGTTTGATAGTCTTTCATGTTCTTTACATTCATATCCTTTCTTACCACAAGTTGTTCCTTTACTTCAATTTGTGTCTATAAGTGTAATGTTTGATAGTCTTTCATGTTCATTTACATTCATATCCTTTCTTACCACAAGCTGTTCCTTTACTTTAATTTGTGTCTATAAGTGTAATGTTTGATAGTCTTTCATGTTCTTTACATTCATATCCTTTCTTACCACAAGTTGTTCCTTTACTTTAATTTGTGTCTATAAATGTAATGTTTGATAGTCTCTCATGTTCTTTACATTCACATCCTTTCTTACCACAAGTTGTTTCTGTACTTTAATTTGTGTCTATAAGTGTAATGTTTGATAGTCATTCATGTTTATTTACATTCATATCCTTTCTTACCACAAGTTGTTCCTTTACTTTAATTTGGGTCTAAGTGTAATGTTAGATAGTCTCTCATGTTCATTTACATTTATATCCTTTCTTACCACAAGCTGTTCCTTTACTTTAATTTGTGTCTAAGTGTAATGTTTGATAGTCTTTCATGTTCATTTACATTCATATCCTTTCTTACCACAAGCTGTTCCTTTACTTTATTTTGTGTCTATAAGTGTAATGTTTGATAGTCTCTCATGTTCATTTACATTCATATCCTTTCTTACCACAAGTTGTTCCTTTACTTTAATTTGTGTCTATAAGTGTAATGTTTGATAGTCTTTCATGTTCATTTACATTCATATCCTTTCTTACCACAAGCTGTTTCTTTACTCTAATTTGTGTCTATAAGTGTAATGTTTGATAGTCTTTCATGTTTATTTACATTCATATCCTTTCTTACCACAAGCTGTTTCTTTACTTTAATTTGTGTCAATAAGTGTAATGTTTGATAGTCTCTCATGTTCTTTACATTCATATCATTTCTTACCACAAGTTGTTTCTTTACTTTAATTTGTGTCTATATGTGTAATGTTTGATAGTCTCTCATGTTCATTTACATTCATATCCTTTCTTACCACAAGCTGTTCCTTTACTTTAATTTGTGTCTAAGTGTAATGTTTGATAGTCTTTCATGTTTATTTACATTCATATCCTTTCTTACCACAAGTTGTTTCTTTACTCTAATTTGTGTCTATAAGTGTAATGTTTGATAGTCTCTCATGTTTATTTACATTCATATCCTTTCTTACCACAAGCTGTTCCTTTACTTTAATTTGTGTCTAAGTGTAATGTTTGATAGTCTTTCATGTTTATTTACATTCATATCCTTTCTTACCACAAGCTGTTCCTTTACTTTAATTTGTGTCTAAGTGTAATGTTTGATAGTCTTTCATGTTTATTTACATTCATATTCTTTCTTACCACAAGCTGTTTCTTTACTCTAATTTGTGTATATAAGTGTAATGTTTGATGGTCTCTCATGTTCATTTACATTCATATCCTTTCTTACCACAAGTTGTTCCTGTACTTTAATTTGTGTCTATAAATGTAATGATTCATGGTCTCTCATGTTTATTTACATTCATATCCTTTCTTACCACAAGTTGTTTCTTTACTTTAATTTGTGTCTATAAGTGTAATGTTTGATAGTCTCTCATGTTCATTTACATTCATATCCTTTCTTACCACAAGCTGTTTCTTTACTTTAATTTGTGTCTATAAGTGTAATGTTTGATAGTCTCTCATGTTTATTTACATTCATATCCTTTCTTACCACAAGCTGTTCCTTTACTTTAATTTGTGTCTAAGTGTAATGTTTGATAGTCTCTCATGTTTATTTACATTCATATCCTTTCTTACCACAAGCTGTTTCTTTACTTTAATTTGTGTCTATAAGTGTAATGTTTGATAGTCTCTCATGTTTATTTACATTCATATCCTTTCTTACCACCAGCTGTTTCTTTACTTTAATTTGTGTCTATAAGTGTAATGTTTGATAGTCTCTCATGTTTATTTACATTCATATCCTTTCTTACCACAAGCTGTTTCTTTACTTTAATTTGTGTCTATAAGTGTAATGTTTGATAGTCTCTCATGTTTATTTACATTCATATCCTTTCTTACCACCAGCTGTTTCTTTACTTTAATTTGTGTCTATAAGTGTAATATTTGATAGTTTCTCATGTTCATTTACATTCATATCCTTTCTTACCACAAGCTGTTTCTTTACTTTAATTTGTGTCTATAAGTGTAATGTTTGATAGTCTCTCATGTTTATTTACATTCATATCCTTTCTTACCACAAGTTGTTCCTTTACTTAAATTTGTGTCTAAGTGTAATGTTTGATAGTCTTTCATGTTTATTTACATTCATATCCTTCCTTACCACAAGTTGTTCCTTTACTTTAATTTGTGTCTATAAGTGTAATGTTTGATAGTCTCTCATGTTCTTTACATTCATATCCTTTCTTACCACAAGTTGTTTCTTTGCTTTAATTTGTGTCTATAAGTGTAATGTTTCATGGTCTTTCATGTTCATTTACATTCATATCCTTTCTTACCACAAGCTGTTCCTTTACTTTAATTTGTGTCTATAAGTGTAATGTTTGATAGTCTCTCATGTTTATTTACATTCATATCCTTTCTTACTACAAGTTGTTCCTTTACTTTAATGTGTGTCTAAGTGTAATGTTTGATAGTCTCTCATGTTTATTTACATTCATATCCTTTCTTACCACAAGCTATTCCTTTACTTTAATTTGTGTCTAAGTGTAATGTTTGATAGTCTCTCATGTTTATTTACATTCATATCCCTTCTTACTTCAAGCTGTTCCTTTACTTTAATTTGTGTCTAAGTGTAATGTTTGATAGTCTCTCATGTTCATTTACATTCATATCCTTTCTTACCACAAGCTGTTTCTTTACTTTAATTTGTGTCTAAGTGTAATGTTTGATAGTCTCTCATGTTCATTTACATTCATATCCTTTCTTACTACAAGCTGTTCCTTTACTTTAATTTGTGTCTAAGTGTAATGTTAGATAGTCTTTCATGTTTATTTACATTCATATCCTTTCTTACCACAAGCTGTTCCTTTACTTTAATTTGTGTCTAAGTGTAATGTTAGATAGTCTTTCATGTTTATTTACATTCATATCCTTTCTTATTACAAGTTGTTCCTTTACTTTAATTTGTGTCTAAGTGTAATGTTGGATAGTCTCTCATGTTCATTTACATCTATATCCTTTCTTACCACAAGTTGTTACTTTACTTTAATTTGTGTCTAAGTGTAATGTTTGATAGTCTCTCATGTTCATTTACATTCATATCCTTTCTTACCACAAGTTGTTCCTTTACTTTAATTTGTGTCTATAAGTGTAATGTTTGATAGTCTTTCATGTTCATTTACATTCATATCCTTTCTTACCACAAGTTGTTCCTTTACTTTAATTTGTGTCTATAAGTGTAATGTTTGATAGTCTCTCATGTTCATTTACATTCATATCCTTTCTTACCACAAGTTGTTCCTTTACTTTAATTTGTGTCTATAAGTGTAATGTTTGATAGTCTTTCATGTTCATTTACATTCATATCCTTTCTTACCACAAGCTGTTTCTTTACTCTAATTTGTGTCTATAAGTGTAATGTTTGATAGTCTTTCATGTTTATTTACATTCATATCCTTTCTTACCACAAGCTGTTTCTTTACTTTAATTTGTGTCAATAAGTGTAATGTTTGATAGTCTCTCATGTTCTTTACATTCATATCATTTCTTACCACAAGTTGTTTCTTTACTTTAATTTGTGTCTATATGTGTAATGTTTGATAGTCTCTCATGTTCATTTACATTCATATCCTTTCTTACCACAAGCTGTTCCTTTACTTTAATTTGTGTCTAAGTGTAATGTTTGATAGTCTTTCATGTTTATTTACATTCATATCCTTTCTTACCACAAGTTGTTTCTTTACTCTAATTTGTGTCTATAAGTGTAATGTTTGATAGTCTCTCATGTTTATTTACATTCATATCCTTTCTTACCACAAGCTGTTCCTTTACTTTAATTTGTGTCTAAGTGTAATGTTTGATAGTCTTTCATGTTTATTTACATTCATATCCTTTCTTACCACAAGCTGTTCCTTTACTTTAATTTGTGTCTAAGTGTAATGTTTGATAGTCTTTCATGTTTATTTACATTCATATTCTTTCTTACCACAAGCTGTTTCTTTACTCTAATTTGTGTATATAAGTGTAATGTTTGATGGTCTCTCATGTTCATTTACATTCATATCCTTTCTTACCACAAGTTGTTCCTGTACTTTAATTTGTGTCTATAAATGTAATGATTCATGGTCTCTCATGTTTATTTACATTCATATCCTTTCTTACCACAAGTTGTTTCTTTACTTTAATTTGTGTCTATAAGTGTAATGTTTGATAGTCTCTCATGTTCATTTACATTCATATCCTTTCTTACCACAAGCTGTTTCTTTACTTTAATTTGTGTCTATAAGTGTAATGTTTGATAGTCTCTCATGTTTATTTACATTCATATCCTTTCTTACCACAAGCTGTTCCTTTACTTTAATTTGTGTCTAAGTGTAATGTTTGATAGTCTCTCATGTTTATTTACATTCATATCCTTTCTTACCACAAGCTGTTTCTTTACTTTAATTTGTGTCTATAAGTGTAATGTTTGATAGTCTCTCATGTTTATTTACATTCATATCCTTTCTTACCACCAGCTGTTTCTTTACTTTAATTTGTGTCTATAAGTGTAATGTTTGATAGTCTCTCATGTTTATTTACATTCATATCCTTTCTTACCACAAGCTGTTTCTTTACTTTAATTTGTGTCTATAAGTGTAATGTTTGATAGTCTCTCATGTTTATTTACATTCATATCCTTTCTTACCACCAGCTGTTTCTTTACTTTAATTTGTGTCTATAAGTGTAATATTTGATAGTTTCTCATGTTCATTTACATTCATATCCTTTCTTACCACAAGCTGTTTCTTTACTTTAATTTGTGTCTATAAGTGTAATGTTTGATAGTCTCTCATGTTTATTTACATTCATATCCTTTCTTACCACAAGTTGTTCCTTTACTTAAATTTGTGTCTAAGTGTAATGTTTGATAGTCTTTCATGTTTATTTACATTCATATCCTTCCTTACCACAAGTTGTTCCTTTACTTTAATTTGTGTCTATAAGTGTAATGTTTGATAGTCTCTCATGTTCTTTACATTCATATCCTTTCTTACCACAAGTTGTTTCTTTGCTTTAATTTGTGTCTATAAGTGTAATGTTTCATGGTCTTTCATGTTCATTTACATTCATATCCTTTCTTACCACAAGCTGTTCCTTTACTTTAATTTGTGTCTATAAGTGTAATGTTTGATAGTCTCTCATGTTTATTTACATTCATATCCTTTCTTACTACAAGTTGTTCCTTTACTTTAATGTGTGTCTAAGTGTAATGTTTGATAGTCTCTCATGTTTATTTACATTCATATCCTTTCTTACCACAAGCTATTCCTTTACTTTAATTTGTGTCTAAGTGTAATGTTTGATAGTCTCTCATGTTTATTTACATTCATATCCCTTCTTACTTCAAGCTGTTCCTTTACTTTAATTTGTGTCTAAGTGTAATGTTTGATAGTCTCTCATGTTCATTTACATTCATATCCTTTCTTACCACAAGCTGTTTCTTTACTTTAATTTGTGTCTAAGTGTAATGTTTGATAGTCTCTCATGTTCATTTACATTCATATCCTTTCTTACTACAAGCTGTTCCTTTACTTTAATTTGTGTCTAAGTGTAATGTTAGATAGTCTTTCATGTTTATTTACATTCATATCCTTTCTTACCACAAGCTGTTCCTTTACTTTAATTTGTGTCTAAGTGTAATGTTAGATAGTCTTTCATGTTTATTTACATTCATATCCTTTCTTATTACAAGTTGTTCCTTTACTTTAATTTGTGTCTAAGTGTAATGTTGGATAGTCTCTCATGTTCATTTACATCTATATCCTTTCTTACCACAAGTTGTTCCTTTACTTTAATTTGTGTCTAAGTGTAATGTTAGATAGTCTTTCATGTTTATTTACATTCATATCCTTTCTTACTACAAGCTGTTCCTTTACTTTAATTTGTGTCTAAGTGTAATGTTAGATAATCTTTCATGTTTATTTACATTCATATCCTTTCTTACCACAAGCTGTTCCTTTACTTTAATTTGTGTCTAAGTGTAATGTTAGATAGTCTTTCATGTTTATTTACATTCAAATCCTTTCTTATCACAAGCTGTTCCTTTACTTTAATTTGTGTCTAAGTGTAATGTTAGATAGTCTTTCATGTTTATTTACATTCATATCCATTCTTACTACAAGCTGTTCCTTTACTTTAATTTGTGTCTATAAGTGTAATGTTTGATAGTCTCTCATGTTTATTTACATTTATATCCTTTCTTACCACAAGCTGTTTCTTTACTCTAATTTGTGTCTATAAGTGTAATGTTTGATAGTCTTTCATGTTTATTTACATTCATATCCTTTCTTACCACAAGTTGTTCCTTTACTTTAATTTGTGTCTATAAGTGTAATGTTTGATAGTCTCTCATGTTTATTTACATTTATATCCTTTCTTACCACAAGCTGTTTCTTTACTCTAATTTGTGTCTATAAGTGTAATGTTTGATAATCTCTCATGTTTATTTACATTCATATCCTTTCTTACCACAAGTTGTTTCTTTACTCTAATTTGTGTCTATAAGTGTAATGTTTGATAGTCTTTCATGTTTATTTACATTCATATCCTTTCTTACCACAAGTTGTTCCTTTACTTTAATTTGTGTCTATAAGTGTAATGTTTGATAGTCTCTCATGTTCATTTACATTCATATCCTTTCTTACTACAAGCTGTTCCTTTACTTTAATTTGTGGCTATAAGTGTAATGTTTGATAGTCTTTCATGTTTATTTACATTCATATCCTTTCTTACCACAAGTTGTTCCTTTACTTTAATTTGTGTCTATAAGTGTAATGTTTGATAGTCTTTCATGTTCATTTACATTCATATCCTTTCTTACCACAAGCTGTTCCTTTACTTTAATTTGTGTCTATAAGAGTAATGATTCATGGTCTCTCATGTTTATTTACATTCATATCCTTTCTTACCACAAGCTGTTTCTTTACTCTAATTTGTGTCTATAAGTGTAATGTTTGATAGTCTCTCATGTTTATTTACATTCATATCCTTTCTTACCACAAGCTGTTTCTTTACTTTAATTTGTGTATATAAGTGTAATGTTTGATAGTCTCTCATGTTCATTTACATTCATATCCTTTCTTACCACAAGTTGTTTCTTTACTTTAATTTGTGTCTATAAGTGTAATGTTTGATAGTCTCTCATGTTCATTTACATTCATATCATTTCTTACCACAAGCTGTTTCTTTACTCTAATTTGTGTCTATAAGTGTAATGTTTGATGGTCTTTCATGTTTATTTACATTCATATCCTTTCTTACCACAAGTTGTTCCTTTACTTTAATTTGTGTCTATAAGTGTAATGTTTGATAGTCTCTCATGTTCATTTACATTCATATCCTTTCTTACCACAAGCTGTTCCTTTACTTTAATTTGTGTCTAAGTATAATGTTTGATAGTCTCTCATGTTCATTTACATTCATATCCTTTCTTACCACAAGCTGTTTCTTTACTTTAATTTGTTTCTATAAGTGTAATATTTGATAGTTTCTCATGTTCATTTACATTCATATCCTTTCTTACCACAAGCTGTTTCTTTACTTTAATTTGTGTCTATAAGTGTAATGTTTGATAGTCTCTCATGTTCATTTACATTCATATCCTTTCTTACTACAAGCTGTCCCTTTACTTTAATTTGTGTCTATAAGTGTAATGTTTGATAGTCTTTCATGTTTATTTACATTCATATCCTTTCTTACCACAAGTTGTTCCTTTACTTTAATTTGTGTCTATAAGTGTAATGTTTGATGGTCTCTCATGTTCATTTACATTCATATCCTTTCTTACCACAAGTTGTTCCTTTACTTTAATTTGTGTCTATAAGAGTAATGATTCATGGTCTCTCATGTTTATTTACATTCATATCCTTTCTTACCACAAGCTGTTTCTTTACTCTAATTTGTGTCTATAAGTGTAATGTTTGATAGTCTCTCATGTTTATTTACATTCATATCCTTTCTTACCACAAGCTGTTTCTTTACTCTAATTTGTGTCTAAGTGTAATGTTTGATAGTCTCTCATGTTTATTTACATTCATATCCTTTCTTACCACAAGCTGTTTCTTTACTTTAATTTGTGTATATAAGTGTAATGTTTGATAGTCTCTCATGTTCATTTACATTCATATCCTTTCTTACTACAAGCTGTTCCTTTACTTTAATTTGTGGCTATAAGTGTAATGTTTGATAGTCTTTCATGTTTATTTACATTCATATCCTTTCTTACCACAAGTTGTTCCTTTACTTTAATTTGTGTCTATAAGTGTAATGTTTGATAGTCTCTCATGTTTATTTACATTTATATCCTTTCTTACCACAAGCTGTTTCTTTACTCTAATTTGTGTATATAAGTGTAATGTTTGATAGTCTCTCATGTTCATTTACATTCATATCCTTTCTTACCACAAGCTGTTTCTTTACTCTAATTTGTGTCTATAAGTGTAATGTTTGATAGTCTTTCATGTTTATTTACATTCATATCCTTTCTTACCACAAGTTGTTCCTTTACTTTAATTTGTGTCTATAAGTGTAATGTTTGATAGTCTCTCATGTTTATTTACATTCATATCCTTTCTTACCACAAGCTGTTCCTTTACTTTAATTTGTGTCTATAAGTGTAATATCTGATAGTCTCTCATGTTCATTTACATTCATATCCTTTCTTACCACAAGCTGTTTCTTTACTCTAATTTGTGTCTATAAGTGTAATGTTTGATAGTCTTTCATGTTTATTTACATTCATATCCTTTCTTACCACAAGTTGTTCCTTTACTTTAATTTGTGTCTATAAGTGTAATGTTTGATAGTCTCTCATGTTTATTTACATTCATATCCTTTCTTACCACAAGCTGTTCCTTTACTTTAATTTGTGTCTAAGTGTAATGTTTGATAGTCTCTCATGTTCATTTACATTCATATCCTTTCTTACCACAAGCTGTTTCTTTACTTTATTTTGTGTCTATAAGTGTAATGTTTGATAGTCTCTCATGTTCATTTACATTCATATCCTTTCTTACTACAAGCTGTTCCTTTACTTTAATTTGTGTCTATAAGTGTAATGTTTGATAGTCTCTCATGTTTATTTACATTTATATCCTTTCTTACCACAAGCTGTTTCTTTACTCTAATTTGTGTATATAAGTGTAATGTTTGATAGTCTTTCATGTTTATTTACATTCATATCCTTTCTTACCACAAGCTGCTTCTTTACTTTAATTTGTGTCTATAAGTGTAATGTTTGATAGTCTCTCATGTTTATTTACATTTATATCCTTTCTTACCACAAGCTGTTTCTTTACTCTAATTTGTGTATATAAGTGTAATGTTTGATAGTCTCTCATGTTCATTTACATTCATATCCTTTCTTACCACAAGCTGTTTCTTTACTCTAATTTGTGTCTATAAGTGTAATGTTTGATAGTCTTTCATGTTTATTTACATTCATATCCTTTCTTACCACAAGTTGTTCCTTTACTTTAATTTGTGTCTATAAGTGTAATGTTTGATAGTCTCTCATGTTTATTTACATTCATATCCTTTCTTACCACAAGCTGTTCCTTTACTTTAATTTGTGTCTATAAGTGTAATATCTGATAGTCTCTCATGTTCATTTACATTCATATCCTTTCTTACCACAAGCTGTTCCTTTACTTTAATGTGTGTCTAAGTGTAATGTTTGATAGTCTCTCATTTTCATTTACATTCATATCCTTTCTTACCACAAGCTGTTTCTTTACTTTATTTTGTGTCTATAAGTGTAATGTTTGATAGTCTCTCATGTTTATTTACATTTATTTCCTTTCTTACCACAAGCTGTTTCTTTACTCTAATTTGTGTATATAAGTGTAATGTTTGATAGTCTCTCATGTTTATTTACATTTATTTCCTTTCTTACCACAAGCTGTTTCTTTACTCTAATTTGTGTATATAAGTGTAATGTTTGATAGTCTCTCATGTTCATTTACATTCATATCCTTTCTTACCACAAGCTGTTTCTTTACTCTAATTTGTGTCTATAAGTGTAATGTTTGATAGTCTTTCATGTTTATTTACATTCATATCCTTTCTTATCACAAGATTTTCCTTTACTTTAATTTGTTTCTATAAGTGTAATGTTTGATGGTCTCTCATGTTCATTTACATTCATATCCTTTCTTACCACAAGCTGTTTCTATACACTAATTTGTGTCTATAAGTGTAATGTTTGATAGTCTTTCATGTTCTTTACATTCATATCCTTTCTTACCACAAGTTGTTCCTTTACTTCAATTTGTGTCTATAAGTGTAATGTTTGATAGTCTTTCATGTTCATTTACATTCATATCCTTTCTTACCACAAGCTGTTCCTTTACTTTAATTTGTGTCTATAAGTGTAATGTTTGATAGTCTTTCATGTTCTTTACATTCATATCCTTTCTTACCACAAGTTGTTCCTTTACTTTAATTTGTGTCTATAAATGTAATGTTTGATAGTCTCTCATGTTCTTTACATTCACATCCTTTCTTACCACAAGTTGTTTCTGTACTTTAATTTGTGTCTATAAGTGTAATGTTTGATAGTCATTCATGTTTATTTACATTCATATCCTTTCTTACCACAAGTTGTTCCTTTACTTTAATTTGGGTCTAAGTGTAATGTTAGATAGTCTCTCATGTTCATTTACATTTATATCCTTTCTTACCACAAGCTGTTCCTTTACTTTAATTTGTGTCTAAGTGTAATGTTTGATAGTCTTTCATGTTCATTTACATTCATATCCTTTCTTACCACAAGCTGTTCCTTTACTTTATTTTGTGTCTATAAGTGTAATGTTTGATAGTCTCTCATGTTCATTTACATTCATATCCTTTCTTACCACAAGTTGTTCCTTTACTTTAATTTGTGTCTATAAGTGTAATGTTTGATAGTCTTTCATGTTCATTTACATTCATATCCTTTCTTACCACAAGCTGTTTCTTTACTCTAATTTGTGTCTATAAGTGTAATGTTTGATAGTCTTTCATGTTTATTTACATTCATATCCTTTCTTACCACAAGCTGTTTCTTTACTTTAATTTGTGTCAATAAGTGTAATGTTTGATAGTCTCTCATGTTCTTTACATTCATATCATTTCTTACCACAAGTTGTTTCTTTACTTTAATTTGTGTCTATATGTGTAATGTTTGATAGTCTCTCATGTTCATTTACATTCATATCCTTTCTTACCACAAGCTGTTCCTTTACTTTAATTTGTGTCTAAGTGTAATGTTTGATAGTCT
This sequence comes from Bathymodiolus brooksi, assembly GCA_963680875.1. Lineage (NCBI taxonomy): Eukaryota > Metazoa > Mollusca > Bivalvia > Mytilida > Modiolidae > Bathymodiolus > Bathymodiolus brooksi. Next base: position 102,538,259 of record OY804585.1, read on the forward strand.
TTCATGTTTATTTACATTCATATCCTTTCTTACCACAAGTTGTTTCTTTACTCTAATTTGTGTCTATAAGTGTAATGTTTGATAGTCTCTCATGTTTATTTACATTCATATCCTTTCTTACCACAAGCTGTTCCTTTACTTTAATTTGTGTCTAAGTGTAATGTTTGATAGTCTTTCATGTTTATTTACATTCATATCCTTTCTTACCACAAGCTGTTCCTTTACTTTAATTTGTGTCTAAGTGTAATGTTTGATAGTCTTTCATGTTTATTTACATTCATATTCTTTCTTACCACAAGCTGTTTCTTTACTCTAATTTGTGTATATAAGTGTAATGTTTGATGGTCTCTCATGTTCATTTACATTCATATCCTTTCTTACCACAAGTTGTTCCTGTACTTTAATTTGTGTCTATAAATGTAATGATTCATGGTCTCTCATGTTTATTTACATTCATATCCTTTCTTACCACAAGTTGTTTCTTTACTTTAATTTGTGTCTATAAGTGTAATGTTTGATAGTCTCTCATGTTCATTTACATTCATATCCTTTCTTACCACAAGCTGTTTCTTTACTTTAATTTGTGTCTATAAGTGTAATGTTTGATAGTCTCTCATGTTTATTTACATTCATATCCTTTCTTACCACAAGCTGTTCCTTTACTTTAATTTGTGTCTAAGTGTAATGTTTGATAGTCTCTCATGTTTATTTACATTCATATCCTTTCTTACCACAAGCTGTTTCTTTACTTTAATTTGTGTCTATAAGTGTAATGTTTGATAGTCTCTCATGTTTATTTACATTCATATCCTTTCTTACCACCAGCTGTTTCTTTACTTTAATTTGTGTCTATAAGTGTAATGTTTGATAGTCTCTCATGTTTATTTACATTCATATCCTTTCTTACCACAAGCTGTTTCTTTACTTTAATTTGTGTCTATAAGTGTAATGTTTGATAGTCTCTCATGTTTATTTACATTCATATCCTTTCTTACCACCAGCTGTTTCTTTACTTTAATTTGTGTCTATAAGTGTAATATTTGATAGTTTCTCATGTTCATTTACATTCATATCCTTTCTTACCACAAGCTGTTTCTTTACTTTAATTTGTGTCTATAAGTGTAATGTTTGATAGTCTCTCATGTTTATTTACATTCATATCCTTTCTTACCACAAGTTGTTCCTTTACTTAAATTTGTGTCTAAGTGTAATGTTTGATAGTCTTTCATGTTTATTTACATTCATATCCTTCCTTACCACAAGTTGTTCCTTTACTTTAATTTGTGTCTATAAGTGTAATGTTTGATAGTCTCTCATGTTCTTTACATTCATATCCTTTCTTACCACAAGTTGTTTCTTTGCTTTAATTTGTGTCTATAAGTGTAATGTTTCATGGTCTTTCATGTTCATTTACATTCATATCCTTTCTTACCACAAGCTGTTCCTTTACTTTAATTTGTGTCTATAAGTGTAATGTTTGATAGTCTCTCATGTTTATTTACATTCATATCCTTTCTTACTACAAGTTGTTCCTTTACTTTAATGTGTGTCTAAGTGTAATGTTTGATAGTCTCTCATGTTTATTTACATTCATATCCTTTCTTACCACAAGCTATTCCTTTACTTTAATTTGTGTCTAAGTGTAATGTTTGATAGTCTCTCATGTTTATTTACATTCATATCCCTTCTTACCACAAGTTGTTCCTTTACTTTAATTTGTGTCTATAAATGTAATGTTTGATAGTCTCTCATGTTTATTTACATTCATATCCTTTCTTACCACAAGTTGTTCCTTTACTTTAATTTGTGTCTAAGTGTAATGTTTGATAGTCTTTCATGTTTATTTACATTCATATCCTGTCTTACCACAAGTTGTTCCTTTACTTTAATTTGTGTCTAAGTGTAATGTTTGATAGTCTCTCATGTTCATTTACATTCATATCCTTTCTTACCACAAGCTGTTCCTTTACTTTAATTTGTGTCTATAAGTGTAATGTTTGATAGTCTCTCATGTTTATTTACATTCATATCCTTTCTTACTACAAGTTGTTCCTTTACTTTAATGTGTGTCTAAGTGTAATGTTTGATAGTCTCTCATGTTTATTTACATTCATATCCTTTCTTACCACAAGCTATTCCTTTACTTTAATTTGTGTCTAAGTGTAATGTTTGATAGTCTCTCATGTTTATTTACATTCATATCCCTTCTTACTTCAAGCTGTTCCTTTACTTTAATTTGTGTCTAAGTGTAATGTTTGATAGTCTCTCATGTTCATTTACATTCATATCCTTTCTTACCACAAGCTGTTTCTTTACTTTAATTTGTGTCTAAGTGTAATGTTTGATAGTCTCTCATGTTCATTTACATTCATATCCTTTCTTACCACAAGCTGTTCCTTTACTTTAATTTGTGTCTAAGTGTAATGTTTGATAGTCTCTCATGTTCATTTACATTCATATCCTTTCTTACCACAAGTTGTTTTTTTACTTTAATTTGTGTCTACAAGTGTAATGTTTGATAGTCTCTCATGTTCATTTACATTCATATCCTTTCTTACTACAAGCTGTTCCTTTACTTTAATTTGTGTCTATAAGTGTAATGTTTGATAGTCTCTCATGTTCATTTACATTCATATCCTTTCTTACTACAAGCTGTTCCTTTACTTTAATTTGTGTCTATAAGTGTAATGTTTGATAATCTCTCATGTTCATTTACATTCATATCCTTTCTTATCACAAGCTTTTCCTTTACTTTAATTTGTTGTCTATAAGTGTAATGTTTGATAGTCTCTCATGTTCATTTATATTCATATCCTTTCTTACCACAAGCTGTTCCTTTACTTTAATTTGTGTCTAAGTGTAATGTTTGATAGTCTCTCATATTCATTTACATTCATATCCTTTCTTACCACAAGTTGTTTTTTTACTTTAATTTGTGTCTATAAGTGTAATGTTTGATAGTCTCTCATGTTCATTTACATTCATATCCTTTCTTACCACAAGCTGTCCCTTTACTTTAATTTGTTGTCTATAAGTGTAATGTTTGATAGTCTCTCATGTTCATTTACATTCATATCCTTTCTTACCACAAGTTGTTCCTTTACTTTAATTTGTGTCTATAAATGTAATGTTTGATAGTCTCTCATGTTTATTTACATTCATATCCTTTCTTACCACAAGTTGTTCCTTTACTTTAATTTGTGTCTAAGTGTAATGTTTGATAGTCTTTCATGTTTATTTACATTCATATCCTGTCTTACCACAAGTTGTTCCTTTACTTTAATTTGTGTCTAAGTGTAATGTTTGATAGTCTCTCATGTTCATTTACATTCATATCCTTTCTTACTACAAGCTGTTCCTTTACTTTAATTTGTGTCTATAAGTGTAATGTTTGATAGTCTCTCATGTTCTTTACATTCATATCCTTTCTTACCACAAGTTGTTTCTTTGCTTTAATTTGTGTCTATCAGTGTAATGTTTCATGGTCTTTCATGTTCATTTACATTCACATCATTTCTTACCACAAGTTGTTTCTTTACTTTAATTTGTGTCTATAAGTGTAATGTTAAATAGTCTCTAATGTTTATTTACATTCATATCCTTTCTTACTACAAGCTGTTCCTTTACTTTAATTTGTGTCTAAGTGTAATGTTTGATAGTCTCTCATGTTTATTTACATTCATATCCTTTCTTACCACAAGCTGTTTCTTTACTTTAATTTGTGTCTAAGTGTAATGTTTGATAGTCTCTCATATTCATTTACATTCATATCCTTTCTTACTACAAGTTGTTCCTTTACTTTAATTTGTGTCTAAGTGTAATGTTTGATAGTCTCTCATGTTTATTTACATTCATATCCTTTCTTACTACAAGTTGTTCCTTTACTTTAATTTGTGTCTAAGTGTAATGTTTGATAGTCTCTCATATTCATTTACATTCATATCCTTTCTTACCACAAGTTGTTTTTTTACTTTAATTTGTGTCTATAAGTGTAATGTTTGATAGTCTCTCATGTTTATTTACATTCATATCCTTTCTTACCACAAGCTGTTCCTTTACTTTAATTTGTGTCTATAAATGTAATGTTTGATAGTCTTTCATGTTTATTTACATTCATATCCTTTCTTACTACAAGTTGTTCCTTTACTTTAATTTGTGTCTAAGTGTAATGTTTGATAGTCTCTCATGTTTATTTACATTCATATCCTTTCTTACCACAAGCTGTTTCTTTACTTTAATTTGTGTCTATAAGTGTAATGTTTGATAGTCTCTCATGTTCATTTACATTCATATCCTTTCTTACCACAAGCTGTTCCTTTACTTTAATTTGTGTCTAAGTGTAATGTTTGATAGTCTCTCATGTTCATTTACATTCATATCCTTTCTTACCACAAGCTGTTTTTTTACTTTAATTTGTGTCTACAAGTGTAATGTTTGATAGTCTCTCATGTTCATTTACATTCATATCCTTTCTTACTTCAAGCTGTTCCTTTACTTTAATTTGTGTCTATAAGTGTAATGTTTGATAATCTCTCATGTTCATTTACATTCATATCCTTTCTTATCACAAGCTTTTCCTTTACTTTAATTTGTTGTCTATAAGTGTAATGTTTGATAGTCTCTCATGTTCATTTACATTCATATCCTTTCTTACCACAAGCTGTTCCTTTACTTTAATTTGTGTCTAAGTGTAATGTTTGATAGTCTCTCATATTCATTTACATTCATATCCTTTCTTACCACAAGTTGTTTTTTTACTTTAATTTGTGTCTATAAGTGTAATGTTTGATAGTCTCTCATGTTCATTTACATTCATATCCTTTCTTACTACAAGCTGTTCCTTTACTTTAATTTGTGTCTATAAATGTAATGTTTGATAGTCTCTCATGTTTATTTACATTCATATCCCTTCTTACTACAAGCTGTTCCTTTACTTTAATTTGTGTCTATAAATGTAATGTTTGATAGTCTCTCATGTTTATTTACATTCATATCCTTTCTTACCACAAGTTGTTCCTTTACTTTAATTTGTGTCTAAGTGTAATGTTTGATAGTCTTTCATGTTTATTTACATTCATATTCTGTCTTACCACAAGTTGTTCCTTTATTTTAATTTGTGTCTATAAGTGTAATGTTTGATAGTCTCTCATGTTCTTTACATTCATATCCTTTCTTACCACAAGTTGTTTCTTTGCTTTAATTTGTGTCTATAAGTGTAATGTTTCATGGTCTCTCATGTTCATTTACATTCATATCCTTTCTTACCACAAGCTGTTTCTTTACTCTAATTTGTGTCTATAAGTGTAATGTTTGATAGTCTTTCATGTTCATTTACATTCATATCTTTTCTTACCACAAGCTGTTCCTTTACTTTAATTTGTGTCTAAGTGTAATGTTTGATAGTCATTCGTGTTTATTTACATTCATATCCTTTCTTACCACAAGTTGTTCCTTTACTTTAATTTGTGTCTAAGTGTAATGTTTGATAGTCTTTCATGTTTATTTACATTCATATCCTTTCTTACTACAAGCTGTTCCTTTACTTTAATTTGTGTCTAAGTGTAATGTTTGATGGTCTTTCATGTTTATTTACATTCATATCCTTTCTTACTACAAGCTGTTTCTTTACTTTAATTTGTGTCTATAAGTGTAATGTTTGATAGTCTCTCATGTTCATTTACATTCATATCATTTCTTACCACAAGTTGTTCCTTTACTTTAATTTGTGTCTAAGTGTAATGTTTGATGGTCTTTCATGTTTATTTACATTCATATCCTTTCTTACCACAAGTTGTTCCTTTACTTTAATTTGTGTCTAAGTGTAATGTTTGATAGTCTTTCATGTTTATTTACATTCATATCCTTTCTTACTACAAGCTGTTCCTTTACTTTAATTTGTGTCTATAAGTGTAATGCTTGATGGTCTCTCATGTTCATTTACATTCATATCCTTTCTTACCACAAGCTGTTTCTTTACTTTAATTTGTGTCTAAGTGTAATGTTTGATAGTCTCTCATGTTTATTTACATTCATATCCATTCTTACCACAAGTTGTTCCTTTACTTTAATTTGTGTCTAAGTGTAATGTTTGATAGTCTTTCATGTTTATTTACATTCATATCCTGTCTTACCACAAGTTGTTCCTTTACTTTAATTTGTGTCTATAAGTGTAATGTTTGATAGTCTTTCATGTTCATTTACATTCATATCTTTTCTTACCACAAGCTGTTCCTTTACTTTAATTTGTGTCTAAGTGTAATGTTTGATAGTCTTTCATGTTTATTTACATTCATATCCTTTCTTACCACAAGTTGTTCCTTTACTTTAATTTGTGTCTATAAGTGTAATGTTTGATGGTCTCTCATGTTCATTTACATTCATATCCTTTCTTACCACAAGCTGTTTCTTTACTCTAATTTGTGTCTATAAGTGTAATGTTTGATAGTCTTTCATGTTCATTTACATTCATATCCTTTCTTACCACAAGCTGTTCCTTTACTTTAATTTGTGTCTATAAGTGTAATATTTGGTGGTCTCTCATGTTCATTTACATTCATATCCTTTCTTACCACAAGTTGTTCCTTTACTTTAATTTGTGTCTAAGTGTAATGTTTGATAGTCTTTCATGTTTATTTACATTCATATCCTTTCTTACTACAAGTTGTTCCTTTACTCTAATTTGTGTCTATAAGTGTAATATTTGGTGGTCTCTCATGTTCATTTACATTCATATCCTTTCTTACCACAAGCTGTTCCTTTATTTTAATTTGTGTCTAAGTGTAATGTTTGATAGTCTCTCATGTTCATTTACATTCATATCCTTTCTTACCACATGCTGTTCCTTTACTTTAATTTGTGTCTAAGTGTAATGTTTGATAGTCTCTCATGTTCATTTACATTCATATCCTTTCTTACCACAAGCTGTTTCTTTACTTTAATTTGTTTCTATAAGTGTAATATTTGATAGTTTCTCATGTTCATTTACATTCATATCCTTTCTTACCACAAGCTGTTTCTTTACTTTAATTTGTGTCTATAAGTGTAATGTTTGATAGTCTCTCATGTTCATTTACATTCATATCCTTTCTTACTACAAGCTGTTCCTTTACTTTAATTTGTGTCTATAAGTGAAATGTTTGATAGTCTCTCATGTTCTTTACATTCATATCATTTCTTACCACAAGTTGTTTCTTTACTTTAATTTGTGTCTATAAGTGTAATGTTTGATATTCTCTCATGTTTATTTACATTCATATCCTTTCTTACCACAAGCTGTTCCTTTACTTTAATTTGTGTCTAAGTGTATGTTTGATAGTCTTTCATGTTTATTTACATTCATATCCTTTCTTACCACAAGCTGTTCCTTTACTTTAATTTGTGTCTAAGTGTAATGTTTGATAGTCTCTCATGCTTATTTACATTCATATCCTTTCTTACCACAAGTTGTTCCTTTACTCTAATTTGTGTCTAAGTGTAATGTTTGATAGTCTCTCATGTTTATTTACATTCATATCCTTTCTTACCACAAGCTGTTCCTTTACTTTAATTTGTGTCTATAAGTGTAATGTTTGATGGTCTCTCATGTTTATTTACATTTATATCCTTTCTTACTACAAGCTGTTTCTTTACTCTAATTTGTGTCTATAAGTGTAATGTTTGATAGTCTTTCATGTTTATTTACATTCATATCCTTTCTTACCACAAGCTGTTTCTTTACTCTAATTTGTGTCTATAAGTGTAATGTTTGATAGTCTTTCATGTTCTTTACATTCATATCCTTTCTTACCACAAGTTGTTCCTTTACTTTAATTTGTGTCTATAAATGTAATATTTGATAGTTTATCATGTTCATTTACATTCATATCCTTTCTTACCACAAGTTGTTTCTTTACTTTAATTTGTGTCTATAAGTGTAATGTTTGATAGTCATTCATGTTTATTTACATTCATATCCTTTCTTACCACAAGTTGTTCTTTTACTTTAATTTGGGTCTAAGTGTAATGTTAGATAGTCTCTCATGTTCATTTACATTTATATCCTTTCTTACCACAAGCTGTTCCTTTACTTTAATTTGTGTCTAAGTGTAATGTTTGATAGTCTCTCATGTTCATTTACATTCATATCCTTTCTTACCACAAGTTGTTCCTTTACTTTAATTTGTGTCTATAAGTGTAATGTTTGATAGTCTTTCATGTTCATTTACATTCATATCCTTTCTTACCACAAGCTGTTCCTTTACTTTAATTTGTGTCTATAAGTGTAATGTTTGATAGTCTCTCATGTTCTTTACATTCTCATCCTTTCTTACCACAAGTTGTTTCTTTACTTTAATTTGTGTCTATAAGTGTAATGTTTGATAGTCTTTCATGTTCATTTACATTCATATCCTTTCTTGCCACAAGTTGTTCCTTTACTTTAATTTGTGTCTATAAGTGTAATGTTTGATAGTCTCTCATGTTTATTTACATTCATATCCTTTCTTACCACAAGTTGTTCCTTTACTTTAATTTGTGTCTATAAGTGTAATGTTTGATAGTCTCTCATGTTTATTTACATTCATATCCTTTCTTACCACAAGCTGTTTCTTTACTCTAATTTGTGTCTATAAGTGTAATGTTTGATAGTCTCTCATGTTCTTTACATTCATATCCTTTCTTACCACAAGTTGTTTCTTTGCTTTAATTTGTGTCTATAAGTGTAATGTTTCATGGTCTCTCATGTTCATTTACATTCATATCCTTTCTTACCACAAGTTGTTCCTTTACTTTAATTTGTGTCTATAAGTGTAATGTTTCATGGTCTCTCATGTTCATTTACATTCATATCCTTTCTTACCACAAGCTGTTTCTTTACTCTAATTTGTGTCTATAAGTGTAATGTTTGATAGTCTTTCATGTTCATTTACATTCATATCCTTTCTTACCACAAGTTGTTCCTTTACTTTAATTTGTGTCTATAAGTGAAATGTTTGATAGTCTCTCATGTTCTTTACATTCATATCCTTTCTTACTACAAGCTGTTCCTTTACTTTAATTTGTGTCTATAAGTGTAATGTTTGATAGTCTCTCATGTTCATTTACATTCATATCCTTTCTTACTACAAGCTGTTCCTTTACTTTAATTTGTGTCTAAGTGTAATGTTTGATAGTCTCTCATGTTCATTTACATTCATATCCTTTCTTACCACAAGCTGTTTCTTTTCTCTAATTTGTGTCTATAGGTGTAATGTTTGATAGTCTCTCATGTTCATTTACATTCATATCCTTTCTTACCACAAGCTGTTCCTTTACTTTAATTTGTGTCTATAAGTGTAATGTTTGATAGTCTTTCATGTTCATTTACATTCATATCCTTTCTTACCACAAGTTGTTTCTTTACTTTAATTTGTGTCTATAAGTGTAATGTTTGATAGTCTCTCATGTTCTTTACATTCATATCCTTTCTTACCACAAGTTGTTTCTTTGCTTTAATTTGTGTCTATAAGTGTAATGTTTCATGGTCTTTCATGTTCATTTACATTCATATCCTTTCTTACCACAAGTTGTTCCTTTACTTTAATTTGTGTCTATAAGTGTAATGATTCATGGTCTCTCATGTTTATTTACATTCATATCCTTTCTTACCACAAGCTGTTTCTTTACTCTAATTTGTGTCTATAAGTGTAATGTTTGATAGTCTTTCATGTTTATTTACATTCATATCCTTTCTTACCACAAGCTGTTCCTTTACTTTAATTTGTGTCTATAAGTGTAATGTTTGATAGTCTCTCATGTTTATTTACATTCATATCCTTTCTTACCACAAGCTGTTACTTTACTTTAATTTGTGTCTAAGTGTAATGTTTGATAGTCTCTCATGTTCATTTACATTCATATCCTTTCTTACCACAAGTTGTTCCTTTACTTTAATTTGTGTCTATAAGTGTAATGTTTGATAGTCTTTCATGTTCATTTACATTCATATCCTTTCTTACCACAAGTTGTTCCTTTACTTTAATTTGTGTCTATAAGTGTAATGTTTGATAGTCTCTCATGTTTATTTACATTCATATCCTTTCTTACCACAAGCTGTTCCTTTACTTTAATTTGTGTCTATAAGTGTAATGTTTGATGGTCTGTCATGTTCATTTACATTCATATCCTTTCTTACCACAAGCTGTTTCTTTACTCTAATTTGTGTCTATAAGTGTAATGTTTGATAGTCTTTCATGTTCATTTACATTCATATCCTTTCTTACCACAAGCTGTTCCTTTACTTTAATTTGTGTCTATAAGTGTAATGTTTGATAGTCTCTCATGTTCATTTACATTCATATCCTTTCTTACCACAAGCTTTTCCTTTACTTTAATTTGTTTCTATAAGTGTAATATTTGATAGTTTCTCATGTTCATTTACATTCATATCCTTTTTTACCACAAGCTGTTTCTTTACTTTAATTTGTGTCTAAGTGTAATGTTTGATGGTCTCTCATGTTCATTTACATTCATATCCTTTCTTACCACAAGCTGTTCCTTTACTTTAATTTGTGTCTATAGGTGTAATGTTTGATAGTCTTTCATGTTTATTTACATTCATATCCTTCCTTACCACAAGCTGTTCCTTTACTTTAATTTGTGTCTAAGTGTAATGTTTGATAGTCTCTCATGTTCATTTACATTCATATCCTTTCTTCCCACAAGCTGTTTCTTTACTTTAATTTGTGTCTATAAGTGTAATGTTTGATAGTCTCTCATGTTCATTTACATTCATATCCTTCCTTACCACAAGCTGTTCCTTTACTTTAATTTGTGTCTAAGTGTAATGTTTGATAGTCTCTCATGTTCATTTACATTCATATCCTTTCTTACCACAAGCTGTTTCTTTACTTTAATTTGTGTATATAAGTGTAATGTTTGATAGTCTCTCATGTTCATTTACATTCATATCCTTTCTTACTACAAGCTGTTCCTTTACTTTTATTTGTGTCTATAAGTGTAATGTTTGATAGTCTCTCATGTTCATTTACATTCATATCCTTTCTTACCACAAGCTTTTCCTTTACTTTAATTTGTTGTCTATAAGTGTAATGTTTGATAGTCTCTCATGTTCTTTACATTCATATCATTTCTTACCACAAGTTGTTTCTTTACTTTAATTTGTGTCTATAAGTGTAATGTTTGATAGTCTCTCATGTTCTTTACATTCATATCATTTCTTACCACAAGTTGTTTCTTTACTTTAATTTGTGTCTACAAGTGTAATGTTTGATAGTCTCTCATGTTCTTTACATTCATATCATTTCTCACCACAAGCTGTTCCTTTACTTTAATTTGTGTCTATAAGTGTAATGTTAAATAGTCTCTCATGTTCTTTACATTCATATCCTTTCTTACCACAAGTTGTTTCTTTACTTTAATTTGTGTCTATAAGTGTAATGTTAAATAGTCTCTCATGTTCATTTACATTCATATCCTTTCTTACTACAAGCTTTTCCTTTACTTTAATTTGTGTCTATAAGTGTAATGTTTGATAGTCTTTCATGTTTATTTACATTCATATCCTTTCTTACTATAAGTTGTTCCTTTACTTTAATTTGTGTCTATAAGTGTAATGTTAAATAGTCTCTCATGTTCTTTACATTCATATCCTTTCTTACCACAAGTTGTTTCTTTACTTTAATTTGTGTCTAAATGTAATGTTTGATAGTCTCTCATGTTTATTTACATTCATATCCCTTCTTACTACAAGCTGTTCCTTTACTTTAATTTGTGTCTAAGTGTAATGTTTGATAGTCTCTCATGTTTATTTACATTCATATCCCTTCTTACTACAAGCTGTTCCTTTACTTTAATTTGTGTCTATAAGTGTAATGTTTGATAGTCTCTCATGTTTATTTACATTCATATCCTTTCTTACTACAAGCTGTTCCTTTACTTTAATTTGTGTCTAAGTGTAATGTTTGATAGTCTCTCATGTTCATTTACATTCATATCCTTTCTTACCACAAGCTGTTCCTTTACTTTAATTTGTGTCTAAGTGTAATGTTTGATAGTCTCTCATGTTTATTTACATTCATATCCTTACTTACTACAAGCTGTTCCTTTACTTTATTTTGTGTCTAAGTGTAATGTTTGATAGTCTTTCATGTTCATGTACATTCATATCCTTTCTTACCACAAGCTGTTCCACTACTTTAATTTGTGTCTATAAGTGTAATGTTTGATAGTCTCTCATGTTCATTTACATTCATATCCTTTCTTACCACAAGCTTTTCCTTTACTTTGATTTGTGTCTAAGTGTAATGTTTGATAGTCTCTCATGTTTATTTACATTCATATCCTTTCTTACTACAAGCTGTTCCTTTACTTTAATTTGTCTCTATAAGTGTAATGTTTGATAGTCTCTCATGTTCATGTACATTCATATCCTTTCTTACCACAAGCTGTTCCTTTACTTTAATTTGTGTCTAAGTGTAATGTTTGATAGTCTCTCATGTTTATTTACATTCATATCCTTTCTTACCACAGGCTGTTCCTTTTCTTTAATTTGTATATAAGTGTATTATTATACCTTACATTAAATATTATATATAAAATAAAAGTGATGTTTTTTACAAAATTGGTACCGGTGGGAAACATCACTGTTGTTCACCGGTCGACAAATGTAAAGTTCCATGTCTGTCCGGAAATGTATCCGTTTTTGCATTCCGGAATTACAATCTTGACCAGAAATTAAAAACACAAATATAAAGTTTATGAAAACACAAGATAAAAAAATGCAAATAAGTGTTTATTGCATCCAACATTATTGTAAATAGAGTTTCGGTATAATAAAACAATTATTGCCTGCATTTGCGTGAACATCATAATTGTTCACTATTGGTATGTTGTTTTCCCTCGGGCTGAAGCCCTCGGGGAAAACAACACCCCTCGGGTGAACAATTATGTGCAGGCAATAATTGTATAATGTTTGATAGTCTCTCATGTTCATTTACATCCATATCATTTCTGACTGCAAGCTGTTCCTTTACTTTAATTTGTGTCTATAAGTGTAATGTTTGATAGTCTCTCATGTTCATTTACATCCATATCATTTCTGACTGCAAGCTGTTTCTTTACTTTAATTTGTGTCTATAAGTGTAATGTTTGATAGTCTCTCATGTTCATTTACATCCATATCATTTCTTACTACAAGCTGTTTCTTTACTTTAATGGGTGTCTAAGTGTAATGTGTGATAGTCTCTCATGTTCATTTACATCCATATCATTTCTCACTAATATGGTCTAATAATCTCGCGAGATTTTCTAAGATTTTATAATTCCATATAAGTATCCAGTTTCAATCCATGTTATATATGTAATATTAGTGTACACACAATCTTACTTGGTTTTATTTGTAACACTAGTGTACACACAATCTTACTTGGTTATATATGTAACACTAGTGTACACACAATCTTACTTGGTTTTATATGTAACACTAGTGTACACACAATCTTACTTGGTTATATATGTAACACTAGTGTACACACAATCTTACTTGGTTTTATATATAACACTAGTGTACACACAAGCTTACTTGGTTTTATATGTAACACTAGTGTACACACAATCTTACTTGGTTTTATATGTAACACTAGTGTACACACAATCTTACTTGGTTTTATATGTAACACTAGTGTACACACAATCTTACTTGGTTTTATATGTAACACTAGTGTACACACAATCTTACTTGGTTTTATATGTAACACTAGTGTACACACAATCTTACTTGGTGTTATATGTAACACTAGTGTACACACAATCTTACTTGGTTTTATATGTAACACAAGAGTACATACAATATTACTTGGTTTTATATGTAACACTAGTGTACACACAATCTTACTTGGTTTTATATGTAACACTAGTGTACACACAATCTTACTTGGTTATATATGTAACACTAGTGTACACACAATCTTACTTGGTTTTATATGTAACACTAGTGTACACACAATCTTACTTGGTTTTATATGTAACACTAGTGTACACACAATCTTACTTGGTTTTATATGTAACACTAGTGTACACACAATCTTACTTGGTTTTATATGTAACACTAGTCACTAGTGTAGACACAATCTTACTTGGTTATATATGTAACACTAGTGTACACACAATCTTACTTGGTTTTATATGTAACACTAGTGTACACACAATCTTACTTGGTTTTATATGTAACACTAGTGTACACACAATCTTACTTGGTTTTATATGTAACACTAGTGTACACACAATCTTACTTGGTTATATATGTAACACTAGTGTACACACAATCTTACTTGGTTTTATATGTAACACTAGTGTACACACAATCTTACTTGGTGTTATATGTAACACTAGTGTACACACAATCTTACTTGGTTTTATATGTAACACAAGAGTACATACAATATTACTTGGTTTTATATGTAACACTAGTGTACACACAATCTTACTTGGTTTTATATGTAACACTAGTGTACACACAATCTTACTTGGTTATATATGTAACACTAGTGTACACACAATCTTACTTGGTTTTATATGTAACACTAGTGTACACACAATCTTACTTGGTTTTATATGTAACACTAGTGTACACACAATCTTACTTGGTTTTATATGTAACACTAGTGTACACACAATCTTACTTGGTTTTATATGTAACACTAGTGTAGACACAATCTTACTTGGTTATATATGTAACACTAGTGTACACACAATCTTACTTGGTTTTATATGTAACACTAGTGTACACACAATCTTACTTGGTTTTATATGTAACACTAGTGTACACACAATCTTACTTGGTTTTATATGTAACACTAGTGTACACACAATCTTACTTGGTTATATATGTAACACTAGTGTACACACAATCTTACTTGGTTTTATATGTAACACTAGTGTACACACAATCTTACTTGGTTTTATATGTAACACTAGTGTACACACAATCTTACTTGGTTATATATGTAACACTAGTGTACACACAATCTTACTTGGTTTTATATGTAACACTAGTGTACACACAATCTTACTTGGTTTTATATGTAACACTAGTGTACACACAATCTTACTTGGTTATATATGTAACACTAGTGTACACACAATCTTACTTGGTTTTATATGTAAAACTAATGTACACACAATCTTACTTGGTTTTATATGTAACACTAGTGTACACACAATCTTACTTGGTTATATATGTAACACTAGTGTACACACAATCTTACTTGGTTATATATGTAACACTAGTGTACACACAATCTTACTTGGTTTTATATGTAACACTAGTGTACACACAATCTTACTTGGTTTTATATGTAACACTAGTGTACACACAATCTTACTTGGTTTTATATGTAACACTAGTGTACACACAATCTTACTTGGTTTTATATGTAACACTAGTGTACACACAATCTTACTTGGTTATATATGTAACACTAGTGTACACACAATCTTACTTGGTTTTATATGTAACACTAGTGTACACACAATCTTACTTGGTTTTATATGTAACACTAGTGTACACACAATCTTACTTGGTTTTATATGTAACACTAGTGTACACACAATCTTACTTGGTTTTATATGTAACACTAGTGTAGACACAATCTTACTTGGTTATATATGTAACACTAGTGTACACACAATCTTACTTGGTTTTATATGTAACACTAGTGTACACACAATCTTACTTGGTTTTATATGTAACACTAGTGTACACACAATCTTACTTGGTTTTATATGTAACACTAGTGTACACACAATCATACTTGGTTTTATATGTAACACTAGTGTACACACAATCTTACTTGGTTATATATGTAACACTAGTGTACACACAATCTTACTTGGTTTTATATGTAACACTAGTGTACACACAATCTTACTTGGTTATATATGTAACACTAGTGTACACACAATCTTACTTGGTTTTATATGTAACACTAGTGTACACACAATCTTACTTGGTTATATATGTAACACTAGTGTACACACAATCTTACTTGGTTTTATATGTAACACTAGTGTACACACAATCTTACTTGGTTTTATATGTAACACTAGTGTACACACAATCTTACTTGGTTATATATGTAACACTAGAGTACACACAATCTTACTTGGTTTTATATGTAACACTAGTGTACACACAATCTTACTTGGTTTTATATGTAACACTAGTGTACACACAATCTTACTTGGTTATATATGTAACACTAGTGTACACACAATCTTACTTGGTTTTATATGTAACACTAGTGTACACACAATCTTACTTGGTTTTATATGTAACACTAGTGTACACACAATCTTACTTGGTTATATATGTAACACTAGTGTACACACAATCTTGCTTGGTTTTATATGTAACACTAGTGTACACACAATCTTACTTGGTTTTATATGTAACACTAGTGTACACACAATCTTACTTGGTTATATATGTAACACTAGTGTACACACAATCTTACTTGGTTTTATATGTAACACTAGTGTACACACAATCTTACTTGGTTTTATATGTAACACTAGTGTACACACAATCTTACTTGGTTATATATGTAACACTAGTGTACACACAATCTTACTTGGTTATATATGTAACACTAGTGTACACACAATCTTACTTGGTTTTATATGTAACACTAGTGTACACACAATCTTACTTGGTTTTATATGTAACACTAGTGTACACACAATCTTACTTGGTTTTATATGTAACACTAGTGTACACACAATCTTACTTGGTTTTATATGTAACACTAGTGTACACACAATCTTACTTGGTTATATATGTAACACTAGTGTACACACAATCTTACTTGGTTTTATATGTAACACTAGTGTACACACAATCTTACTTGGTTTTATATGTAACACTAGTGTACACACAATCTTACTTGGTTTTATATGTAACACTAGTGTACACACAATCTTACTTGGTTTTATATGTAACACTAGTGTACACACAATCTTACTTGGTTATATATGTAACACTAGTGTACACACAATCTTACTTGGTTTTATATGTAACACTAGTGTACACACAATCTTACTTGGTTTTATATGTAACACTAGTGTACACACAATCTTACTTGGTTTTATATGTAACACTAGTGTACACACAATCTTACTTGGTTATATATGTTACACTAGTGTACACACAATCTTACTTGGTTTTATATGTAACACTAGTGTACACACACTCTTACTTGGTTATATATGTAACACTAGTGTGCACACAATCTTACTTGGTTTTATATGTAACACTAGTGTACACACAATCTTACTTGGTTTTATATGTAACACTAGTGTACACACAATCTTACTTGGTTTTATATGTAACACTAGTGTACACACAATCTTATTTGGTTTTATATGTAACACTAGTGTACACACAATCTTACTTGGTTATATATGTAACACTAGTGTACACACAATCTTACTTGGTTATATATGTAACACTAGTGTACACACAATCTTACTTGGTTTTATATGTAACACTAGTGTACACACAATCTTACTTGGTTTTATATGTAACACTAGTGTACACACAATCTTACTTGGTTTTATATGTAACACTAGTGTACACACAATCTTACTTGGTTATATATGTAATACTAGTGTACACACAATCTTGCTTGGTTTTATATATAACACTAGTGTATACACAAGCTTACTTGGTTTTATATGTAACACTAGTGTACACACAATCTTACTTGGTTTTATATGTAACACTAGTGTACACACAATCTTACTTGGTTTTATATATAACACTAGTGTATACACAAGCTTACTTGGTTTTATATGTAACACTAGTGTACACACAATCTTACTTGGTTTTATATGTAACACTAGTGTACACACAATCTTACTTGGTTTTATATATAACACTAGTGTATACACAAGCTTACTTGGTTTTATATGTAACACTAGTGTACACACAATCTTACTTGGTTTTATATGTAACACTAGTGTACACACAATCTTACTTGGTTTTATATGTAACACTAGTGTACACACAATCTTACTTGGTTTTATATGTAACACTAGTGTACACACAATCTTACTTGGTTTTATATGTAACACTAGTGTACACACAATCTTATTTGGTTTTATATGTAGCACTAGTGTACACACAATCTTACTTGGTTATATATGTAACACTAGTGTACACACAATCTTACTTGGTTATATATGTAAAACTAGTGTACACACAATCTTACTTGGTTTTATATGTAACACTAGTGTACACACAATCTTACTTGGTTTTATATGTAACACTAGTGTACACACAATCTTACTTGGTTTTATATGTAACACTAGTGTACACACAATCTTACTTGGTTATATATGTAACACTAGTGTACACACAATCTTACTTGGTTTTATATATAACACTAGTGTATACACAAGCTTACTTGGTTTTATATGTAACACTAGTGTACACACAATCTTACTTGGTTTTATATGTAACACTAGTGTACACACAATCTTACTTGGTTTTATATATAACACTAGTGTATACACAAGCTTACTTGGTTTTATATGTAACACTAGTGTACACACAATCTTACTTGGTTTTATATGTAACACTAGTGTACACACAATCTTACTTGGTTTTATATGTAACACTAGTGTACACACAATCTTACTTGGTTTTATATGTAACACTAGTGTACACACAATCTTACTTGGTTTTATATGTAACACTAGTGTACACACAATCTTACTTGGTGTTATATGTAACACTAGTGTACACACAATCTTACTTGGTTTTATATGTAACACTAGTGTACACACAATATTACTTGGTTATATATGTAACACTAATGTACACACAATCTTACTTGGTTATATATGTAACACTAGTGTACACACAATCTTACTTGGTTTTATATGTAACACTAGTGTACACACATTCTTACTTGGTTTTATATGTAATACTAGTGTACACACAATCTTACTTGGTTTTATATGTAACACTAGTGTACTCACAATCTTACTTGGTTATATATGTAACACTAGTGTACACACAATCTTACTTGGTTATATATGTAACACTAGTGTACACACAATCTTACTTGGTTTTATATGTAACACTAGTGTACACACAATCTTACTTGGTTTTATATGTAACACTAGTGTACACACAATCTTACTTGGTTTTATATGTAACACTAGTGTACACACAATCTTACTTGGTTATATATGTAACACTAGTGTACACACAATCTTACTTGGTTTTAAATGTAACACTAGTGTACACACAATCTTACTTGGTTTTATATGTAACACTAGTGTACACATAATCTTACTTGGTTTTATATGTAACATTAGTGTTCACACAATCTTACTTGGCTTTATATGTAACACTAGTGTACACACAATCTTACTTGGTTTTATATGTAACACTAGTGTACACACAATCTTACTTGGTTTTATATGTAACACTAGTGTACACACAATCTTACTTGGTTTTATATGTAACACTAGTGTACACACAATCTTACTTGGTTATATATGTAACACTAGTGTACACACAATCTTACTTGGTTTTATAAGTAACACTAGTGTACACACAATCTTACTTGGTTATATATGTAACACTAGTGTACACACAATCTTACTTGGTTATATATGTAACACTAGTGTACACACAATCTTACTTGGTTATATATGTAACACTAGTGTACACACAATCTTACTTGGTTATATATGTAACACTAGTGTACACACAATCTTACTTGGTTTTATATGTAACACTAGTGTACACACAATCTTACTTGGTTTTATATGTAACACTAGTGTACACACAATCTTACTTGGTTATATATGTAACACTAGTGTACACACAATCTTACTTGGTTATATATGTAACACTAGTGTACACACAATCTTACTTGGTTATATATGTAACACTAGTGTACACACAATCTTACTTGGGTTTATATGTAGCACTAGTGTACACATAATCTTACTTGGTTTTATATGTAACACTAGTGTACACACAATCTGACTTGGTTTTATATGTAACACTAGTGTACACACAATCTTACTTGGTTTTATATGTAACACTAGTGTACACACAATCTTACTTGGTTATATATGTAACACTAGTGTACACACAATCTTACTTGGTTATATATGTAACACTAGTGTACACACAATCTTACTTGGTTTTATATGTAACACTAGTGTACACACAATCTTACTTGGTTATATATGTAACACTAGTGTACACACAATCTTACTTGGTTATATATGTAACACTAGTGTACACACAATCTTACTTGGTTATATATGTAACACTAATGTACACACAATCTTACTTGGTTTTATATGTAACACTAGTGTACACATAATCTTACTTGGTTTTATATGTAACACTAGTGTACACACAATCTTACTTGGTTTTAATCACATTAACGTTCAACACACATATAACCCATCGTTTTATAATTTATATTTTTGTAGTTAATACAGTGTAATTTCAGACATGTTAATGAAGCTTATAAGAAAAAGTTACACTACATTCCCAGTGATATAAATTACGGACAATCCCCGTAAAAAGAGTTTGAAGATACCAAAGGGGCAATCAGAATCCGTATATCGAAGAACAGACAACACAATGGCCAAAAGAAAAAACACAAATGGACAAACAAAAAAGCTAAAGATCGAGTAAAATGAACCCCACTAAAAACCGGGGGTGAACTCAGGTGCTCCGGAAGGGTATGCAGTTCCTGCTCCACTAGTGGCACCCGTAAAGCCTAACATTGTAAATGTTTATCAAAATACAGTTATTGTTTTGGCTACTCATGTATCTATCTAATTTGTAATAAGTTGTATAGTTTTTACAATATTCCAACCTGTTTTGCAAATTACTTAATGTTTTTTCTGCTATTATTCCTCCCCTGGCTGATCTTCCAATGGCTGCTGTTCTTGGTCTTTGACCATTAAACAGATTAGCTAAACGTGTAGATGCACGAGGTGCTGCCCGCCCTGGTTTTCCCGATACTGTTCTTATTCGTGCACCTCGGGTGAAGTTGTCTAAACCTAAGGTTAAAAGTAATACATGAGAAAGGTAAATAAATCCATATTTGATCGATTTCTTACATCATTGATTCTAATGGTAGTGCAACGTACAGTACATGGTAGTGTAACGAATAGTACATGGTAGTGTAACGTATGGTACATGGTAGTGCAACGTACAGTACATGGTAATGCAACGTATAGTGCATGATAGTATAACGTATAGTACATGGTAGTGTAAGGTAATTATTCTGATTTCCTGAAACGTCATCTTCATCTGAGAAACAGGCTACTGGACCAGGGCTATAAAAAGATTCGCCTTATTCGATCTCTTATAAAGCTTATATTCCGATACCAAGATCTTGTCGAAATATATTCCGTCTATGCAGAAAAAATTATAAACGATGGATTTTCATATAGTGAAAATGTATAAAGATAAGTGGTCAAAAACAAAATGTCAAAAATATGTTTTTATCAATGTGTGACGTAAAAATGTTTTTGACATTCACTTCACTGAGTTTGGTGCTGTTATGACAACTGTTTTACCTGTTTTGTTCAAGTATTGTTATAAATACTGTTATAGTGACAGCCGGAAACTTTGAGCCGTAATGAAAGGGGGAGGTTTGGCGCTTTAAAATCTGATTCAAACCACCATTTCTTTAGAAATGCCTGTACCAAGTCAGGGTCATTACGGTTTTCACAGTTTTCCGGTTGTTGACTGATTTTGTCTGTTTATATACTTATGAGTTTTGACTTTCACTTTGTAAGATTGCTCGGAGTTCGGTAATTTTGTTATTACCCTTATAGTACATGGTAGTGTAACGTATAAGTATATGGTAGTGTAACGTATAGTACATGGTAGTGTAACGTATAGTACATGGTAGTGTAACGTATAGTATATGGTAGTGTAACGTATAGTACATGGTAGCGCAACGTATAAGTACATGGTAGTGTAACGTATATTATCACACGTGTTGTTGCAATATGTTCTGTTTTGCATGTCCAATAATAGCTAAAAGTCAGTGTTGGTTATTTGCCCTCATGGCAAATACGGGGCAAATATCCGTATTTGCCCTCAAATATCCGTATTTGCCCTAATATATCCATATTTGCCTCCTAATTCAATTTCCAGTATCTGCGCTGTGGTCTCAAAAATGATATGTCAAGGTACAAGGAAAGATGATGCATAAAGATATGCATAAAATCGTATTTCAATCAAATTAACGCATTTCAACATATTGGAATAAAGTTTAAATAACTTGAAACGGAATAATTAGCTCAAATGTATATGTCGTGTTGAATAGGAATTTTCATTCAAATGTCAACGTCTTGTGTAGAGTTTATAAACAGTTTCTAACGTCATTGTACAGATCGACATTGTTTGGTATATTTTTGAAACCAGACTCAAAGCAAAAATATTAGTAAGTTGAACAAAGGCAACTCTCTTAAGGATTTATTTTCGCAATTTGTCAGTTCAATGATCTTTTTTGCAATATAAAAGTCAACGCTTGATTTGATTTGTGGTGTTTAACGCCCCTTTCAGCAATATTTCAGCTATATCATGGCGACCAGTCTTAGTGGTAGAAGAATCAGGAGAGAACCATCGACCATGGGCAAGCAACTGGTAAACTGTATCACTTGCGACTGCGAGTCGAGTGCACCCTTTTTGTAATTTACAAAGCCAAGCCGGGGGCAAACCTACGCCGTATTGGTGATTGGCTTGTATGAGTTGCTAGGTAATCCAACTACCTAACTCATTGAGCCACCCGGGTCCTCGTCAATGCTTGGAAAAGGTCAGTGTAAAATATGCTATGAAAAGATTATGACATGAAATATTACATATCGTCCCTGGTATCACCCCTCGACCCATATCAGCCCTCCAGCTTCGCGGTCGGGCTTGATATGGGAGTCTCGGGCTAATACCAGGGCCGATATGAAAAATGTCAGGTATTAATTTCTTAGTAAATGGTAGAGTAACCATATAAGTCCATGGTAGTGTAACGTTTAGTACATGGTAGTGTAACGTATAGTACATGGTGGTGTAGCGTATAGTACATGGCAATGTAACGTATAGTATATGGTAGTGTAGCGAATAGTACATGGAAGTACAACGCATAGTACATGGTAGTGTAACGTGTAGTACATGGTAGTGTAACGTATAGTACATGGTAGTGTAACGTATAGGTACATGGTAGTGTAGCGCATAGTACATGCTAGTGTAACGTATAGTACATGTTAGTGCAACGTATAGTACATGGTAGTGTAACATATAGTATATGGTAGTGTAGCGTATAAGTACATGGTAGTGTAACGTATAGTTCATGGTAGTGTAGCGTAGAGGTACATGGTAGTGTAACGTATAGTACATGGTAGTGTAACGTATATTACATGCTAGTGTAACATATAGAACATGGTAGTGTAACGCATAGTACATGGTAGTGTAACGTATAGTACATGGTAGTGTAGCGTATAGTACATGGTAGTGTAACATATAGAACATGGTAGTGTAGCGTATAGTACATGGTAGTGTAACGTCTAGTACATGGTAGTGTAACGTATAGGTACATGGTAGTGTAACGTATAGGTACATGGTAGTGTAACGTATAATACATGGTAGTGTAACGTATAGTACATGGTAGTGTAACGTATATAGTGTAACGTATAGTACATGGTAGTGTAACGCATAGTACATGGTAGTGTAGCGTATAGCTACATGGTAATGTAACGTATAGTACATGGTAGTGTAACGTATAGTACATGGTAGTGCAACGTATGAGTACATTGTAGTGTAACGTATAGTACATGGAAGTGTAACGTATCATGCATGGTAGTGTAGCGCATAAGTACATGGTAGTGTAACGTATAGTACATGGTAGTGTAACGTATAAGTACATGGTAGTGTAACGTATAGGTACATGGTAGTGTAACGTATAGGTACATGGTAGTGTAACGTATAGGTACATGGTAGTGTAACGTATAATACATGGTAGTGTAGTGCATAGTACATGGTAGTGCAACGTATAGTACATGGCAGTGTGACGTATAGTTCATGGTAGTGCAACGTATAGTACATGGTAGTGTAACGTATAATACATGGTAGTGTAACGCATAGTAAATGATAATGTAATGTATAGTATATGGTAGTGTAGCGTATAGTACATGGAAGTGTAACGTATAGCACATGGTAGTGTAACGTATAGTACATGGCGGTGTAACGTATAGATGCATGGTAGTGTAACGTATAGTGCATGGTAGTGCAACATATAGTACATGGAAGTGCAACGCATAGTACATGGTAGCGTAACGAATAGTACATGGTAGTGCAGCGTATAGTACATGGTAGTGTAGCGTATGATACATGGTAGTGTAACGTATAGTAAATGGCAATGTAACGTATAGATACATGGTAGTGTAACGTATAGTACATGTAAGTGCAACGTATAAGTACATGTTAGTGTAACATATAGTACATGTTAGTGTAACGTATAGTACATGATAGTGTAACGAATAAGTACATGGTAGTGTAATGTATAGGTACATGGTAGTGTAACGTATATTACATGGTAGTGTAGCGTATAGTACATGGTAGTGTAACGTA
The DNA here is from genome assembly GCA_963680875.1 of Bathymodiolus brooksi. Classification (NCBI taxonomy): domain Eukaryota; kingdom Metazoa; phylum Mollusca; class Bivalvia; order Mytilida; family Modiolidae; genus Bathymodiolus; species Bathymodiolus brooksi. The sequence continues at coordinate 102,562,908 of OY804585.1, forward strand.
TAGTATATGGCAGTGCAACGTATAGTACATGGTAGTGTAACGTATAGTACATGGCAGTGTAACGTATAGATACATGGTAGTGTGACGTATATTACATGGTGGTGTAGCGTATAGTGCATGGTAGTGTAACGTATAAGTACATGGTAGTGTAACGTAGAGGTACATGGTAGTGTAACGTATAGGTACATGATAGGGTAACGTATAGTACATGGTAGTGTAGCGTATAGTACATGGTAGCGTAACGAATATTACATGGTAGTGCAACGTATAGTACATGGTAGAGTAGCGTATGATACATGGTAGTGTAACGTATTGTACATGGCAATGTAACGTATAGATACATGGTAGTGTAGCGTATAGTACATGTAAGTGCAACGTATAAGTACATGTTAGTGTAACGTATAGTACATAGTTTGGTGCAGTCAGTGTTTCTCACCTTTTCATTTTTGATTTGTTATAGAGATACAGGTGGCAAGACTGGAGAATAATTTCTTTTGTAACACAGGTATTCCGTATCTGTTAACCAAGTCATGATGGCGACCGTAAAACATTCGAAGTGATAGCATCAACTTAACCACTAGGAACTCTTAGTTCAGTAGGTTCCTTGTTAGCAGGAATACACTATCAAGGAAATCATGATAGGAACCACAAGTCGTGAGGCACCTACGAACAGCATCCTGTACAACTTTTGATTTATATGCTACACAATATACCTGGTAATATATCTAAATACCGATGATCAATAAATACCCATTACATACATAGTGACTTTGTATCAGGTCGAGTCTGTTGTGTGAACCAGGATCACTACGAGTCGCGAAAGATGCGGTTAGTTCACGCAACAGGCAAGACCTGATATAAAGTCTGGTACCAACACACTATGAATATAATAAGTTTATCTAACATTTCAATAAAAACGATTTTTAAACAAATAACAAGGGTTGAATTAAAATTTGTACATTACTCTCAGAGAGACTACATTTTGTGCATGACGTCACGTTATTTTTTCCATTCTTTCACCAATGCCAGGTTACTGTATTTTGTCTCACATTCCAATGATATGACGTCATATCAAAGTAGTTCGACAGAGAACGTCTCGTGCAACGTCGCGCCATTCTGTTATTATCACAGTGTGGTGATATAGCATCTTGTATCAGATACCTTGTATTAGACAGGCTACTTTCTTTAATTTCAAAGGAAAACGTACATAATGTTAGATAAGAATACGTACGTCTTGAGATTTCTATGATGTCTACGTCCGGTGTATCATTTGCTGCATCTCTAACCTCTTGTTCAATAATGTCAGTCAAACTCTGCTGTCCATTGGAAGCATGATCTCCTACCTGGACTAGTACTATGATAAACCAACACCACATCTTCATGCTATAAATACATTTTGAATTCATATTTATGTTTTTAATTTAAATACCCCGGGACACTTTTTCTTCGCAAAGTGCAAGAAATATATTATTTCTCTTTTTCTGATATCGTTTATTAATTATCTGTAACATAGATAATAAAAGAGAAATGTATATAAAACAATCCTACCAACTCTTAAATAAACTTAATGTAAATAATGACCATAAGTAGTATAATGTCCACCAAACGCGCTCGAGTTCACAGATGGATTACCTCCAGTCATATTATCATGTCCCTTATATTTTAGTCAGTAAGTTTTCCTATTAAAAATATATGTTCATAGATATTCTATTTACTGGTAAATTGTGTAATGCACTATTCACCGGTGAATAGTCTTTTGGACTATTCACCTCTCCTGTGCTATTTACCGGACACGCGATATATTTTCGTTCATTTTTCCTATGCTTAACTTTATTCCAGAAACCAGCAGATGAAACCAACAAACAGATCCGGTTCTGCATGGTATTATTGTCTCTTGTGCTGTTCGGTATAATAAAACAGTTATTGACTAGATATTCGGGCAATAACATTTTTATTATTACCTTCGACACCAGTTATTGCCATTGGCTTCTCCTCGAGTAATAGTTGGTGTCTCGGGGAGCGATAAACTTGCTATTACCCTCATATCAGTCAATAAATCTAAAGCTAAGATTTAATTCCAATTCTCGTATTTGTATTCATTCAATATGTATATGCTATTTGATATAACATTTACAGGAATATATTCCTTAAGTTGTATAAGTCAGACAATTCAGTGTGTCGCTGTGTTGGCTATATAACTCAATTTTGGTATATCAATAGCATATGCGGCCTTTTATCTCTCTTTCTCTGTAGGTCTTCGTCTTAGTATTTAATTTAATTTTTGTATATCATAATTAATATGTGATTTCTCTCCTTTTAATGAACGTCTTTGGCAATACATAATTTTGTTATTATTGTTGTTAAATATTCGTAATATCCCTCCTAGGAGGTTGTAGCGAAAAAAATGTTCACTTGACAGTAAGCAAAAATCAATCACAAATCATTTTTAGAGCATTTAAGTGGAAGTAGTGTTGTAGAAATTTCGAATTCAATTGTATCAAATCATGGAGAAATGTAGTAAATATAGTACAGCTTCGCTGCTGCTTATATATGGAATAAATTGTCAAACCATTTACGGACTTTATATCCATTGGTTTTCTTGCTCGTCAGTTACTGTAATAAACAAATACAAACTAGCAATGCTATAAACATCTAATTGTCAGTTACTGTAATAAACACATACAAACTATCAATGATATAAACATCCAATCGTCAGCTACTGTAATGAACACATACAAACTATCAATGATATAAACATTTAATCGTCAGCTATTGTAATGAACACATACAAACTATCAATGATATAAACATCTAATCGTCAGCTACTGTAATGAACACATACAAACTATCAATGATATAAACATTTAATCGTCAGCTACTGTAATAAACACACACAAACTATCAATGATATAAACATTTAATCGTCAGCTATTGTAATAAACACATACAAACTATCAATGATATAAACATCTAATCGTCAGCTATTGTAATAAACACACACAAACTATCAATGATATAAACATGTAATCGCCAGCTACTGTAATGAACACATACAAACTATCAATGATATAAACATCTAATCATCAGCTACTGTAATAAACACATACAAACTATCAATGCTATAAACATCTAATCGTCAGCTACTGTAATGAACACATACAAACTATCAATGACATAAACATCTAATCGTCAGCTACTGTAATAAACACATACAAACTATCAATGACATAAACATCTAATCGTCAGCTACTGTAATGAACACATACAAACTATCAATGATATAAACATTTAATCGTCAGCTACTGTAATGAACACATACAAACTATCAATGATATAAACATTTAATCGTCAGCTACTGTAATGAACACATACAAATTATCAATGATATAAACATCCAATCGTCAGCTATTGTAATGAACACATACAAACTATCAATGATATAAACATCTAATCGTCAGCTATTGTAATGAACACATACAAACTATCAATGATATAAACATCTAATCGTCAGCTAATGTAATAAGCACATACAAACTATCAATGATATAAACATGTAATCGTCAGCTACTGTAATGAACACATACAAACTATCAATGATATAAACATCTAATCGTCAGCTACTGTAATAAAAACATAAAAACTATCAATGATATAAACATTTAATCGTCAGCTACTGTAATGAACACATACAAACTATCAATGATATAAACATCTAATCGTCAGCTACTGTAATAAACACATACAAATTATCAATGATATAAATATTAAATCGTCAGCTACTATAATAAACACATACAAACTATCAATGATATAAACATTTAATCATCAGCTACTGTAATAAACACATACAAACTATCAATGCTATCAACATCTAATCGTTAGTTACTGTAATAAACACATACAAACTATCAATGCTATAAATATCTAATCGTCAGTTACTGTAATAAACACATCCAAACTATCAATGCTATAAACATCTAATCGTCAGCTACTGTAATGAACACATACAAACTATCAATGATATAAACATTTAATCGTCAGCTATTGTAATGAACACATACAAACTATCAATGATATAAACATCTAATCATCAGCTACTGTAATAAATGTACACAAACTATCAATGATATAAACATATAATCGTCAGCTATTGTAATGAACACATACAAACTATCAATGACATAAACATTTAATCGTCAGCTACTGTAATGAACACATACAAACTATCAATGCTATTAACATCTAATCGTCAGTTACTGTAATGAACACATACAAACTATCAATGATATAAACATCTAATCGTCAGCTATTGTAATAAACACAAACAAACTATCAATGATATAAACATTTAATCGTCAGCTATTGTAATGAACACATACAAACTATCAATGATATAAACATCTAATCGTCAGCTAATGTAATAAACACATACAAACTATCAATGATATAAACATTTAATCGTCAGCTACTGTAATGAACACATACAAACTATCAATGACATAAACATCTAATCGTCAGCTACTGTAATAAACACATATAAACTATCAATGCTATAAACATCTAATCGTCAGTTACTGTAATAAACACATACAAACTATCAATGCTATAAACATATAATCGTCAGCTACTGTAATAATCACATACAAACTATCAATGATATAAACACTTAATTGTCAGCTAATGTAATAAGCACATACAAACTATCAATGCTATAAACATCTAATCGTCAGCTAATGTAATAAGCACATACAAACTATCAATGATATAAACATGTAATCGTCAGCTATTGTAATGAACACATACAAACTATCAATGATATAAACATTTAATCGTCAGCTACTGTAATAAACGCACACAAAATATCAATGATATAAACATCTAATCGTCAGCTACTGTAATGAACACATACAAACTATCAATGATATAAACATCTAATCGTCTGCTATTGTAATGAACACATACAAACTATCAATGATATAAACATTTAATCGTCAGCTACTGTAATAAACGCACACAAAATATCAATGATATAAACATCTAATCGTCAGCTACTGTAATGAACACATACAAACTATCAATGATATAAACATCTAATCGTCTGCTATTGTAATGAACACATACAAACTATCAATGATACAAACATCTAATCATCAGCTACTGTAATGAACACATACAAACTATCAATGACATAAACATTTAATCGTCAGCTACTGTAATAAACACACACAAACTATCAATGATATAAACATCTAATTGTCAGCTACTGTAATAAACACATACAAACTATCAATGCTATAAACATCTAATCGTCAGCTACTGTAATGAACACATACAAACTATCAATGACATAAACATTTAATCGTCAGCTACTGTAATGAACACATACAAACTATCAATGATACAAACATCTAATCATCAGCTACTGTAATGAACACATACAAACTATCAATGACATAAACATTTAATCGTTAGCTACTGTAATAAACACACACAAACTATCAATGATATAAACATCTAATCGTCAGCTACTGTAATAAACGCACACAAACTATCAATGATATAAACATCTAATCGTCTGCTATTGGAATAAACGCACACAAACTATCAATGATATAAACATCTAATCTTCAGCTATTGTAATGAACACATACAAACTATCAATGATATAAACATCTAATCGTCAGTTACTGTAATAAACACATACAAACTATCAATGACATAAACATTTAATCGTCAGCTACCGTAATGAACACATACAAACTATCAATGATATAAACATCTACTCGTCTGCTATTGGAATAAACGCACACAAACTATCAATGATATAAACATCTAATCGTCTGCTACTGTAATAAACACACACAAACTATCAATGACATAAACACTTAATCGTCAGCTACTGTAATGAACACATACAAACTATCAATGATATAAACATCTAATCGTCTGCTACTGTAATAAACACACACAAACTATCAATGACATAAACACTTAATCGTCAGCTACTGTAATGAACACACACAAACTATCAATGATATAAACATCTAATCGTCTGCTACTGTAATAAACACACACAAACTATCAATGACATAAACACTTAATCGTCAGCTACTGTAATAAACGTACACAAACTATCAATGATATAAACATCTAATCGTCAGCTACTGTAATAAACACATCCAAACTATCAATGATATCAACATCTAATCTTCAGCTACTGTAATGAACACATACAAACTATCAATGATATAAATATTTAATCGTCAGCTACTGTAATAAACACATACAAACTATCAATGATATAAACATTTAATCGTCTGCTACTGTAATAAACACACACTAACTATGAATTACATAAACATTTAATCGTCAGCTACTGTAATGAACACACACAAACTATCAATGATATAAAGATTTAATCGTCTGCTACTGTAATAAACACATACAAACTATCAATGATATAAACATCTAATCGCCAGCTACTGTAATAAACGTGCACAAACTATCAATGATATAAACATCTAATCGTCAGCTACTGTAATAAACACACACAAACTATCAATGATATAAACATCTAATCGTCAGCTACTGTAATAGACACATATAAACTATCAATGATATAAACATCTAATCGTCAGCTACTGTAATAAACGCACACAAACTATCAATGATATAAACATCTAATTGTCAGCTATTGTAATGAACACACACAAACTATCAATGATATAAACATCTAATCGTCTGCTACTGTAATAAACACACACAAACTATCAATGACATAAACATTTAATCGTCAGCTACTGTAATGAACACACACAAACTATCAATGATATAAACATCTAATCGTCTGCTACTGTAATAAACACATACAAACTATTAATGACATAAACACTTAATCGTCAGCTACTGTAATAAACGTACACAAACTATCAATGATATAAACATCTAATCGTCAGCTACTGTAATAAACACATCCAAACTATCAATGATATAAACATTTAATCGTCTGCTACTGTAATAAACACACACAAATTATCAATGACATAAACATTTAATCGTCAGCTACTGTAATGAACACATACAAACTATCAATGATATAAACATCTAATCGTCAGCTACTGTAATAAACACATCCAAACTATCAATGATATAAACATTTAATCGTCTGCTACTGTAATAAACACACACAAACTATCAATGATATAAACATTTAATCGTCAGCTTCTGTAATAAACACACACAAACTATCAATGATATAAGCACTTAATCGTCAGTTACTGTAATAAACGCACACAAACTATCAATGATATAAACATCTAATAGTCAGCTACTGTAATAAACACATACAAACTATCAATGATATAAACATCTAATCGTCAGCTACTGTAATGAACACATAAAAACTATCAATGATATAAACATTTAATCGTCAGCTATTGTAATGAACACATACAAACTATCAATGATATAAACATCTAATCGTCTGCTACTGTAATAAACACATACAAACTATCAATGATATAAACATCTAATCGTCTGCTACTGTAATAAACACACACAAACTATCAAGGATATAAACATCTAATCATCAGCTACTGTAATAAACACATACAAACTATCAATTAAATAAACATCTAATCGTCAGTTACTGTAATAAGCACATACAAACTATCAGTGATATAAACATCTAATCGTCAGTTACTGTAATAAACACATACAAACTATCAATGATATAAACATCTAATCGTCAGTTACTGTAATAAACACATACAAACTATCAATGATATAAACATCTAATCGTCAGCTACTGTAATGAACACATACAAACTATCAATGATATAAACATTTAATCGTCAGCTACTGTAATGAACACATACAAACTATCAATGATATAAACATCTAATCGTCAGCTACTGTAATGAACACATACAAATTATCAATGATATAAACATTTAATTGTCAGCTATTGTAATGAACACATACAAACTATCAATGATATAAACATCTAATCGTCAGTTACTGTAATGAACACATACAAACTATCAATGATATAAACATTTAATCGTCAGCTACTGTAATGAACACATACAAACTATCAATGATATAAACATTTAATCGTCAGCTACTGTAATGAACACATACAAACTATTAATGATATAAACATTTAATCGTCAGCTACTGTAATGAACACATACAAACTATCAATGATATAAACATCTAATCGTCAGTTACTGTAATAAACACATACAAACTATCAATGATATAAACATCTAATCGTCAGCTACTGTAATGAACACATACAAATTATCAATGATATAAACATTTAATTGTCAGCTATTGTAATGAACACATACAAACTATCAATGATATAAACATCTAATCGTCAGTTACTGTAATGAACACATACAAACTATCAATGATATAAACATTTAATCGTCAGCTACTGTAATGAACACATACAAACTATCAATGATATAAACATTTAATCGTCAGCTACTGTAATGAACACATACAAACTATTAATGATATAAACATTTAATCGTCAGCTACTGTAATGAACACATACAAACTATCAATGATATAAACATCTAATCGTCAGTTACTGTAATAAACACATACAAACTATCAATGCTATAAACATGTAATCGTCAGTTACTGTAATAAACACATACAAACTATCAATGATATAAACATCTAATTGTCAGTTACTGTAATAAACACATACAAACTATCAATGATATAAACATCAAATCGTCAGCTACTGTAATGAACACATACAAATTATCAATGATATAAACATTTAATTGTCAGTTATTATAATGAACACATACAAATTATCAATGATATAAACTTATAATCGTCAGCTACTGTAATGAACACATACAAACTATCAATGATATAAACATTTAATCGTCAGCTACTGTAATGAACACATACAAACTATCAATGATATAAACATCTAATCGTCAGCTACTGTAATGAACACATACAAACTATCAATGATATAAACATCTAATCGTCAGCTACTGTAATGAACACATACAAACTATCAATGATATAAACATTTAATCGTCAGCTATTGTAATGAACACATACAAACTATCAATGATATAAACATCTAATCGTCAGCTACTGTAATGAACACATACAAACTATCAATGACATAAACATTTAATCGTCAGCTACTGTAATGAACACATACAAACTATCAAGGATATAAACATCTAATCATCAGCTACTGTAATAAACACATACAAACTATCAATTAAATAAACATCTAATCGTCAGTTACTGTAATAAACACATACAAACTATCAATGATATAAACATCTAATCGTCAGTTACTGTAATAAACACATACAAACTATCAATGCTATAAACATCTAATCGTCAGTTACTGTAATAAACACATACAAACTATCAATGATATAAACATCTAATCGTCAGTTACTGTAATAAACACATACAAACTATCAATGATATAAACATCTAATCGTCAGCTACTGTAATGAACACATACAAACTATCAATGATATAAACATTTAATTGTCAGCTATTGTAATGAACACATACAAACTATCAATGATATAAACTTATAATCGTCAGCTACTGTAATGAACACATACAAACTATCAATGATATAAACATTTAATCGTCGGCTACTGTAATGAACACATACAAACTGTCAATGATATAAACATTTAATCGTCAGCTACTGTAATGAACACATACAAACTATCAATGATATAAACATTTAATCGTCAGTTACTGTAATGAACACATACAAACTATCAATGATATAAACATCTAATCGTCAGCTACTGTAATAAACACATACAAACTATCAATGATATAAACATTTAATCGTCAGCTACTGTAATGAACACATACAAACTATCAATGACATAAACATTTAATCGTCAGCTACTATTATAAACACATACAAACTATCAATGATATAAACATTTAATCGTCAGCTACTATAATAAACACATACAAACTATCAATGATATAAACATTTAATCGTCAGTTACTGTAATAAACACATACAAACTATCAATGACATAAACATTTAATCGTCAGCTATTGTAATGAACACATACAAACTATCAATGATATAAACATCTAATCGTCAGCTACTGTAATGAACACATACAAACTATCAATGATATAAACATTTAATCGTCAGCTAATGTAATAAAAACATACAAACTATCAATGATATAAACATTTAGTCGTCCGTTACTGTAATAAACACACACAAACTATCAATGATATAAACATCTAATCGTCAGTTACTGTAATAAACACACACAAACTATCAATGATATAACCATCTAATCGTCAGCTACTGTAATAAACACACACAAACTATCAATGATATAAACATCTAATCGTCTGCTACTGTAATGAACACATACAAATTATCAATGATATAAACATTTAATTGTCAGCTATTGTAATGAACACATACAAACTATCAATGATATAAACATTTAATCGTCAGCTACTGTAATGAACACATACAAACTATCAATGATAAAAAACATTTAATCGTCAGCTACTGTAATAAACACACACAAACTATCAATGATATAAAAATCTAATCGTCTGCTACTGTAATGAAAACATACAAACTATCAATGATATAAACATCTAATCGTCTGCTATTGTAATGAACACATACAAACTATCAATGATATAAACATCTAATCGTCAGCTATTGTAAAGAACACACACAAACTATCAATGATATAAACATCTAATCGTCTGCTACTGTAATAAACACACACAAACTATCAATGACATAAACACTTAATCGTCAGCTACTGTAATAAACGTACACAAACTATCAATGATATAAACATCTAATCGTCAGCTACTGTAATAAACACATCCAAACTATCAATGATATAAACATCTAATCGTCAGCTACTGTAATGAACACATACAAACTATCAATGATATAAATATTTAATCGTCAGCCACTGTAATAAACACATACAAACTATCAATGACATAAACATTTAATCGTCAGCTACTGTAATGAACACATACAAATTATCAAGGATATAAACATTTAATCGTCAGCTACTGTAATAAACGTACACAAACTATCAATGCTATAAACATCTAATCGTCAGCTACTGTAATAAACACACACAAACTATCAATGATATAAACATTTAATCGTCAGCTACTGTAATAAACGCACACAAACTATCAATGATATAAACATTTAATCGTCTGCTACTGTAATAAACACATACAAACTATCAATGATATAAACATCTAATCGTCAGCTATTGTAATAAACGTACACAAACTATCAATGATATAAACATCTAATCGTCAGCTACTGTAATAAACACACACAAACTATCAATGATATAAACATCTAATCGTCAGCTACTGTAATAGACACATACAAACTATCAATGATATAAACATCTAATCGTCAGCTACTGTAATAAACGCACACAAACTATCAATGATATAAACATCTAATCGTCAGCTATTGTAATGAACACACACAAACTATCAATGATATAAACATCTAATCGTCTGCTACTGTAATAAACACACACAAACTATCAATGACATAAACATTTAATCGTCAGCTACTGTAATGAACACACACAAACTATCAATGATATAAACATCTAACCGTCTGCTACTGTAATAAACACACACAAACTATTAATGACATAAACACTTAATCGTCAGCTACTGTAATAAACGTACACAAACTATCAATGATATAAACATCTAATCGTCAGCTACTGTAATAAACACATCCAAACTATCAATGATATAAACATTTAATCGTCTGCTACTGTAATAAACACACACAAACTATCAATGACATAAACATTTAATCGTCAGCTACTGTAATGAACACATACAAACTATCAATGATATAAACATCTAATCGTCAGCTACTGTAATAAACACATCCAAACTATCAATGATATAAGCACTTAATCGTCAGTTACTGTAATAAACGCACACAAACTATCAGCTACTGTAATGAACACATACAAACTATCAATGACAAAAACACTTAATCGTCAGCTACTGTAATAAACGTACACAAACTATCAATGATATAAACATTTAATCTTCTGCTACTGTAATAAACACATACAAACTATCAATGATATAAACATCTAATCGTCAGCTTCTGTAATAAACACACACAAACTATCAATGATACAAACATTTAATCGTCAGCTACTGTAATGAACACATACAAACTATCAATGACATAAACACTTAATCGTCAGCTACTGTAATAAACGTACACAAACTATCAATGATATAAACATTTAATCGTCTGCTACTGTAATAAACACATACAAACTATCAATGATATAAACATCTAATCGTCAGCTACTGTAATAAACACACACAAACTATCAATGATATAAACATCTAATCGTCAGTTACTGTAATGAACACATACAAACTATCAATGATATAAACATTTCATCGTCAGCTACTGTAATAAACCCATACAAACTATCAATGATATAAACATCTAATCGTCAGCTACTGTAATAAACACACACAAACTATCAATGATATAAACAACTTATTGTCAGCTACTGTAATAAACACACACAAACTATCAATGATATAAACATTTAATCGTCAGCTTCTGTAATAAACACACACAAACTATCAATGATATAAACATCTAATCGTCAGTTACTGTAATAAACGCACACAAACTATCAATGATATAAACATCTAATCGTCAGCTACTGTAATAAACACATACAAACTATCAATGATACAAACATTTAATCGTCAGCTACTGTAATGAACACATACAAACTATCAATGACAAAAACACTTAATCGTCAGCTACTGTAATAAACGAACACAAACTATCAATGATATAAACATTTAATCGTCTGCTACTGTAATAAACACATACAAACTATCAATGATATAAACATCTAATCGTCAGCTACTGTAATAAACACACACAAACTATCAATGATATAAACATCTAATCGTCAGTTACTGTAATGAACACATACAAACTATCAATGATATAAACATTTCATCGTCAGCTACTGTAATAAACCCATACAAACTATCAATGATATAAACATCTAATCGTCAGCTACTGTAATAAACACACACAAACTATCAATGATATAAACATCTAATTGTCAGCTACTGTAATAAACACACACAAACTATCAATGATATAAACATCTAATCGTCAGCTACTGTAATAAACACCCACAAACTATCAATGATATAAACATCTAATCGTCAGCTACTGTAATAAACACACACAAACTATCAATGCTATAAACATCTAATCGTCAGCTACTGTAATAAACACACACAAACTATCAAGGATATAAACATCTAATCGTCAGCTACTGTAATAAACACATACAAGCTATCAATGACATAACACTGAATCAAAAATAAAAGTATAACTTGCCTCATAACGCAATACATTCATACGAAGTTAGTTTCTTAACCACCTATATCTATACTATATCGCCACTGAAATAATTGAATAAACGCGCATTAAAAAATAATGAAAGGAATTCACAAAAAAATTATTCTTCGTATATACAATGCACATGTATTACCTACAGACTATACTAAGATTTGTATAGATGTAATATCAACATGTTGCAGTTAATCGTGTGAAATAATACTGTATAGAATGTAAATTAAACATACATTATATCCAGGTCAATGGGGGGGGCAAGACATGGATAAAAATGACACTACATTGTTAAATATCATGGAAGGACTAAAATATAGTTTTATTTCATAGTTTACGATTGTTCTATTACTTCCAGCATTCTTTTTAAATGGAACTTTAATGGACATCGTGTTCGTGATCGTATGGTAGTTAGATTTACAACTTCCTATGTAATCAGTGCATATCACCACTAAAGTTGTGAGTTTGAATCCCATGCATGGCGAAGTGTACTCGATACAAAATTATGTGATAATATTTGAGGGTTTGTAGGGATAACTCCCGTATGATTAGTATATCATCAATGAAAGATCACCACATATTGATATATTGAAGTGTCAAAGTTACAGATAAATATAAATAATTTAATTTGATTTGAATATTTCAATCTGATTGGCTAGTCCGCCTGGAGAAAATGTTGGTTATACTCGATAAGCTGGGTTGGTATTGTGACGTGACCAACGTGTTCATCCGCCAACGACAAATTCAAATAGCCACATGAAATAATCGTAATTAAAATCGAGAAATCATTGCATTTTGTTGTAAAAATTAAATTATAAGGAATATTTGAAATTGTTGAACAGGTTATACCTGCATAACCTGGTTTGGGTCAATTTACGCTTTTCATTCGCGGTTTATTAAGCGTAAACTGACCCAAACCAGGTTATATCGTATAACCTGTTCAACAATTTCAAATATTCCTTAATTATTTTTAAAGTTTAGAAAGTCTACTCATTCCAGAGACAAGTCTGCTGAATATACATTTATATAGGAAGGGACCACCCCTGAATGTAATTAGACAGACAAATTAACATTGATTTATATAGGAAGGGACCACCCCTGAATGTAAATAGACAGATAAATTAACATTGATTTATATAGGAAGGGGCCACCCCTGAATGTAAATAGAGAGACAAATTAACATTGATTTATATAGGAAGGGACCATCCATGAATGTAAATAGACAGACAAATTAACATTGATTTACATAGGAAGGGGCCATCTATGAATGTAAATAGACAGACAAATTAACATTGATTTATATAGGAAGGGGCCACCCATGAATGTAAATAGACAGACAAATTAACATTGATTTATATAGGAAGGGACCACCCATGAATGTAAATAGAGAGATAAATTAACATTGATCTATATAGGAAGGGGCCACCCCTGAATGTAAATAGAGAGACAAATTAACATTGATTTATATAGGAAGGGGCCACCCCTGAATGTAAATAGAGAGACAAATTAACATTGATTTATATAGGAAGGGGCCATCCATTAATGTAAATAGAGAGACAAATTAACATTGATTTATATAGGAAGGCACCACCCATGAATGTAAATAGACAGACAAATTAACATTGATTTATATAGGAAGGGGCCACCCCTGAATGTAAATAGACAGACAAATTAACATTGATTTATATAGGAAGGGACCACCCCTGAATGTAAATAGACAGACAAATTAACATTGATTTATATAGGAAGGGACCACCCCTGAATGTAAATAGACAGACAAATTAACATTGATTTATATAGAAAGGCACCACCCATGAATGTAAATAGAGAGACAAATTAACATTGATTTATATAGGAAGGCACCACCCATGAATGTAAATAGACAGACAAATTAACATTGATTTATATAGGAAGGGACCACCCATGAATGTAAATAGACAGACAAATTAACATTGATTTATATAGGAAGGCACCACCCATGAATGTAAATAGACAGACAAATTAACATTGATTTATATAGGAAGGGACCACCCCTGAATGTAAATAGACAGACAAATTAACATTGATTTATATAGGAAGGGGCCACCCATGAATGTAAATAGACAGACAAATTAACATTGGTTTATATAGGAGTGGACCACCCATGAATGTAAATAGACAGACAAATTAACATTGATTTATATAGGAAGGGACCACCCATGAATGTAAATAGAGAGACAAATTAACATTGGTTTATATAGGAAGGGGCCACCCCTGAATGTAAATAGAGAGACAAATTAACATTGATTTATATAGGAAGGGACCACCCATGAATGTAAATAGAGAGACAAATTAACATTGATTTATATAGGAAGGGGCCACCCATGAATGTAAATAGACAGACAAATTAACATTGATTTATATAGGAAGGGACCACCCCTGAATGTAAATAGAGAGACAAATTAACATTGGAAATGTCTCTCACTTGCATAAATATAATAACAAAATAAAACAGGTTCTGTGATGCTAACTTAATGTTTTATAGATAGTTGGAAATTTGTGATGCTAACTTAATGTTTTATAGATAGTTGGAAGTTTGTGATGCTAACTTAATGTTTTTATAGATAGTTGGAAGTTTATGATTCTCACATAATGTTTTATAGATAGTTGGAAGTTTGTGATGCTAACTTAATTTGTCATGAATAGTTGGAAGTTTGTGATGCTAACTTAATGTTTTATAGATAGTTGGAAGTTTGTGATGCTAGCTTAATGTGTTCATAGATAGTTGGAAGTTTATGATTCTCACATAATGTTTTATAGATAGTTGGAAGTTTGTGATGCTAACTTAATTTGTCATGAATAGTTGGAAGTTTGTGATGCTAACTTAATGTTTTATAGATAGTTGGAAGCTTGTGATGCTAGCTTAATGTTTTTATAGATAGTTGGAAGTTTATGATTCTAACTTAATGTTTCATGAATAGTTGGAAGTTCGTGATTCTAACTTAATGTTTTATAAATAGAAACATTAATAGTTGGAAGTTCGTGATTCTAACTTAATGTTTTATAAATAGTTGGAAGTTCGTGATTCTAACTTAATGTTTCATGAATAGTTGGAAGTTGTGATGCTAACTCAATGTTTCATGAATAGTTGGAAGTTTATGATTCTCACATAATGTTTTATAGATAGTTGGAAGTTTGTGATGCTAACTTAATGTTTTATAGATAGTTGGAAGTTTGTGATGCTAGCTTAATGATTTTATTGATAGTTGGAAGTTTATGATTCTCACATAATGTTTTATAGATAGTTGGAAGTTTGTGATGCTAACTTAATGTTTTTATAGATAGTTGGAAGTTATGATTCTCACATAATGTTTTATAGATAGTTGGAAGTTTGTGATGCTAACTTAATTTGTTATGAATAGTTGGAAGTTTGTGATGCTAACTTAATGTTTTATGTATAGTTGGAAGTTTGTGATGCTAGCTTAATGTTTTGATAGATAGTTGGAAGTTTATGATTCTCACATAATGTTTTATAGATAGTTGGAAGTTTGTGATGCTAATTTAATTTGTCATGAATAGTTGGAAGTTTGTGATGCTAACTTAATGTTTTATAGAAAGTTGGAAGCTTGTGATGCTAGCTTAATGTTTTTATAGATATGTAATGTAAATAGAGAGACAAATTAACATTGGAAATGTCTCTCACTTGCATAAATATAATAACAAAATAAAACAGGTTCTGTGATGCTAACTTAATGTTTTATAGATAGTTGGAAGTTTGTGATGCTACTTTAATGTTTTATAAATAGTTGGAAGTTTATGATTCTAACTTAATGTTTTATTAGTAGTTGGAAGTTTATGATTCTAACTTAATGTTTTATAGATAGTTGGATGTTTATGATTCTAACTTAATGTTTTATAAATAGTTGGAAGTTTATGATTCTAACTTAATGTTTTATTAATTGTTGGAAGTTTATGATTCTAACTTAATGTTTTATAAATAGTTGGAAGTTTATGATTCTAACTTAATGTTTTATTAATAGTTGGAAGTTTATGATTCTAACTTAATGTTTTATAAATAGTTGGAAGTTCGTGATTCTAACTTAATGTTTCGTGAATAGTTGGAAGTTTGTGATGCTAGCCTAATGTTTTAATAGATAGTTGGAAGTTTATGATTCAATCTTAATGTTTTATAAATAGTTGGAAGTTTGTGATTCTAACTTAATGTTTTATAAATAGTTGGAAGTTCGTGATTCTAACTTAATGTTTCATGAATAATTGGAAGTTTGTGATGCTAACTTAATGTTTTATAGATAGTTGGAAGTTTGTGATGCTAACTTAATGTTTTATAAATAGTTGGAAGTTCGTGATTCTAACTTAATATTTTATAAATAGTTGGAAGTTTGCGATGCTAAATTAATGTTTTATAAATAGTTGGAAGTTTGTGATGCTAGCTTAATGTTTCATGAATAGTTGGAAGTTTGTCATGCTAACTTAATGTTTTATAAATAGTTGGAAGTTTGTGATGCTAGCTTAATGTTTTATAAATAGTTGGAAGTTTGTGATGCTAGCTTAATGTTTTATAAATAGTTGGAAGTTTGTGATGCTAACTTAATTTTTCATAAATAGTTGGAAGTTTGTGATGCTAACTTAATGCTTTGCAATTGTTGGAAGTTTGTGATGCTAACTTAATGTTTTATAAATAGTTGGAAGTTCGTGATTCTAACTTAATGTTTCATGAATAGTTGGAAGTTTGTGATGCTAGCTTAATGTTTTGCAATAGTTGGAAGTTTGTGATGCTAGCTTAATGTTTTATAGATAGTTGGACGTTTGTGATGCTAACTTAATGTTTTTATAAATAGTTGGAAGTTTGTGATTCTAACTTGATGTTTTATAAATAGTTGAAAGTTTGTGATTCTAACTTAATGTTTTATAAATAGTTGGAAGTTTGTGGTTCTAACATGATGTTTTATAAATAGTTGGAAGTTTGTGATGCTAGCTTAATGTTTTATAGATAGTTAGAAGTTTGTGATGCTAACTTAATGTTTTATAAATAGTTGGAAGTTTGTGATGCTAACTTAATGTTTTATAAATAGTTGGAAGTTTGTGATGCTAACTTAATGTTTAATAAATAGTTGGAAGTTTGTGATTCTAACTTAATATTTTATAGATAGATGGAAGTTTGTGATTCTAACTTATTGTTTTACAATAGCTGGAAGTTTGTGATGCTAACTTAATGTTTTGCAATAGTTGGAAGTTTGTGATGCAGCTTAATGTTTCATGAATAGTTGGAAGTTTGTGATTCTAACTTAATGTTTAATAAATAGTTGGAAGTTCGTGATTCGAGCTTAATGTTTTATAAATAGTTCGTAGTTTGTGATGCTAACTTAATGTTTCATAAATAGTTGGAAGTTTGTGATGCTAACTTAATGCTTTGCAATTGTTGGAAGTTTGTGATGCTAACTTAATGTTTTATAAATAGTTGGAAGTTCGTGATTCTAACTTAATGTTTCATGAATAGTTGGAAGTTTGTGATGCTAGCTTAATGTTTTGCAATAGTTGGAAGTTTGTGATGCTAACTTAATGTTTTATAGATAGTTGGAAGTTTGTGATGCTAACTTAATGTTTTCATAAATAGTTGGAAGTTTGTGATTCTAACTTGATGTTTTATAAATAGTTGGAAGTTTGTGATTCTAATTTAATGTTTTATAGATAGTTAGAAGTTTGTGATGCTAACTTAATGTTTTATAAATAGTTGGAAGTTTGTGATGCTAACTTAATGTTTTATAAATAGTTGGAAGTTTGTGATTCTAACTTAATGTTTTATAGATAGTTGGAAGTTTGTGATTCTAACTTTTTGTTTTACAATAGTTGGAAGTTTGTGATGCTAACTTAATGTTTCATGAATAGTTGGAAGTTCGTGATGCAGCTTAATGTTTCATGAATAGTTGGAAGTTTGTGATGCAGCTTAATGTTTCATGAATAGTTGGAAGTTTGTGATGCTAACTTAATGTTTTGCAATAGTTGGAAGTTTGTGATGCAGCTTAATGTTTCATGAATAGTTAGAAGTTTGTGATGCTAACTTAATGTTTTGCAATAGTTGGACGTTTGTGATGCAGCTTAATGTTTCATGAATAGTTGGAAATTTATGATGCAGCTTAATGTTTCATGAATAGTTGGAAGTTTGTGATGCTAACTTAATGCTTTATAAATAGTTGGAAGCTTATGATGCTGACTTAATGTTCTATAGATATTTGGAAGTTTGTGATGCTAACTTAATGTTTTATAAATAGTTGGAAGTTTATGATTCTAACTTGATTTTTCATGAATAGTTGGAAGTTTGTGATGCTAACTTAATGTTTTATAGATGGTTGGAAGTTCGTTATTCTACCTTAATGTTTCATGAATAGTTGGAAGTTTATGATGCAGCTTAATGTTTCATGAATAGTTGAAAGTTTGTGATGCTAACTTAATGTTTTGCAATTGTTGGAAGTTCGTGATGCTAACTTAATGTTTTATAGATGGTCGGAAGTTCGTGATTCTAACTTAATGTTTCATGAATAGTTGGACGTTTGTGATGCTAACCTAATGTTTTGCAATTGTTGGAAGTCTATGATGCAGTTTAATGTTTTATGAATAGTTGGACGTTTGTGATTCTAACTTAATGTTTTATAAATAGTTGGAAGGTCGTGATTCTAACTTAATGTTTCATGAATAGTTGGAAGTTTATGATGCAGCTTAATGTTTCATGAATAGTTGGACGTTTGTGATGCTAACTTAATATTTTGCAATTGTTGAAAGTTTGTGATGCTAACTTAATGTTTTGTAATAGTTGGAAGTTTGTGATGCTAGCTTAATGTTTCATGAATAGTTGGAAGTTTGTGATGCAGCTTAATGTTTCATGAATAGTTGGAAGTTTGTGATGCTAACTTAATGCTTTGCAGTAGTTGGAAGTTTGTGATGCTAACTTAATGTTTCATGAATAGTTGGAAGTTTGTGATGCAGCTTAATGTTTCATGAATAGTTGGAAGTTTGTGATGCTAACTTAATGTTTTGCAATAGTTGGAAGTTTGTGATGCTAACTTAATGTTTCATGAATAGTTGGAAGTTTGTGATGCAGCTTAATGTTTCATGAATAGTTGGAAGCTTGTGATGCTAACTTAATGTTTTGAAATAGTTGGAAGTTTGTGACTGTTATATATACAACGTACTTGTAACTGGAAACTGATTTATACAAAGTCCTGAAATAAACTATAATCTCTTCCACGTGTCAAACTATAATCTCTTCCTCGCCAAACAATATTATGTTAAGTATATACGAAACAAGTTAATGAGATGTGTACATAAAAGTCATTTTCCAATAATGATTTATTTTAATATTTTTTTACTTGTTGCACAGATTATGCTTACATATGTTTTCGTTCATAAAAGAACTTATTCACAAATCTTACAAAGACGTCTATAAATAGAATACTTAATATAAATTACATTCTGTGTTTTATTATAATATCGTTTCTATGAAGTAAAGAAAATACCTAACAAACACAACATAACTTATTTTATTAAAGTACATATATATTTCTCTAATTCATCATCAACGTTTTAGTGGGAGATTGTTGTTTACCGCCAAATGAATAATATCTCAATAATATCTAATGGCGAGGCTACGGAATATCTGTGCCAGAAATGGCCATCGATATGTTCCGTTTGTCGTAATCACAAGCCTGACCTTTCCTCATTTATGAGATATCACCTGGTTTGTTACAAGAGTATCGTTAGTGGAGCGGGAACTACCACCCTTGCGGAGCACCTAGGTGCACCACCGGTTTTTAGTGGGGTTCGTGTTGCTCGATCTTCAATTAGCTGTGCAGTGTTTTGCAGATTATTGTTTGTCCTTTTTTGTCATTGTATTGTCTGTCTTTTGATTTTTGGCTGCTGATTACCCCTTTGGTGTTTTTGAACTTTTCTCACATTCGAAGAGTATGGTACCTCGTGATTGCATAATGATATTGTTTAATATATACCTTTGTTAATAACAATCAAGATTTTACATACAGAGAAATTATCTGTGATTTTTTAGAAAAAAGACCATTCAAAACATGGGGTGAAGGAAAATTATATTTGTTAGTGTCGAGAAATAAGAGATCAAGTAATAACAGAATAGAATAGAATATGTTTATTTGTCAATTAAAGACGCCCATGATAGACAGTATAATTACATGAAAATCACAATATTTACATCAATTGGTATGATTAGATTGATTGGATTTAACATACAAGACATACAAATACATGTAAATACATGTATACAATTTTGTAATCAATAATTTTGACAAGTATAGTGATCCCTGTAATAGATTAAGAGACAGTGCATCATCCACAGTTGTATATCTAACAAGAGTGAAGGGAAATTATATGTGATTCTTGGTCACGTTTTATGTTTAACAATTATCTTAGTAATAACAATGGATATGTCAGTATAGCTAGCCATACAATACACAGACACAATACGTCAACAATTAGAACAAACCATCATTAATAATTAAACAGGTTGAATATTGTCACTTTCTATTATTAAATACTGTTTAATTAGCATAACGTATTCACAACATTTAATATCAACAGCATTTTTTCTGAATACAACAACATGTCACAAATTGTTGGAAAATGGAAATCTAACAATGCAACAAGAAAAAACTTTGACGACTTTGTGAAAAAGACAGGTATGTATTAATTATCTTACGTATCTTGTGCTATCTTATGATAAATGTTACCACCTTTACAGAGAAACACCTAATTTATCTATTAAATCTACAATGAAGCTTACATTGACAGTCAAACCTGTATTAATAGGTCACCTGCAAGCAGGGTCGTCTTAACGCGTGGACACGTGTGGCAGTTGACCGGGGGACCTCACCAGCATAGGGACCCCATGCTAATCTATGTATGTTGTGACCTGCTGTCAATAAATAAACATACTAATGGAAAAAGGGAACATTGCATTCTAAAAAGTGTTTACTTTTTTTTATCACTGGGCATTTGATTTTTTAGTTAAGCATGAATAGTTGAGATATTGATTTTTATGCTATCAATCAGTTGCGGGAAAATTGCACGAATTTTTTCACGCTCTATGAGTACCCCTCGTGTTTAATCATTTGTTCTTCATTCTCGTTTAACGATTTGTGACTGTTTATGGTTTACAGAAGGTTTGTTTTGACCCCTACAAATCAGAAAAAACACTTATTTGAATGACATTGATTTCAGTGTTATGCCACGTCTCAACGAAAATCAGCGTCTTCGTGTTATTTGGTATGCTCCAAGCTGGATATGCACTAAACATTGTCGCTAGACATTTTGGTTTTCATCGCAGTCATTGTTGAGGCGTTTTTGACAATCTGGCAACACTAGGGACCATCAACATGCAGGTCGTCCACTTGTGACGTCATGTCAGCAAGACAACCACATAAGGCTGGTGTATCTGCGAGCTCGATTCCAGACGTCAAATCTCACTGCAAGAAACACCCCCGGATTACGACTAATCAGCTCTAGAACAGTCCGCAGCATACTTCGTGATCGTCATAGCATGCCACGACGTCCAGCAATGCGTCCAAATTTGCTGATCAGGCACCGTGCAGCTAGACTAACGTGTTGTAGACGTCATTTGAGATTCAGAAGACAGGATTGAGCCAATATCCTGTTCACAGATGAATCAAGTTTCTACTTAGACAGTAGTGATGGCCGATCCAGAGTGTACCGCCGCGTAAGAGAATGTTATGCAGACGCTTGCGCTATGCAATGTCGATCGTATGGTAGAGACAGTGTTATGGTGTTGAGAGCCATAACAGAACGTGGCAGGACACCATTAGTTGATGTCGCTGGAAATCTGATCGGAATACTCTATCGGGATGAAATTGTTCAGCGCTATGTTATTCCGTTCATCCAAGCTCAGGCCAATGACGTCACATTCTAGCAGGACAACTCTAGACCACATGTTGCATGTGTTGTACGTGACTACCTGACACAGCAGAATGTTGATGTGCTACCGTGGCCAGCGGTTTCATCCGATCTTTCACCCATTGAGCACGTCTGGAACGGAACGATGGTTACGTCATCTGCAAATTCAGCCAGTGACGTTAGCGGAAATGGGTCCAGCATTAATCCGTATCTGGAACAATATCCTACAAGCATTTTTTAACACATTGATTACATCAATGCGTTTCCGTTGCCAAGCCGGTGTTCTAGAGCCATTTTTCCCCCTAGCCATTCCCCCCCCCCCCCCGGAAAAATGGCTATATAGTCATTTTCCCCCCGGAACATTGGCTATTTTGCCATCTTTCTCCCCTTCCTTATCAGGGGGGGAAATGGCTATATAGTAGAGGAGGGGGGGTGGCTATATAGTGGGTTTTCCCCCTAAATGTTATTTCTAATTTATTATAAATAAGTTATGATTTATTTGCACTAAGAAAACATTTATTCATTATTATTATTATTATTATTATTATTATTATTATTTATATATTTAGAGTAAAAAACATATACATTTTTATTATGCATGATGTATGACTTTGTAAGACATGTATCACCTACCCTATATCGCATCCCTACTCGGGAGCTATTTGAAGAGTTATACATGATCAAACTTATACCACATGCTATGTCAAGCCTCGACCAATATCACCCCTAATATAAGATAATACTAATACTAATAATAATAATAATAATAATAATAATAATAATGATAATAATGATAATAATAATAATAATAATAATAACTAGATGACATGGAGATGGAAACTATCTCTAAGGACCCCACGGTGCAAAATAAAGTCAATATCTAAAGAATCTGTTGGGGTACCAAAATTATCGTCCCATTAAAAACCCTAAGTTTGAGACCTTGACCTTTGAAGGAAGTGGTTAACAATCACAAAATATCATCCCTCTACAATAATTAGAGTGGACACGATTTTCTGTAATTCACAAGAAGAGTTTGAAGATACCAAAAGGGCAATCAGAAACCGTATATCGAAGAACAGACAACACAATGGCCAAAAGAAAAAGCACAAAAGGACAAACAACGATGGGGAAAACATACATATAAAACTAAAGATCGAGTAACACGAACCCCACTAAAACCAGGGGTGAACTCAGGTGCTTCGGAAGGGTAAGCAGTTCCTGCTCCACTAGTGGCACCCGTCGTGTTGATCTAGTTACAAATTCGGTCATAAGTCGTGAATGAGGAAAGGACCGGGAAGTGTTTACGACAAGTGGAACATATCCGTGGTCATTTGTGACACAGATATTCCAAAACGGTCAACCAAGTCATGGTGGCGGCCGTAAAATCTTCGAAGTGATGGCTTCAACTTTACCAAAAGGAACCCTTGGTTCAGTAGCTTCCTTATTAGCAGCAGCCCTCTATCAAGGAAATCCTGATAGGAACCAGAAGCTTTGGAATATCGTATCATCTGAGAGATATATACTTCATATAGGGGTCCCATGAAATGAAAAGTTTGAGACCTTGACTTTAGGAGGACAAACAAGAATATGATATGCGACACACCTTCTAATAGTAGTTAACAATCATGCAAAGTTTCATCCATCTACTATAGAATAGAGAAATGACTGGTTATAAAGTTATGAAGCGGACACGAATGTGTTTCGAACGGACAGACAGCGTTCAGTAAAGGGCGTTCGCCATTATGTGGCGGGTCCCTGATAATCTGTTACATGATGTTTTTAACATTAATGCACCCTTTGGAAGTGATTACTTCGTTTTGATATCCCAACATAATTTGAGAGGAAAAACTACTATATAGCCATTTTCACCCCTATTTGCCAAGGGGGGGGGGAGAAATGGCTATATAGCCATTTTTCCGGGGGGAACATCTACTATATAGTCATTTTTCCGCCTATCCAGATAAGGGGGAAATATGGCTGTATAGCCATTTTTTCGGGGGGGAGGTATGGCTATGGGGGGGGGAAATGGCTCTATAACACCGGCATCAATGCAAATAGTGGACACACAGGCTACTGACTTTATGAATGTCCAAAAAACCCTTGTGTTGTTCAAACCATCTACCCAATGAATTCAAGTGACGTTAAATGTTATTCGTCTAGTTGTTTGATGAAAACTGCATTATTTAACAATATGCTGTACACAATAAATGAATTTTGTTTTAATATTGATATTTAATTTAGTTTTTAATAATGCAGTTTCTTTTTTTCCCAATAGTATACTATGCTATACTAAAGTGTAAATATGTGTTATTGGAAAAGGTATATTTAGTATGTGTTTTACTAAAGATAATGAGCTATGTTAATTTTTATGATAACAAGTGGACGTTGGCATTCGCCTCTGATTCGTTCACCACTGTAACCTCACGTGTATGTATGTGTACGGATCTCACGCGCTACATAACGTAGAAGCGTATTTATGTAACGTCACTTCAACTCATTTGACAGTTAATAGCAATGACATTGGTTATATTCATATACCGCTATATGGTTCCTGGTGAAAATTGTGAGAGTTTCCTTGCATTGTACAGAAAAATTATTTCGGACATCTTGAAAAGCTGTGTTTCCCAATGCTGAAATTGCACCCAGAGTGTTCATGTGCATGATGGTGACCAACTGTGCAGGAGAACGTTCATTTTCAAGACTGAAACTTATATAAAAAAGAAAATCAGCTTCGCAGCACAATGAGGCAGCAGCGTTTGAACTGGCTTTCACTGATGAGTATGGAAAATGACATCATGAAGACCATTGACTTCAAGCCAATTATAAACAATTCTCTGCAAAGAAATTTCGCAAATGTTTGTGTTGAACATTTTATGTATACATTGTAATACATAATTCATAGTAATTATACTGTGTCATCTCTGTCTGTATGGTAGTAATTATACTGTGTCATCTCTCTCTGTATGGTAGTAATTATACTGTGTCATCTCTGTCTGTATGGTAGTAATTATACTGTGTCATCTCTGTCTGTATGGTAGTAATTATACTGTGTCATCTTTGTCTGTATGGTAGTAATTATACTGTGTCATCTCTGTTTGTATGGTAGTAATTATACTGTGTCATCTCTGTCTGTATGGTAATAATTATACTGTGTCATCTCTGTCTGTATGGTAGTAATTATACTGTGTCATCTCTGTCTGTATGGTAGTAATTACACTGTGTCATCTCTGTCTGTATGGTAGTAATTATACTGTGTCATCTCTGTCTGTATGGTAGTAATTATACTGTGTCATCTCTGTCTGTATGGTAGTAATTATACTGTGTCATCTCTGTCTGTATGGTAGTAATTATACTGTGTCATCTCTGTCTGTATGGTAGTAATTATACTGTGTCATCTCTGTCTGTATGGTAGTAATTATACTGTGTCATCTCTGTCTGTATGGTATTAATTATACTGTGTCATCTCTGTCTGTATGGTAGTAAATATACTGTGTCATCTCTGTCTGTATGGTAGTAATTATACTGTGTCATCTCTGTCTGTATGGTAGTAATTATACTGTGTCATCTCTGTCTGTATGGTAGTAATTATACTGTGTCATATTTGTCTGTATGGTAGTAATTATACTGTGTCATCTCTGTCTGTATGGTAGTAATTATACTGTGTCATCTCTGTCTGTATGGTAGTAATTATACTGTGTCATCTCTGTCTGTATGGTAGTAATTATACTGTGTCATCTCTGTCTGTATGGTAGTAATTATACTGTGTCATCTCTGTCTGTATGGTAGTAATTATACTGTGTCATCTTTGTCTGTATGGTAGTAATTATACTGTGTCATCTCTGTTTGTATGGTAGTAATTATACTGTGTCATCTCTGTCTGTATGGTAATAATTATACTGTGTCATCTCTGTCTGTATGGTAGTAATTATACTGTGTCATCTCTGTCTGTATGGTAGTAATTACACTGTGTCATCTCTGTCTGTATGGTAGTAATTATACTGTGTCATCTCTGTCTGTATGGTAGTAATTATACTGTGTCATCTCTGTCTGTATGGTAGTAATTATACTGTGTCATCTCTGTCTGTATGGTAGTAATTATACTGTGTCATCTCTGTCTGTATGGTAGTAATTATACTGTGTCATCTCTGTCTGTATGGTAGTAATTATACTGTGTCATCTCTGTCTGTATGGTATTAATTATACTGTGTCATCTCTGTCTGTATGGTAGTAAATATACTGTGTCATCTCTGTCTGTATGGTAGTAATTATACTGTGTCATCTCTGTCTGTATGGTAGTAATTATACTGTGTCATCTCTGTCTGTATGGTAGTAATTATACTGTGTCATATTTGTCTGTATGGTAGTAATTATACTGTGTCATCTCTGTCTGTATGGTAGTAATTATACTGTGTCATCTCTGTCTGTATGGTAGTAATTATACTGTGTCATCTCTGTCTGTATGGTAGTAATTATACTGTGTCATCTCTGTCTGTATGGTAGTAATTATACTGTGTCATCTCTGTCTGTATGGTATTAATTATACTGTGTCATCTCTGTCTGTATGGTAGTAAATATACTGTGTCATCTCTGTCTGTATGGTAGTAATTATACTGTGTCATCTCTGTCTGTATGGTAGTAATTATACTGTGTCATCTCTGTCTGTATGGTAGTAATTATACTGTGTCATATTTGTCTGTATGGTAGTAATTATACTGTGTCATCTCTGTCTGTATGGTAGTAATTATACTGTGTCATCTCTGTCTGTATGGTAGTAATTATACTGTGTCATCTCTGTCTGTATGGTAGTAATTATACTGTGTCATCTCTGTCTGTATGGTAGTAATTATACTGTGTCATCTCTGTCTGTATGGTAGTAATTATACTGTGTCATCTCTGTCTGTATGGTAGTAATTATACTGTGTCATCTCTGTCTGTATGGTATTAATTATACTGTGTCATCCCTGTCTGTATGGTAGTAATTACACTGTGTCATCTCTGTCTGTATGGTAGTAATTATACTGTGTCATCTCTGTCTGTATGGTAGTAATTATACTGTGTCATCTCTGTCTGTATGGTAGTAATTATGCTGTGTCATCTCTGTCTGTATGGTAGTAATTATACTGTGTCATCTCTGTCTGTATGGTAGTAATTATACTGTGTCATCTCTGTCTGTATGGCTTACCAATTGTTATATTGTTCAACATTTGCATTGATTAATCTTTGCTGTATAGCATGTTTTGTCTAATGTTTAAACACTGGTGTATTAATCTTTGCTGCATAGCATGTTTTGTCTAATGTTTAAACACTGATTTATTAATCTTTGCTGTATAGCATGTTTTGTCGTCTAATGTTTAAACACTGATTTATTAATCTTTGCTGTATAGCATGTTTTGTCAAATGTTTAAACACTGATTTGTTGAAAGTATCAATACAATAAATGTACGTTTAATTTTATCCCGGGGACATATAATGCTCTTAAGACGATCCTGCCTTTAAGACAAAGAAAAAGTGCTCTTAGAAGACAGGTGACCGCATAAAAGAGGTTCAATTCATATGAACTTTTCTCTGATAGGACAATAAAATGTGATCTTTAAGTGCATGTGACTGCTTAATGGAAGTGACCGCATGGACAGAATTAACTGTGTTGAAAATATACATTGTATTACCATTTATGTATGTTTTGGGTTCTTTTTATGTAAACTATTCATACATAGGCCTATTTTTACATCGGAAATATTCTGATCACTTTACAATGAACTATAGAATTGTATTAAATACGTGAATAAAGTTCATTTATTTTTCACAGCGTTTTTGATTCATATAATATATATTAGTTGTTCATTTGAGTAAGTTGACAATTCCCGTTGGGATCCAGTTATCAAGAGGACAGGGTTGGGATTCAGTTATCAAGAGGGCAGGGTTGGGATCCAGTTATCAAGAGGGCAGGGTTGGGGTCCAGTTATCAAGAGGACAGGGTTGGGATTCAGTTATCAAGAGGGCAGGGTTGGGATCCAGTTATCAAGAGGACAGGGTTAGGATCCAGTTATCAAGAGGGCAGGGTTGGGGTGCAGTTATCAAGAAGACAGGGTTGAGATCCAGTTATCAACAGGACAGGGTTGAGATTCAGTTATCAAGAGGATAGGGTTGGGATTCAGTTTTCAAGAGGACAGGGTTGGGATCCAGATATTAAGAGGACAGGGTTGGGATCCCATTAACAGGTTTAACTCTGCCACATATTGTGTCTGTCCCAGGACCTAGATTTCCAACGTCATGTATTGCGGTTAATTTGTGTTCAGTGAGCTTAGTTAAGATGAAAGGTGATAGTTTATTTTGTTGATATTGGTAGAATTGAAGACCATCACTGTTTAAATTCTTTTCCATAATGTTGTTTCCGTGATAATGGACCTCTTTATTACTTAATTTAACTTATGTTTACAATAATTTTGGTTCCTTGATAATGTTTTTGATATAAACATTAGGGTATGTTTACAACGTTTTTGATTATTTTGCCCTTCTTTATTTATATTCATATTAGGTTTTCTAGACACTGTTTTTGGTTCCATTGCAATGAACATGTTTTACTCACTTAAGTGCATGTACACAATGATTGTGGTACCTTATAATTATCATCATTTGTCATTAATGTACAAACAAAAATTGTGTACATAAACATCATGTGTCATTCATGTACACACAAAAACTGTGTACATAAACATCATGTGTCATTCATGTACACACACAAAATGTGTACATAAACATCATGTGTCATTCATGTACACACAAAAACTGTGGACATAAATACCGTGTGTCATTCATGAACATACAAAAACTGTGGACATGGACATCATGTGTCATTCATGTACACACAAAGATATCTGTGTATATGGATTTCATGTGTCATTCGTGTACAAACAAAAAGCTTTGTAGATGTTCATCACATGTCATTCATGTACAGAGCTTTATAAATTCCATGACAATTTGTTTATATTATTCGGAATAGGTATACCAGCGGAATACGTTGAGAAGTACAGAAATGCAACCATATATGTTGAATATCAACACAACGGAGATAATTGGACAATGATAACATATTCGGATGTTTCTCCAGAAATAAAAACTTACAGCTTTCATCTTGGTAAAGAACTGGTCACTAAAGATAGACATGGCAAAGGTGTTAAGGTAAAACATTCATACAACTTTCTACTTGGTACATATTTATTTATGGAAGGCGAGAATGGAACGTTAACATATTAAACCACTTGGTAAAGAATTAGTCATCAAAAGTCAAGTCAATTAGTTAACACAATCTTATAACTTTCTGTAAGGGTCATGAAAGACAGGGAAAGCAAGTTTATTAAAGCAATATCATTTATAACTTTCATATTGATACATAATTAGTCACGAAGGACATGGAAGACACGGCCGTCAAGGTCAAATGATATAATGTTCACCTTATTAAAGAATTCGTCATGACAGACAGTGAAGCCCACGTCTGTGAGGTAACTTACATGTAGACCTAATCTTCTAATGTCTTTCAGCTTGGTCAAGTTAACATCATGACAGAGGTAGTCTCATAATCTTTTATATTTTAGCTTGTCACATAAGAAGTCATGAATGGCAGGGCATAAAAGGTCATTTATGTAACAATCATTTTATCTTTTAATAAAAGCAAAAAGTGGATATCAAATTTAGTGCACATGACGCGTTTTTGGAATCACCTTCATCAGGTACGTTCAGGAATAACCTTCATCAGGTACGTTTCTAGAATAACCTTCATCAGGAACGTTTCTAGAATAACCTTCATCAGGTACGTTTCTAGAATAACCTTCATTAGGTACGTACAGTAATAACCTTCATCAGGTACGTTTCTAGAATAACCTTCATCAGGTACGTTTTTAGAATAACCTTCATCAGGTACGTTCAGGAATAACCTTCATCAGGTACGCTCAAAATCGAAAAATTGGAAAGCCAAAAAACTTCAAAGTCTTTGTGAGCAATAAAACCAAAGACCCTAAATAGAATATATAAGTGTGAAAATAACAGCACTGTTTTGTAAATCCACAAAATATGAAATATTTTTTGTCAAACAACCGTGGTATTAATCTATTAAGTATTATCTGTTTTTTTCCAAATACAATTAATATTTAAATAGCTGACATGCATGGTCAATCCCGACGGATCTTGGACAGATAAAAGTAGTTCAGAACTAATCGGATGGAAAGAAACAAAAACTACTAGAGTTGTCAAGGGCGATAAAATGTTTGTGGTAAGTTTTTTCAATTATCAATAGCTATGATATGTTTAATTTAATTTTCTATTTATCTAAATAAAGAACAATTTGAGAGCCGATTGCTACAAATATTTGTTAATCTATGGCTGTTCAATGATCTTATATATGCTACATACCAATATAAAAATCAATTATAATGGTGCGCAATTCGTATCCATTGGAATCTCGAAACGACTCCATCCCGGTAAAACTGAAACTGTTATGTCGATTTTGGTACGTACAATATACACATGGTAAAACCCAACAAAGACAGCAAAATAAATAGTTTAATCATCATTAAAAACAGCCATTGCATCGATTTATTGTTATGTTAACTGTCGTCATGCTTTACGATGAACAAATATTACTTGTCTTGACTGTAGGATGTTTTATGTAGTTTATAGATGGTGTCAATATACAGTTACCTTTCTATAAACATGTAAACAGTATTTATGTTGTAAATATCTGATATACAATTCACATTTACATGGATGAGTGCACATTTACATGGATGAGTGATTAGTTGTTGTTTAACGTCAAGTTAGTAATATACAAAATTTAATCTTAAGAAGAGTTTGAAGATACCAAAGGGGTAATCAGAATCCGTAAATCGGAGAACAGACAACACAATGGCCAAGAGAAAAAAAGACAAAAGAACAAACAATGATCTTCAAAACACTACACAGACTACTGACGATCGAGCAACACGAACCCCACTAAGAACCGGGTGAACTCAGGTGCTCCGGAAGTAGTTCCTGCTCCACTATGGCCACCAGTATTACTCTAGTTACAAATTCGGCGATAAGTCATTAATGAGGAAAGGACCGGGAAGTGCTTACGACAAGTGGAACATATCCGTGGTCGTTTATGGCACATATATTCCGCAACGGTTAATCAAGTCATGGTGACGACCGTAAAACTTTCGAAGTGATGACTTCAACTTAACCAATAGAAACCCTTGGTTCAGTAACTTCCTTGTGGGCAACAACCGTATATCAAGGAAATCCTGATATGAACCAAAAAACTGTGGAATATCGGATCAACTGAGATGTACTCCATAGTGAGGTGTACTCCATAGTGAGGTGTACTCCATAGTGAGGTGCTACTGGAATGTAGCTACATACATTTTCTTTCCCATTTTCAGACAACTGAGACAGATCAAACTTCAATGTCTTATGAAATGGACAGACAGTAGGGTCACGTGACATGCTCAAGACAAATGTGTAATGTACACAGAATGGTCATGTGACATACTCAGACAAACTTGTAATGTACACAGAATGGTCACGTCACATGCTCATGAAAATATTATTGTTAGTTGTAGTCAAATGCTCATAAATGGAATATAAAGCGAGTATAAAAAGATACAAACAGATTTAGGAAGTTTTAACAAGGAATGTTATTGAGAGCTGTAAATAAAACTAAGATTCAAATCTTAAAAAACATGTCTTATTACTCTATACAGATCATAAATTTGTTTTGTATCCAAAACTTTTTATTCGCTTATGCCTTTCTTCGCCACAATATACACTTTTAAACAATTAGAACAGGTTTCAAAATAACGTTAGACATTGGGATATACATACCACATATACGAAATGAAATTGATTGACAATAACATTTTGTCATTGTGTCCTACCTGAGGTCCATTGTTGAACTTGTGATTAAGCTAATCATATGATTAGCCCTAATTACATTTTTATAATTCCTAATCACATAATTAGCTAATGCAATTACTAAATATGATTAGTTAATACATTGATTAATAAACAGCTGCGCCAAGAGCGCATGATACGCTCGTCGTCAACATTCATACAATATTTGTAAAGACTTTCTTTCTCATAACTCTGGAATGAAAAATCGAAATTTCACCGAAAAGTATGCAGACCGTAAGACTATCAATTCCAATAACTGTGCGAAGTTTGAAGTGAATTGGCCAAAGGGTTCTCAATTTACAGCGCGACATACGGAAAATCGCCTACAATTTGATGAATAAAGTCCCATAACTCTGGAATGAAAAATCCAAATTTCATCAAAAAGTATACAGACCGTAAGACTATCAATTCCAATAACTTGTGCGAAGTTTGAAGTGAATTGGCCAAGGTGTTCTCAATCTACAGCGCGACATACGAAAAATCGCCTACAATTTGATGAATAAAGTCCTATAACTCTGGAATGAAAAATCAAACATTCACCAAAAAGTATACGGACCGTCAGATTATCAATTCCAATAACTATGCGAAGTTTCAATTGAATTGGCCAAGGGGCTCTCAGTTTACAGCGCGACATACGAAAAATCGCCTACAATTTGATGAATAAAGTCCCATAACTCTGGAATGAAAATTCGAAATTTAACCATAAAATATACAGACTGTAAAACCATCAATTCCAATAACTCTGTGAAATTTGAGGTGAATTGGCCAAGGGGTTCTTAATTTACAGCGCGACATACGAAAAATCGCCTACAATTTGATGAATAAAGTCCCATTACTCTGGAATGAAAAATTGAAATTTCACCAAAAAGTATACAAACCATAAGATTATCAATTCCAATAACTATGCGAAGTTTCAATTGAATTGGCCAAAGGGCTCTCAATTTACAGCCCGACATACGAAAAATCGCCTACAATTTGATGAATAAAGTCCCATAACTCTGGAATGAAAATTCGAAATTTAACCATAAAATATACAGACTGTAAAACCATCAATTCCAATAACTCTGTGAAATTTGAAGTGAATTGGCCAAGGGGTTCTTTGGTTAGAGCGCGACATTTGAAACGGACGGACAGACGGACGGACAGTCGGACATTGGTATATCATAATACGTCCCGTCTTAAAGTCGGGCGTATGAAAACAGTTCAGCAACAGAATTTAATCATTGCATTAGCTAAGTATGTGATTAGGAATTAAAAATGTAATTAGGGCTAATCATATGATTAGTTTGATCACAAGTTTAACAGCGATAAGATACTTTAACATTCCAAGTTATGTAATTTACAGGTTACGATCTCACATCTAGGTGGGATATTGGTCATCACATAAACACGGTGACTGTGAGATGAAGAACAACATTAATAACATTACTCTCTCCTAACACTAGTGGTGTTGAACATAAAACCTTCTCTGTGACTGTGAGATGAAGAACAACATTAATAACTTTACTCTCTCCTAACACTAGTGGTGTTGAACATAAAGCCTTCACGGTGACTGTGAGATGAAGAACAACATTAATAACATTACTCTCTCCTAACACTAGTGGTGTTGAACATAAAACCTTCTCTGTGACTGTGAGATGAAGAACAACATTAATAACTTTACTCTCTCCTAACACTAGTGGTGTTGAACATAAAACCTTCACGGTGACTGTGAGATGAAGAACAACATTAATAACTTTACTCTCTCCTAACACTAGTGGTGTTGAACATAAAGCCTTCACGGTGACTGTGAGATGAAGAACAACATTAATAACTTTACTCTCTCCTAACACTAGTGGTGTTGAACATAAAACCTTCACGGTGACTGTGAGATGAAGAACAACATTAATAACTTTACTCTCTCCTAAAACTAGTGGTGTTCAACATAAAACTCATTCTTTGTTTAATTAAAAATGCAAAATGTGTTCTTTGAGTGTTTAATGTGTGTCTGATTTTTGTTTTTGGAATGTTGTGTTTTGAAAGGCGTATTTTTCTGGTGTATTTTTTTGTGTGCTACATATATATATCTTAATGAACTAAGTTGGTCATCAATCATTTAGATTCAGATATCATTGTCTCTCTTCAGATAAATGTTTATGACAAAAAGTCATACACTTTTCTAAAGTATACTGGTGTCCAGTGCTATTTCCATATCAAACGATGTTTGTGTCATTTATCAGTTACATGACTGGTACCACTAGTAAAGCTGTTGACTCCTCCGAAACACTCCCGGTAAATGATGACTGGTGTCACTAGTAAAGCTGTTAACTCCTCCGAAACACTCCCGGTAAATGAACTATAAATAATGATGAGCTATAGTTAACTTTATTTAGGTTTTGTAACATGTAATTATAGATTTTAAATTATACAATCTGAAATACACCATTGTGTGTTTTATAAAAGTAATATTATTACTATTTAGTCTGTGCTGTATAACTACTAGTACTCCGTCTCTTCTACATCCTCATCATTGTCATCAACACGAGTTTCCTCCCCTACCTCCTCATAGTCCTTTTCTAAAGCAGCCAGATCCTCTCGTGCTTCTGAAAATTCACCCTCCTCCATACCTTCTCCTACGTACCAATGGACGAATGCACGTTTTGCGTACATGAGGTCAAATTTGTGATTAAGACGTGCCCATGCTTCCTGTATAGCTGTAGTATTACTTATCATACATAATGCACGTTGTACTTTAGCAAGATCTCCTCCAGGAACAACGCACGGTGGTTGATAGTTGATTCCGATCTTGAAACCTGTTGGGCACCAATCAACAAACTGAATTGTACGTTTCGATTTTATTGACGCAATTGCGGAGTTGACGTCTTTCGGAACAACATCACCTCTATACATCATACAGCATGCCATGTATTTGCCATGACGTGGATCACACTTCACCATTTGATTTGATGGTTCAAAGCACGAATTTGTTAATTCACCTACAGATAGTTGTTCATGATATGCTTTCTCTGCTGAAATAACAGGTGCATAATTTACCACAGGAAAATGTATTCTCGGATACGGTACCAGATTGGTTTGGAATTCGGACAGGTCCACATTTAGTGCACCGTCAAATCGCAGGGATGAAGTTAGTGAACTAACTATTTGTGCAATCAACCTGTTGAGATTTGTATAGGTTGGTCTTGCGATGTCGAGGTTTCGAACGCAAATGTCGTAAATTGCCTCGTTGTCCATTAAGAAGGCAACGTCACTAAACTCGAGAGAGCAGTGAGTAGTTAATATTGAGTTATATGGCTCCACAATAGCTGTAGAGACTTGTGGTGCGGGGTAAATGTTAACTTCCAGTTTTGTTTTCTTCCCATAATCAACAGCCAGACGTTCTAGAAGAAGCGATCCAAATCCAGATCCGGTTCCACCGCCAATGCTGTGAAAAATGATAAAGCCCTGAAGACCAGTACATATATCAGCCAATCGTCGAATTCTGTCTATAGTCAAGTCTATGGCCTCTTTACCAACAGTATAGTGACCTCGAGCGTAGTTGTTTGCGGCGTCTTCCTTACCCGTTATCAGCTGTTCTGGGTGAAACAGTTGACGATATGTCCCTGTTCTAACCTCATCTACAACAAAACAATACATAGGAGGTAATTAACAATGACAAAAGGTACAAGAAGGTGGCATGATAACGTATACAGCAAATATACAATCAAACATAAGACAATTTATTGAGGAATTAATTGATCATAAATCATTAAAATATTGAACGATTTCTTTGAAATTATGCGAATGAAATTACTTAATTTTATTACTCTGTGGAGCGACATGTTTATTCTATATTATATTATAAATAAGTCATGCTCATTCATCAATGGTCATCGATAAGTCATGGATTATGTACATGTAGGAATATTTATTTATATTTAGAAATATTTATCTATATCGTAATGTTAATATATTCGCATGGCTTTATTCACTTAATATGTTAATGGCACATTTATCAACTTTGAGTGTGATTTCACATATTATAAAATTACTATTTTTTGATGAGGTAAATGTGCGAATTTATTGACTTTCGAAGAATTATATTCATTGAGCTCGAAGGGCGAAGTAAATATCTTTTTTTTTCTTCTTCAAAAGTCAATTAATCCACACATTTACCTCAACAAAAGACAGTACCGGGTAATTGTTTTAATCTATATTTTCAATAAAAAAAAACGTATTCGATGCTTCAGATTTGATATTTACTGGCCGTAAATGTCACGTGTTACTTTTTTAGAACAGGGAATTCTATCAAAAATTTAAATTACTAACAAAAAAGTAACACGCGACAATTAATACCAGTGAATATGAAATCTTAGGCATTGAATTTTTCTCATTATAATTGTTGACAATCATCATCCACAAGAACAACAACTAATCATCCAGATTACGTTAAACTTAAAAGTACACAACAACATATTAAACTGATGGAAATCTGGGTTCTAAGAAAAATAATAATAATACATACTGTAAAAACTATTACTTGTAAAATACACAACTGAAATTATTACATTAACTGACAATCATCTGCAAATGATAATATCCTGACTATCAAACTTGTAAAAATACTTGACAAAAATACAACATGTCAGAAGTGGGATTCGAACCCACGCCTGGAGAACCAGACTGCGACCTGAACGCAGCGCCTTAGACCACTCGGCCATCCTGACTTGATGTTAAATATGATACTAAATATGTTATAAGTATCTAGAGACCTAAAATTGTATTGCACAAAATCGAAATAAGGATTTTCTCTAACATGGCGTGTTACTTTCGCGTTGAAAACAATAGAGGGCTCTAAATAGCGCAGAACACCCTAGCTACATGCGCAGAAGGCATATCTAAATTTCATTTGTGAAGTTTACAGCTAAATAAATGTTATGAAACATACAGTTTAAAGAGAAAAATAAAAATTTGTTGCGACTAAAGCTTAAATCAGCGTTAAAATTGAACAAATATCAGTGGTTTTGTAAATGAGATTTATTTTAAATAGAAAATCTGAATTTATTATTTATTAATTTATTTTTAATGATGCAATTTTATATCCCTTGGGAGGGGGAGGGGGGTCTATGATGAAAATTTGAAATAAAAACACAGGACCGGACTTTAAGCAAAAATAATAATCCAGGATTAGTTTTTTATTAAAAAAATCCAGGACCCTGTGTCCATGATTCTTTTTTTTTTTTTAAGTTAATGATATGAAATATTGACATCCACACTTGCCTTTTGGACCACAGGCACTTGACCGATGGACCTTAATTTACGACAGTAAAGCAGGAGCACAACAGCTGATGGGGGTCCACAAGGTTAGTGCATTCCATCCGTTTATTTTTCAGAAATCAGGGAAATCGACAATAATAAGAAATTTAGCAGTACCCCGCCATTTTGTTGCTTACCTTGTGTTTATTTCTAGTATTCGTGTGGACCCAGGACCCAGAAATAGAGGCCCTACATCGTTACTAGCCCTGAAAATACGTACCCCCGTGGCAAACACGAGGAAATTAAGGTCCATCGGTCAAGATTTTGACAGAATGGTTAATTGGACTAAAACATGGCAGATGATTTTCAACCCTCTGAAATGCTATGTTCTAAAGATTACAAAAAAGAAGAAAACAGTAGACTTCGGCTATAACATCAATGGACAAACCTTAGAAACAGTAACATCAAATCCATACCTAGGAGCTGAACTCACGAACACCATGTCTTGGGACAAACAAGTTCAGAAAGTTGTAGCGAAAGGAAATAAAGCTCTAAGCTTCATACGTAGAAATGTAGGATCATGTCCAGAGGAGGTAAAGAAACAAGCATACCTTGCGCTTGTCCGACCTCACCTTGAGTATGCCAGCAGCGCTTGGGACCCTCATCTTCAAAAACATATTCAACAGATTGAGATGGCCCAACGCCGAGCAGCACGCTTCATCAAAAGCAACTACTCAAGAGACTCTGGTACAGTGACAACATTACTCGAACAACTGGAATTACCACCACTTTCAACAAGGAGAAAAATAGCCCGTATCACACTATTACATTAAGCCATCCATGAAAAAGTAGCGATACCAATACCATCCTACATCATTAAACCAACGAGAACTTCGAGATTCCATCATCCGAAGAGATACATACAAATTAGACCGAAAAAAGATGTTTACAAATACAGTTTCTTCCCACGTACCATCAGGGATTGGAACCAACTATCGAATGAACTGTTAGACATAAAGAGCAGTGGGGAATTTAAGAGCAGACTCACTAAGCTCTACTACGGTGGCTGAACAACATGAACAAAAGATGGTGATTTTATCCTGATTTTAATCACTTGTAAATACACACACTTTTGGGACTTTACTGTATATACCAATAATTTTGTCATGTTGGAGGACGTCACAAATACTTGAGTGATGGGTCAACGACCTTTTTCAAGTCAACACCATAGATAGATTTGGACAGCACATTTCTGTGTCCACACTTGTTATATATAATAATAAATCTCAACTTCTTCTTCACCCTTATATGCCATCTCATTTTGATTTGATAAATCTTATAAACCAACTTAGATATCGTTTATTGAAAACTGTTTTGTGTTCGTCTGCTATCCAGCTTCCTAGTTACCAATAACAATAAAGGTGCACTTGCGGTTGTGCGCAGGAAAAAACTATGGAAAGGCAGATTAATAATTATGAGAATTTTGTTGTTTTTCGATAATACAACCGGAGCAAACAACGTTAAAGCTGTTGACATCTTTAAGTAAAGATCATTAATTGTATGCCATATGTGTGGTTTAGCTGTTTCTTCCAGCTCTTATAATGTGAAATGTAAATTTAAAATGAAAATTGCCAAAAAGTGCATAAAATTTCACCCCAAACATTTTTTTTTAGATTTTATGTAATCATA
Organism: Bathymodiolus brooksi; assembly: GCA_963680875.1. Taxonomy (NCBI): domain Eukaryota; kingdom Metazoa; phylum Mollusca; class Bivalvia; order Mytilida; family Modiolidae; genus Bathymodiolus; species Bathymodiolus brooksi. The sequence goes on from OY804585.1 coordinate 102,603,163, forward strand.
TGTTTTTTCCATCTGTTAAAGTGTGCTATGCAGAATTAAAATAATAAAGAATTATTTTATTTGATTCAAATATATCTGATATAAATAACCCGCCACAGCAGGCAAGCATATTAGCCCAAATGGCTCTCCATAACAGGGAATTCCCAGTACATCGAAACGAGGTTAAGGTCAATAAAAGGTGCCATCGGAGAACTGTCAACAATCGATAACTTGAACACAAGGTCAACACTCCTGTTTTAAAAGGATATTATTATTTTTTATTAGTTCATATCATAATATGTTTGTATAAATACAGATTCATTCAAACGATAGGTATCGGATATTATACAAGGTGTGTTTCCGTAAGACCATCGGAACGAGGTAAACCCAGTATACCCATTGTTGCAGCTGCAAGTCATTCCAATGTTGTTTATCCTTTTGTCGTCTGTCCATTGAACACATTTCAAGTGTGGAAAGGGGGACAACGCTTAACAAACAAAAAATTTATGGAAAGCCGTAAGTGTCATTTCTTTTTGTCTGAAATCTTCATTTCCACAATTTTACAGATTAGACAGGAATAAGAAATGGTTCAAAAGTCATTCATTTCAACTTTTTTTTGGTCTGTTTATTTGAGATAAGGATTTCTCACTTTTGAGACCGACCAGTTCCTATTTTTAGCCATGTGAGATTTTCTTATCTTGCACTAGTGCAAGACAAAAAAATCACGTGCGTTTTACCGGCAAATGCACGCTGTGCAGTTTATGTAGACTGTCTCCCAATATCTCCATGCTTTTCCTTTTTAAAATAAACAATTAACCACGATTCTACTACATAAGTATTTTTGAATTCATTTATGTATTATATTCTGCTAGCTAACGTGCACCTTTCACGGTATTTGATTCTTTTTTTTTAGGCTCTCTTCCAGTTAATGTTTGTTTACTTTGAGTAAATAATAGAGTGCTCTCCCTTGTTAGTAACTAACGTAAAGAAAGAAATTACCTCCCTTTGACCAAATTCAAATATTTTTTTACGGGTATTTATCTCTGTTGTAGTAACATTTATAATATATTTATTAAATACATTGTACTTTATGATGAATTACATTTGAAATACTGCCGAGATACGGTTGCATATGGATAAAACGAATATTTACTTCAGCAATGGAAAAATATATTGCGGGAAAACGCTCGATGAAATGTAAACAAAAACAATTAGGTGTTTAGTGAGAAATAAAATCAAACACCAGACAAAGTACAAGATAGGGAAATCTCCGACACCCTTGGGTAAGATTACAATCGTTCTCTAACTCGGCAAGCCTCGTAAAGAGAACGATTGAAATCTTACCCTCGGGTGTCGGAGATTTCCCTATCTTGTACTCTCCCCGGTGTTAGATTCTATATTTCTCACTAATGAGACCGACCAGTTCCTATTTTTAGCCATGTGAGATTTTCTTATCTTGCACTAGTGCAAGACAAAAAAATCACGTGCGTTTTACCGGCAAATGCATGCTGTGCAGTTTATGTCAACTGCCCTCCAATATCTCCATGCTTTTCCTTTTTAAAATAAACAATTAACCACGATTCTACTACATAAGTATTTTTAAATTCATTTATGTATTATATTCTGCTAGCTAACGTGCACCTTTCACGGTGTTCGATTCTTTTTTCTGGCTCTCTTCCAGTCAATGTTTGTTTACTTTGAGTAAATAATAGAGTGCTCTCCCTTGTTAGTAACTAATGTAAAGAAAGAAATTACCTCCCTTTGACCAAATTCAAATATTTTTTTACAGGTATTTATCTCTGTTGTAGTAACATTTATAATATATTTATTAAATACAATGTACTTTATGATGAAATACATTTGAAATACTGCCGAGATACGGTTGCATATGGATAAATCGAATATTTACTTCAGCAATGGAAAAATAAATTGCGGTAAAACGCTCGATGGAATGTAAACAAAAACAATTAGGTGTTTAGTGAGAAATAAAATCAAACACCGGAAAAAGTACAAGATAGGGAAATCTCCGACACTCTTGGGTGTCGGAGATTTCCCTATCTTGTACTCTCCCCGGTGTTAGATTCTATATTTCTCACTAATGAGACAGCACAGTTCCTATTTTTAGCCGTGTGAGATATCCTTTTCTCACTTTTGAGACAGACCAGTTCCTATTTTTAGCGATGTGAGATTTTCTTATCTTGCACTAGTGCAAGACAAAAATATTACGTGCGTTTTACCGGCAAATGCATGCTGTACAGTTTATGTCAACTGCCCCCCAATTCTCCATGCTTTTCCTTTTTAAAATAAACAATTGACCACGATTCTACTACATAAGTATTTTTAAATTCATTTATGTATTATATTCTGCTAGCTAACGTGCACCTTTCACGGTGTTTGATTCTTTTTTCAAGCTCTCTTCCAGTCAATGTTTGTTTACTTTGAGTAAATAATAGAGTGCTCTCCCTTGTTAGTAACTAACGTAAAGAAAGAAATTACCTCCCTTTGACCAAATTCAAATATTTTTTACAGGTATTTATCCCTGTTGTAGTAACATTTATAATATATTTATTAAATACATTGTACTCTATGATGAAATACATTTGAAATACATTTGAAATACGGTTGCATATGGATAAATCGAATATTTACTTCAGCAATGGAAAAATATATTGCGGAAAAACGCTCGATGGAATGTAAACAAAAACAATTAGGTGGTTTAGTGAGAAATAAAATCAAACACCGGACAAAGTACAAGATAGGGAAATCTCCGACACCCTTGGGTAAGATTACAATCGTTCTCTAACTCGGCAAGCCTCGTAAAGAGAACGATTGAAATCTTACCCTCGGGTGTCGGAGATTTCCCTATCTTGTACTCTCCCCGGTGTTAGATTCTATATGTCTCAACCCATGGGTGAAATAAGAATTTCACGCTACTTTTCCCGTAAAAATGCTACGTTTCGCAAAATAGCTCTTCACCACGGTTCCGTCTTTATTCTCATCAATAAAACCACGATTCTACCACATAAGTATTTTTTTTATTAATCTATGTATACTATTCTGCTTTCTAACGATTTAACGATATTGCACCTTTCACTGCGTTTGACATTTTCTCACCCCTTTCTACCGTGTCAATGTTTGTTTCCTTTTCAAGAGCAAAAAATAGAGTGCTCTCCCTTGTTAGTAACTAACTTAAAGAAAGAAATTACCTCCCTTTGACTAAAGTCAAATAATGTTTACAAGTATTTATCGCTGTTGTAGTAGCATATATAATATATTTATTAAATACATTGTATTTTATTATGAAATACAATTAAAATACCGCCAATACACGGATATATATATCGATAAATCGACAATTAACTTCACCAACGGAAAACAATTTTGCGGGAAAACGCTCGATGGAATGTTAACAAAACAAAGATGTTTAGTGAGAAATAAAATCAAACACCGGAAAACGCACAAGATCGGGAAATTAGTGAGAAAAAGAATCAAACACCGGTAAGAGGGCAAGACGGAAAAATCTCAGACACCCGCGGGAAAGATTTCTATTTGTCTCCAACTCGGCGGAGCCTCGTTGGAGACCAGAAATCTTTCCCTTGGGTGTCTGAGATTTTTCCGTGTTGCCCTCTTACCAGTGTTAGATCCTTTATTTCTCACCACTTGGATAAAGTAGTCCGTTAATTTAGGTGAAAAAGATTTTTCTATCTTACCCCGGTTCCAGGGTAAGATAAGCTACACGCCGTTTTTCCCGCAAAATTGTTTTCCATTGTTGAATTAAATTGTCGATTTATAGTGTCTTGGCAGTATTTTAAATGTATTTCACAATAAAAATACAATGTATTTTATAAATATATTATAAATGTTACTACAACAGCGATAAATGCCTGTAAAAAAGTTGTTTGACGTTGGTCAAAAGGAGGTAATTTTTTTTATATTTACGTTCGTTACCCAATCGTAGCTACTCGGCCATTCTCGCTACCCTGCAAATAACCTCGTACGTACATAGTAGAAATTCTTCTTAAATTGTTTGCCTGAAGTTAAGTTAAGTTAAGCCGCACAAAAATATAGTCCACGAAAATCCAATATGGAAGGTATACTAAGCAAAATCTAATCATGCAAAACTAATGAAAACTTTAATTGAAATATAGGAAATTGTTTAAAATATAACTTTATCAAACTTTCATGTAACTGACATGTGAAAAGTAGTGCGATTTATACGCCTAATGCATACGAGGTTTTTGCAGGGTAGCGAGAATGGCCGAGTAGTTACGATTGGTTAGTTACCTAACAAGGGAGAGCACTCTATATTTTCTCAACGTAACAAATATTGCCAAGATAGAAAAGAGATGAGAAAAAGAGGCAAACATCGTAAAAGATGCAAGATTTTGTTATTGTAGAATCTATCACAAGTTTGTTAACTTTATTATTTTGAACCTCTTTAAAGTCGTAAAATGAAAATCTTGTTTTATTTTATTACGTGGCATTTTGGTCCTGTGATACGGTTCGCAAATTAATGCACCAAACTACACAAAAAGTAAACAAATATTGACACTGTAGAAAGGGGTGAGAAAAAGAGTCAAGCACCGTAAATTGTGCTAAATAGTAAAATTTGTGACACCCTCAGGTGTCACAGATTTTACTATCTTGCACCTCTCCCGGTGTTAGACCCTATATATCTGCTATTGAAATTAAAAAAAAAAAAATTATTAAAAAAAATAAAAAACAAAATTTAATTAATGTCATTTTCAGCGTTGGATCGTTATTACGTTAAATTGTTTGAAGTTAATTTGGATTTTTTGTTTTTTATTTTTTATTGTTAAAAAACGTTTGAACAATATGGCAAGACAGCACACCATACCTTGGAACAAAGTGCGCGCTGTTCCATCCATTTTACATACAGTAGGAGTGAATTGGAATAGCCGCTCCGAAATTGATACCGCCTACACAGGTAAGTGTGACGTAACACTCAATAATAAACAAGTTTTGCGTAAGTGTTTGAAGGCATGTTAAAACATTTTAAAGGAGACTTGTATCTAGATATTTCCAATATTTAATATTTCTTTCAACGCCATGAAAGAAAATAATTTACTAATTTTCCCTTAAGGGCTCCGAACCGATAACACACTATCATGGAACAGTCATATTGACATCATGACTAAGAAGGCAAACAATACCACAGCCTTCCTACGTAGGAACCTATCATCGTGTCCAGCTGATGTCAAATCAACATGCTATAAGACATTAGTAAGACCACAGCTAGAATACGCGGCTACTGTGTGGGACCCGTGGACACAAACAAACATCAATAAAATCGAAGCAGTACAACGAAGAGCGGCTCGCTTCACACTCGGTGACTATAGAAGAACAAGCAGTGTATCATCTATGGTTCACCAACTTAAGTGGGACGACCTCATCATCCGTCGACATCAATCCAAAGTCATCATGATATACCGAGTTATCCATCAACTGGTGGCAATACCATCAGCACCTTATTTACAACCAACCCGTGTAAGAACAAGAGGAAATGATATGAGGTTCCTAGTACCATTCACAAGTGTCAACTCTTATAAGAGAACTCCTTCTTCCCGTCTACCATCAGACTATGGAACAGTCTTCCATCAGATATCACAAGAATGCAATCCCTAGAGGCTTTCAAGGGAGGGATTGCTTCCAGCTTCCACTATACCAGCCTCAGATGTTTTTAACCAGATCGCTTTATCCTGCACCTGTAAATTTTTGTAAATACACTAACCGACCCTCCCTCACGTGTACATAGTCAATTGTGCGAAAATGTTCAAGAGGAATCATGCACACTAATGGAAGAAGAATAAGAAGGATACCATTGAAAACCTGTCTTAAACTCTTTGATTGTCTACTTAAACCTATTTTGACATATGGTAGTGAAATATGGTTGTCAGATTATAGCATAAATTTAAATAATTTTGACAATCTACCAATTGAAAAATTACAACATAAGATGTTGAAATATATACTTGGGGTCAAAAGACAGTCATCAAATATGGCGGGCAGACTTGAATATAACAGGAGTCCAATGTTGATTTTCTCATTATGTTTAATGTATAATTATTATATGAGACTAGTTAGAATAAATAGAGATAGAATATTATATAGTGCATTTACCGCAGATCAAGATTTAGTTAAAAAAAACTCAAAATGCTGGTTTTCTACACTAAATAAAATTTTTAAAATACTTAAAACTTGATATCAAAGATTTGGCAGATAATAGCGTTTTTAGAAATAATTTGATAGAATATTATTATCAGCAATCTGACTCACAACTACAAAAAATTAAATCTGGGGCTGTAGACAGTAAACTGATACTTTTTAGCAATATTTTTATTCCAAATCTGATTTTGTTCCCTTCTATCTTGAAACCAATCTAAGCAAAAGTATAAAAAGTAAAATTACACAACTACGTATCAGTGCTCATTGCTTAAATATAGAGCGGGATAGATATAATAAACCTAAAATTCCAAGAGAAGAACGATTCTGCAAATTCTGTACTGAAGTAGAGACAGAAGAACATTTTTTGATATCATGCTATAAATATAAAGATATAAGGAAAACTGTTTTCCAATCTTATGGTTTAGATCTAAAAGATTCACATAATACTTATTTTTTACTGTCTAAACATTTAAATCCAAAAAATATTATTGAATGTAATTATTTATATAAATTCATTAGGGACGCATTAGAAATAAGAAACACTTCTTAAAATATGTGTACAACTGTATTATTATATACTACATGTAACTTTTAAATGTTGTTTTGTATACTACCATATGATTTGTAATGGAGAATACTCCAATAAAACTGACCACCACGATATACCTGAAATAGTGAAAGTGGCGTTAAGCACTATAAACATAAACAAAAAACCCAAACCATCTTTAGTCATATATAACAAGTAATTCCTGTCAGCCATCGTTATTTTCATCAACGACAACCTGTGAGAAAGTTATCGTTGACAAATTACAGTCATTGCGAAATACAATTTTTACTTGTCTATGAATCTACACATGTATATAGTATTTGACTAAAATAAATCTACAAATATTATTATTGAATTCCTGTACAATATTTACCAACTACATTGGGCTCTAGATCCACAAATACAGCCCTTGGAACGTGTTTTCCTGCACCCGTCTCACTGAAAAATGTGTTGAATGAACCGTCTTCAACTCCTATAGTTTTGTCAGAAGGAATCTGCCCGTCTGGTTGAATGCCATGTTCTAAGCAAAATAATTCCCAGGATGCATTTCCTATTTGACATCCGGTTTGACCAACATGAAGACTGATTACCTCACGCTACAAAGTACATTTAACTTTTGATTATTTAAGGAATATTTGAATTTTTTGAACAGGTTATATGATATAACCTGGTTTGGGGCAGATTACGCTTAATAAACCGCGAAGCGGTTTATGAAAAGCGTAAACTACACCAAACCAGGTTATACAAGTATAACCTATCCGGTTATACAAGGATAACATGTCCACAAATTTCAAATATTCCTTATAATTCAATTTTTACAACAAAATTTAATGGTTCCTCGATTTTAATTACGATTATTTCATGGAACTATTTGAATTTATCGTTTGCGAATGAATACGATGGTGACGTCACAATACCAACCCAGGTTATCAAGTATAACCAAGTTTTTTCTACAGGTGAACAGCCAATCAGATTGCTGTATTCACATCAAATTAAATTATTCTGAAATATTGTTGTAATTAGTGTTTAACGTCAACTATATTAAAACTGAGCATATCTATCTTAGAAAAGTTCCAATATTTTTTTTTACATTTAGCCATATTTGTCTAGTACCTCGCTTCTTTTATTAGAAAAAAATGACTTAATATTATTGTTTTGATGCATTAATGCTTCATAAAAAATTAAAGATAAAAAAAGATTCAACTTTCTATCTCTACAGAGAACGTTAGAGACTTCATTGATGTGTTCTTGTATCTTAGAGTAAAAAATATACCACAAAGTCGTTTAAATGTCACTGAACATGAAAAAAAATGTAGTTTTTGAAGAAAAAAGTTTTTAAAACAACTAGAAGAACTGGATGTGATACTTACCATCGTGTGAATATGACTATTGACTCTAAAGAATCCACTACAATTAATTGGTAATGTTTCTAATTGTCTTATAAATGACAACTATAGCCGTTACCATGGTAATAATAACTAAGTATTCCCTATCCTAAGCATCATATAAATAACAATTCTAAAAGCCGACAAATTAAATAGAATGCTTAATTAGACTGGTGCTCGTGTGCTGAATATACATAAATTTGGCACCCATCTTTTGAAAAGATGAAAAATCATACTACCAATAAACCAGTGAGAATTTTAAAATAATTAAATAAAAAGAAAGCTGTCATACCGGGTATTAATCTTCTACTCGTGAAACCATGTTTGTAGAGTCCAATATATGCCGTTCCCGTCAAGATTATAAAGATGGTATTTACTCGCTGACACATGATCTTTTTTTTTAATCAAAATATGGATCTTATTTTTAGTATGATTATATTTAGGGCTTGTTTGTTCCAGTCCAGTATGTTGAACTAAGTACAGAATAAAAATGAAACTGTGTAAAACAGAAGGTTTGTGCTATGAATCATAAATCTACGCTGTAATCAGAAGGTTTGCGCTATGAATCATAAATCTACGGTGTAATCAGATGGTGTGTGTTATTAATCATAGAGCTGCTGTGTAATGAGATGGTTTGTTATTAATCATAGACCTGCTGTGTAATCAGATGGTTTGTTATTAATCATAGACCTGCTATGTAATCAGATGGTTTGTGTTATGAATCATAGACCTGTTGTGTAATCAGTTGGTTTGTGTTATTAATCATTAATATGCTGTGTAATCAGATGGTCTGTGTTATTAATCATAGACCTGCTGTGTAATCACATGGTTTGTGTTATGAATCATAGACCTGCTGTGTAATTAGATGGTTTGTGTTATGAATCATAGACCTGTTGTGTAATCAGTTGGTTTGTGTTATTAATCATAAATCTGCTGTGTAATCAGATGGTTTGTGTTATGAATCATAAACCTGTTGTGTAATCAGTTGGTTTGTGTTATTAATCATCAATCTGCTGTGTAATCAGATGGTTTGTTTTATTAATCATAGACCTGCCGTGTCATCAGATGGTTTGTGTTATTAATCATATACCTGCTGTGTAATCAGACGGTTTGTGTTATTAATCATAGGCCTGCTGTGTAATCAGATTGTTTGTGCTATTAATCATAGGCCTGCTGTGTAATCAGATGGTTTGTGTTATTAATCATATACCTGCTGTGTAATTAGATGGTTTGTATTATTAATCATAGACCTGCTGTGTAATCAGATGCTTTCTGATATGAATCATAGACCCGTTGTGTAATCAGATGGTTTGTGTTATTAATCATAGACCTGCTATGTAATCACATGGTTTTTGCTATGAATCATAAATCTGTTGTGTAATCAGTTGGTTTGTGTTATTAATCATAGACCTGCTGTGCTGTGTAATCAGATGGTGTGTTATTAATCATAGACCTGCTGCCGTGTAATCAGATGGTTTGTTATTAATCATAGACCTGCTGTGTAATCAGATGGTTTGTGTTATTAATCATAGACCTGCTGTGTAATCAGATGGTTTGTGTTATTAATCATAGGCCTGCTGTGTAATCAGATAGTTTGTGTTATTAATCATAGACCTGCTGTGTAATTAGATGGTTTGTATTATTAATCATAGACCTGCTGTGTAATCAGATGCTTTCTGATATGAATCATAGACCCGTTGTGTAATCAGATGGTTTGTGTTATTAATCATAGACCTGCTATGTAATCACATGGTTTTTGCTATGAATCATAAATCTGTTGTGTAATCAGTTGGTTTGTGTTATTAATCATAGACCTGCTGTGTAATCAGATGGTGTGTTATTAATCATAGACCTGCTGCCGTGTAATCAGATGGTTTGTTATTAATCATAGACCTGCTGTGTAATCAGATGGTTTGTGTTATTAATCATAGACCTACTGTGTAATCAGATGGTGTGTGTTATTAATCATAGACCTGTCGTGTAATCGGATGGTTTGTGTTATTAATCATAGACCTGCTGTGTAATCAGATGGTTTGTGTTATTAATCATAGGCCTGCTGTGTAATCAGATGGTTTGTGTTATTAATCATAGACCTGCTGTGTAATCAGATGGTTTGTGTTATTAATCATAGACCTGCTGTGTAATCGGATGGTTTGTGTTATTAATCATAGACCTGCTGTGTAATCAGATGGTTTGTGTTATTAATCATAGGCCTGCTGTGTAATCAGATGGTTTGTGCTATTAATCATAGGCCTGCTGTGTAATCAGATAGTTTGTGTTATTAATCATAGACCTGCTGTGTAATTAGATGGTTTGTATTATTAATCATAGACCTGCTGTGTAATCAGATGCTTTCTGATATGAATCATAGACCCGTTGTGTAATCAGATGGTTTGTGTTATTAATCATAGACCTGCTATGTAATCACATGGTTTTTGCTATGAATCATAAATCTGTTGCGTAATCAGTTGGTTTGTGTTATTAATCATAGGCCTGCTGTGTAATCAGATGGTGTGTTATTAATCATAGACCTGCTGCCGTGTAATCAGATGGTTTGTTATTAATCATAGACCTGCTGTGTAATCAGATGGTTTGTGTTATTAATCATAGACCTACTGTGTAATCAGATGGTGTGTGTTATTAATCATAGACCTGCCGTGTAATCGGATGGTTTGTGTTATTAATCATAGACCTGCTGTGTAATCAGATGGTTTGTGTTATTAATCATAGGCCTGCTGTGTAATCAGGTGGTTTGTGTTATTAATCATAGACCTGCTGTGTAATCAGATGGTTTGTGTTATTAATCATAGGCCTGCTGTGTAATCAGATGGTTTGTGTTATTAATCATAGACCTGTTATGTAATCAGATGGTTTTTGCTATCAATCATAGGCCTGCTTTGTAATCAGATGGTTTGTGTTATGAATCATAGACCTGCTGTGTAAACAAATGGTTTGTGTTATTAATCATAGGCCTGCTGTGTAATCAGATGGTTTGTGTTATGAATCATAGACCTGCTGTGTAAACAGATGGTGTGTGTTATTAATCATAGACCTGCTGTGTAATCAGATGGTTTGTGTTATTAATCATAGACCAGCTGTGTAATCAGATGGTTTGTTTGTTATAGGTCTATGATTGATAACACAAAGCATCTGATTACACAGCAGGTCTATGATTAATAACACACCATCTGATTACACAGCAGGTCTATGATTAATAACACACCATCTGATTGTAGACAGCCTGTGCTATAATTAACAGTCATATATTTCCACTAGATAACAACATGGATCTGTCTTGTGTGCATAAATTCGTATTGTGATGATTTCGTTCCTTACTTGTTTCGTTCAATCACTCATAGTGAGGTTGTTAGTAGCGTAGATGATGACTGAAAAGATGCATGAATTCGAAGTTTAATATACCGAAATAACATATAGATAAAACTATGCTCATTCGATAGAAAAATGTCTATATTTTCAATTAAGTGGGTCGTAAAAAAATCGTAAGACAACTTTTCTTGGAAATTTTGGTTTTCCGAAGATACCCAACTGATATATAGTTGACAAGGTGAAAATAAAATTTCATATCTATAACACGTGATCGTTTATCGATAAAAAAGATATATTACACAATTAAACAGAAATTTAATTGTATCAATAGATGAAAAAGAACAGTTAATTCTCGTCTGATTTAATATAACTAGCCTCTCAAAATACCCCTTATTTTGGTGGAAAATAAGACAAGTTTTCTCTTTTAGCAAATTTATTTTGTGTTTTCCCTACATGTTTAGTATTGATAAAGTAACGTTACATTAGTCCAAAAATTCATGCCAAATTTCATATCATAGATACTTGCAGATACGCAGAAAAATGCTATTTTTAGTTTGTTTCCTCTCTCGTTTAATGCCTTTTATACGCGGAAATAAAAATTTGTATTTTTTGTTTTGTTTTATTCACACTTTTGATTTCACTTTATTTCACTTTATGAAATTTATGTAAATATTTATGTAAATACCCACGCATGCAACAGTACGTAATCTTCAACGTCTTGAAGGAGTATTGTATACCTAAAGAAGAAGAAGAAGAAGAAGGAAATTTGATACGCCGTTTCCGATTCTATAAATATAGTTCGACTGATCTTCGGGTCAATAAATAGCACGTAGTCTTCTTTGAATGAAATGGCTTAGTTTCTGATTTATTTCATTGTTAAGTGTTCAGCTTTTCGCACACTGTTTACTGAGGTTTTTAGACTTCATTTGGCGTTGTTTTTGTCGTTTGTTTGTCGATAATTAGTGTATTTTGTTGATTAGTAATTAGGTTATTGTAGTACCAGAATTTAACCGGACAGACACGTTCATATTCCGTATGATGGCATCGTTCGGTAGTCCTTTGAAACTTTCTCCTTCCAGTCCAAAAAGGAGAAAAGAAACGTTGAACTGGGAGCAATGCATTATATGTCAATGTTCCAATGCAGAACCTGTGATTTGTAGGCAAAGATAGTTTTGTAAGATCGATGGAAATTAGAAGAGATGAGATGTATTCTCGTATTTTGCAGGAAATGTCCACAATGGACAATTTTATATCACGTAAAATTAACGTTGTTTACCACCGTAATTGCTATAGAAAATATACAAATAAACAAAACTAGTGTTTTCAAAACAGATCAGATAAATTTTTACAAGTACTGAACAAGTTTCAACTATGTCAAACAAGTGTTGTAACACGCTCCCAGTACGAGCCCATTCAGTGGGATTTTTGTTTCATTTGTTAAAATAAAACATTCAAGAAAGATTTTAAAGTACATAAAATTGCATCCGGTGAGCGTGTGAACAAGTTGATGGAGTGCGCATTGAGTCAAAATGATGATAGACTGGTTCGCGTGTTGAATTGTGACGATTTGTTCTGAAAGGAGTTTATCACAACGGGTGCATGACTAAATATCTGTTAAAGAGTTCCCCGAAAAACGAACAGAAACAGGATTCTGATCTTTCTAGTAACGAAATCGCCTTCCAGAATTTAATTCATGAAATCAACGATGATTTAGTCGTTCACAAAAAGGTTTTTCGGATGACACAATTACTTGAAAAATACAAAGCATATCTACCCGCAGACACAGGTACCTACTCATCTGCCAAGTTACAAGACATGCTAGTTAAACAATATGCTGGTTCTATGGTTATGCATACTCAGCGGGGCCAAGGAATGTCAAATCTTGTCTTCAGTGACAAGCTTTCTTTAGGCGATGCTATTGCCGCGGCAGGTAAATACAAGTTCAAATTTAAAGCCTCTGAGTTGGAAAATGATTTTCAAGTTGATGTTGAAAGTATTTCTGATGAACAAATTTTACACTCTGCTGTAGGTATCTTAAGACGTGATATTGAGAAGCTGAAAATCTCAGTTGAAGACTATCCAAAAAGCCAAACTACGAGCAGATTACTCTAATCTTAATAAATTCAGAGTTCGACTTGCAACAAAAAAAGAAGCAAGCCTGGCCAAGTTACCACCATGCGAAGCGACATTCCATCAGCATGTACTAAGAGCATCTTTGCAGACCTATATCTGGAAATCCTCACAAAAAGCGCAGTCCCCTGTTAGGTCTCCTTTAATGTTCGGATGAGAAGACAAGAGTGGTCTGGTACCTGTCTTCTTCCGGGGACAAATGTCATCAGACTTCCTGCAAGATCTCGTGTGCAGCTGCAAAGGCAAATCGATTTGTTCCAGTAGCTGTGTTTGTTTTGAACAGATTCTGTCGTGCACAGATCTGTGTCCCTGTTATGGTAGCGACATGTGTAAAAATGCCATAACAAAGAATGTTACCTTACTGTAAGACGATGGTCATGATGTCTAAAATTTAGTAGATTTTTACAAGGCTTTGTTGTTGTGGACAAAATTATCTGCCATGTAATGTCGTGACAAATCCACAATAGTCATTTTGTAGTTAGATAGCGATGTTGTTCTGTCGTTTGATTTGAGCCAGGATAGTCCTATTTATACTGACTAATATAAATGTGTTGCTATCGACTTATATGCTTATTTTGGTGTTTTATGACCTCTTTAGGTTATACAGCATTCGTTGTAATGAACGCGGAGCAAAAACATTGATTAAGAATATTTTTACCACACAGTCATATCAGTGACAGGAACAAGAACAATGATGTGTATGTACTAGTGAAGGACGCCCCCCCCCCCCCCCCCCCCCCCCTTTTTTCTATACGCCAGAGAATTTTTAATTTGTGAAATAGAAGTTAAATTTCGTTGTAAAAAATAGTATCAATGTTATCATCAACTAATTAAAGCACATTCAGGTCAAGACGTTTCCATACAAAGGTCAAGGTCAGGTCCCTATTGGCGACATTACAAATGTGAAGGAAACTGACTATGTCATCAAAAACTACAAAAATACACATTCTGTTCACAACTAAACCTTAAAGTCTATATGAAAGACTTAATAGTGTATACCAAATTTTGCAAAAACGATAATTTCATCCCTTTGTGGGAACTGAATTCAAGGGGAGCAACCCAAAAGTTATAACTCATATATTTTCTTAAAATTTTGGGTAGAACGATTATCTCCCTTTTTAAGGAAATGCAACCAGTTCCCGTTTTTACGACCCGACTCTCTGGATAGAGTATGAATTCTTCTTTCCAATGATATATAATTTAGGTATATGTTCGGTGGGTACATTAAAGTCAAAAATATCGTTCCCCGTCTACCACACTATGTGCTTCACTTGTTTCTTTCTATCCCTCTGGTGGAGAGCTTATGATGCACTTGTCGTTTTCAAAACTCTCTGATCGTGAGCTTGTTTTTCATGGCTTTTCTTTTATCTCTCTGATAACGATCTTGTGTTACGCATGGTTTTTTTTTTAGCATTTAATATTTAGCATGTGTTTCACTTGTTTTTCTTTATGTTTCTAATGCTAGCTTGTGATTCAATTGTTTCAGGGTTTTTTCTCTCTGATAGTTAGCTTGTGCCTCGCTTGGTTGTTTTTTTTTAATATCTTTCTGACAGTTGGTTTGTGTTTGACCCACGGATAATGAGTGTGTATTTCATTTGTTCAACCTCTCTGACAGTACCTTGTGTTTCGTTTTCTTTTTATCACTGACAGTTGTCTTATATTTCATTTCTTTATGTTTATCTATTCTTGAGTTTCATTGTTTATTTGAATATCTTTAATAGGTAACTGGTGTGTCACTTACGTTGTTTTGAATAGCATCGGTGGTGTAATGGCTACCGTTATCGTCTCGAGTGCGATAGGTCGTCGTTTTGAGCTCCAGCCGGGTCAAACCAAAGACTATGAAATTGGTATTTGTTGCTTCTTCGCTAAGGACGCAACATTAAGGAGAAAAACCAAACCGATTTGAGCGACATGTCTTGTTTTCGCTACGATATATCCAACAAAACAATCACTCACTGCATTGTTCTGTATTTCTCAGTTAGCTTGTCTTTCACTTGTTTATTTTCATCTCTTTAACAGTTAGCTTGTGTTTCAACTTGTTGCTCCGTCTCTTGTAGTTTGCTTGTTTCTAAAAGTGTCCTTATTTCTGAAATTCTCTGGTAGTTAGCTTGCGTTTTACTTGTTTTATTTTATCTCTCTTATAGAACTAATATTATACATATGACAACTTCTGTATCACGGTCATTTCCTCATTCATGACTTATTGTAACTAGATTAACACTACGGGTACCACTAGTGGAGCAGGAACTGTTTACCCTTCCGAAGCACTGGAGTTCAGCCCTAGTTTTTAGTGGGGTTCATGTTACTCGATCATTAGTTTTATGTGAATGTTTTGTAGATCGGTGTTTGTCCTTTTGTACTTTTTGTTTTCTTTGGCCATTGTGTTGTCTGTTCTTCTTCGATTTACGGATTTTGATTACCCCTTTGGTATCTTCAAACTCTTTTTAAATATATTATGATAACGTACAAGATTAGAATTCTGTGTTTTAACAACGCTGTTTACTCGGTTATATGTGAGGGTTGGCATTTTACTCACGTATGGACAGCACTTGCATGACAGGATAATTTTACTTAAATAGAAGGCTTGGGCACTTAAATAGAAGGATTGGGCACTTAAATAGAAGGCTTCGGCACTTAAATAGAAGGGTTGGGCACTAAAATAGAAGGATTGGGCACTTAAATAGAAGGGATGGGCGCTTAATTAGAAGGGTTGGGCACTTAAATAGAAGGGTTGGGCACTTAAATAGAAGGCTTGGGTACTTAAATCGAAGGCTTGTGCACTTAAATAGAAGGTTTGGGCACTTAAATAGAAGGCTTGGGCACTTAATTAGAAGGGTTGGGCACTTAAATAGAAAGGTTGGGCACTTAAATAGAAGGCTTGGACAATTAAATAGAAGGCTTGTGCACTTAAATAGAAGGCCTGGACACTTAAATAGAAGGCCTGGGCACTTAAATAGAAGGTTTGGGCACTTAAATAGAAGGCTTGTGCACTTAAATAGAAGGCCTGGACACTTAAATAGAAGGCTTGGGCACTTAAATAGAAGGTTTGGGCACTTAAATAGAAGGCTTGTGCACTTAAATAGAAGGCCTGGACACTTAAATAGAAGGCCTGGGCACTTAAATAGAAGGCCTGGTCTAACTGGCTTAACACCGCCACTTTTTATTGAAATATGAAAAGAAAACTTACACAGTTATAGTCAACAATTACACCAATATAAAAAACGAACAATCACCTCTCACCTTAAATCATTAAAGCTAAACTAGTGTTTACATAAATGGCCAATTCGTTTATTTGCAACGATTTCGTAACCAGAAAATATCAGCATCAATTATCTTACTGTTGGGTAATTATCAAGATAAAGCAAGAGAAGTAACGACTTTCTATAAGAGGACAACATTTAACAAATAAAGATGTATATTAATGTCATAACATTGTCCTTTATGACGTGTTAGTATTCCTCATGTTCATCATCATCTTCATCCTCCACGACAGTATTTACTCCCACTTCTTCATAATCTTTTTCTAAAGCCGCTAGATTTTCACGTGCCTCCGAGAATTCTCCCTCCTCCATACCTTCACCAACATACCAATGGACGAATGCACGTTTAGAATACATCAAATCAAACTTGTGATCAAGACGTGCCCACGCTTCCTGTATGGCTGTTGTGTTGCTTACCATACATAAAGCGCGTTGAACTTTAGCTAAATCGCCACCAGGAACTACACATGGCGGTTGGTAGTTAATCCCAACCTTGAAGCCTGTAGGACACCAATCAACAAACTGTATATCTCGTCTTGTTTTAATAGTGGCAATGGCGGAGTTAACGTCCTTGGGAACAACATCACCTCTATACATCATACAACATGCCATATATCTTCCGTGACGAGGGTCACATTTTACCATCTGATTTTCTGGATCAAAACAAGCATTTGTCAATTCAGCAATTGTTAACTGTTCGTGGTATGCTTTCTCAGCGGATATGACCGGCGCCAAGTTCACCAAAGGAAAGTGTATTCTTGGATAAGGTACCAAATTTGTCTGAAACTCAGTCAAATCTACATTGAGTGCTCCGTCAAATCGAAGAGACGCAGTTAGTGAGCTGACAACCTGTGCAACCAGTCGATTGAGGTTTGTATACGTTGGTCTTTGGATGTCAAGTTTTTTTGCACATATATCATAGATGGCTTGGTTATCCATCAGGAAAGCTACGTCACTATGTTCCAGTGAACAATGTGTTGTCAGAATGGAATTATACGGTTCTACAATGGCGGTTGATATTTGAGGTGATGGATAAATGTTAATTTCTAACTTTGTCTTCTTTCCGTAGTCAACAGCAAGACGTTCCAACAATAAAGAACCAAAGCCTGCCCCTGTTCCCCCTCCTATGCTATGATAAAGTATGAACCCCTGTAACCCAGTACATGCATCCGTCAATTTTCTTATTCTGTCCATCACAAGGTTAATTATTTCTTTTCCGACAGTATAGTGCCCTCTGGCGTAATTATTGGCCGCGTCTTCTTTACCTGTTACCAGTTGTTCTGGGTGGAAGAGCTGACGATACGAACCAGTTCGAATTTCATCTAAAACAAATACACATTTTAGTTAGGCATTGCTCATATATTGTTTTACTAAAAAAAACCAGAAACATGACATACTCAGGAATCATACAATACATTGTATTAAAACAAAGGTAGAAAAATGCCAAACATTTCACATACATTGTAATAAACTTAAAGGTAGAACCTACCTGATGAAGGTTATTCCAGAAACGCGTCGTGTGCACTAAATTTGATATCTACGTTTTTATTGTAATAGAACAAAAGCAGATAGCGACCAATATTTCATACATTGTTATAAAAAAAATAAAGGAAGGTAATTGCCAGATATCTCATACAGTGTTTTAAAACAAAGAGAGATAACTGCTAGATATTTCATACATTGACATAAAATAAAGGGAGATAACGGCCAAATAGTGACACAAAGGGAGATAACGGTCAAACGTGTCACATATACATTGTAGTAAAACAAAGGGAGATAACGACCAAACATTTCACATACATTGTAATAAAGCAAAGGGAGATAACGACATGTCATTTCATGCAATGCATTAAAATAAAGGGAGATAACGGCCAAGCACTTCCCAAGTAACCCAAAGCTAGAAGACAGTCTAACATTCCTATAGTGTAGACAGTCTAACATTTCTATAGTGTAGACAGTCTAACATTCCTATAGTGTAGACAGTCTAACATTTCTATAGTGTAGACAGTCTAACATTCCTATAGTGTAGACAGGTCTAACATTTCTATAGTGTAGACAGTCTAACATTCATATAGTGTAGACAGTCTAACATTTCTATAGTGTAGACAGTCTAACATTCCTATAGTGTAGACAGTCTAACATTCCTATAGTGTAGACAGTCTAACATTTCTATAGTGTAGACAGTCTAACATTCCTATAGTGTAGACAGTCTAACATTTCTATAGTGTAGACAGTCTAACATTTCTATAGTGTAGACAGTCTAACATTCCTATAGTGTAGACAGTCTAACATTTCTATAGTGTAGACAGTCTAACATTTCTATAGTGTAGACAGTCTAACATTCCTATAGTGTAGACAGTCTAACATTTCTATAGTGTAGACAGTCTAACATTCATATAGTGTAGACAGTCTAACATTTCTATAGTGTAGACAGTCTAACATTCCTATAGTGTAGACAGTCTAACATTCCTATAGTGTAGATAGTCTAACATTCCTATAGTGTAGACAGTCTAACATTTCTATAGTGTAGACAGTCTAACATTCCTATAGTGTAGACAGTCTAACATTCCTATAGTGTAGACAGTCTAACATTCATATAGTGTAGACCGTCTAACATTCCTATAGTGTAGATCGTCTAACATTCCTATAGTGTAGACAGTCTAACATTCCTAGTGTAGACAGTCTAACATTCCTATAGTGTAGACAGTCTAACATTTCTATAGTGTAGACAGTCTAACATTCCTATAGTGTAGACAGTCTAACATTCCTATAGTGTAGACAGTCTAACATTCATATAGTGTAGACAGTCTAACATTCATATAGTGTAGACAGTCTAACATTCCTATAGTGTAGACCGTCTAACATTCCTATAGTGTAGACAGTCTAACATTCATATAGTGTAGACAGTCTAACATTTCTATAGTGTAGACAGTCTAACATTCCTATAGTGTAGACAGTCTAACATTCCTATAGTGTAGACAGTCTAACATTTCTATAGTGTAGACAGTCTAACATTCTTATAGTGTAGACAGTCTAACATTCCTATAGTGTAGACAGTCTAACATTTCTATAGGTAGACAGTCTAACATTCCTATAGTGTAGACAGTCTAACATTTCTATAGTGTAGACAGTCTAACATTTCTATAGTGTAGACAGTCTAACATTCCTATAGTGTAGACAGTCTAACATTTCTATAGTGTAGACAGTCTAACATTCATATAGTGTAGACAGTCTAACATTTCTATAGTGTAGACAGTCTAACATTCCTATAGTGTAGACAGTCTAACATTCCTATAGTGTAGATAGTCTAACATTCCTATAGTGTAGACAGTCTAACATTTCTATAGTGTAGACAGTCTAACATTCCTATAGTGTAGACAGTCTAACATTCCTATAGTGTAGACAGTCTAACATTCCTATAGTGTAGACCGTCTAACATTCCTATAGTGTAGATCGTCTAACATTCCTATAGTGTAGACAGTCTAACATTCCTAGTGTAGACAGTCTAACATTCCTATAGTGTAGACAGTCTAACATTTCTATAGTGTAGACAGTCTAACATTCCTATAGTGTAGACAGTCTAACATTCCTATAGTGTAGACAGTCTAACATTCATATAGTGTAGACAGTCTAACATTCATATAGTGTAGACAGTCTAACATTCCTATAGTGTAGACAGTCTAACATTTCTATAGTGTAGACAGTCTAACATTCCTATAGTGTAGACAGGTCTAACATTTCTATAGTGTAGACAGTCTAACATTCATATAGTGTAGACAGTCTAACATTTCTATAGTGTAGACAGTCTAACATTCCTATAGTGTAGACAGTCTAACATTCCTATAGTGTAGACAGTCTAACATTTCTATAGTGTAGACAGTCTAACATTCCTATAGTGTAGACAGTCTAACATTCCTATAGTGTAGACAGTCTAACATTTCTATAGTGTAGACAGTCTAACATTCCTATAGTGTAGACAGTCTAACATTTCTATAGTGTAGACAGTCTAACATTTCTATAGTGTAGACAGTCTAACATTCCTATAGTGTAGACAGTCTAACATTTCTATAGTGTAGACAGTCTAACATTCATATAGTGTAGACAGTCTAACATTTCTATAGTGTAGACAGTCTAACATTCCTATAGTGTAGACAGTCTAACATTCCTATAGTGTAGATAGTCTAACATTCCTATAGTGTAGACAGTCTAACATTTATATAGTGTAGACAGTCTAACATTCCTATAGTGTAGACAGTCTAACATTCCTATAGTGTAGACAGTCTAACATTCCTATAGTGTAGACCGTCTAACATTCCTATAGTGTAGATCGTCTAACATTCCTATAGTGTAGACAGTCTAACATTCCTAGTGTAGACAGTCTAACATTCCTATAGTGTAGACAGTCTAACATTTCTATAGTGTAGACAGTCTAACATTCCTATAGTGTAGACAGTCTAACATTCCTATAGTGTAGACAGTCTAACATTCATATAGTGTAGACAGTCTAACATTCATATAGTGTAGACAGTCTAACATTCCTATAGTGTAGACCGTCTAACATTCCTATAGTGTAGACAGTCTAACATTCATATAGTGTAGACAGTCTAACATTCCTATAGTGTAGACAGTCTAACATTCCTATAGTGTAGACAGTCTAACATTCCTATAGTGTAGACAGTCTAACATTTCTATAGTGTAGACAGTCTAACATTCCTATAGTGTAGACAGTCTAACATTCCTATAGTGTAGACAGTCTAACATTTCTATAGGTAGACAGTCTAACATTCCTATAGTGTAGACAGTCTAACATTTCTATAGTGTAGACAGTCTAACATTTCTATAGTGTAGACAGTCTAACATTCCTATAGTGTAGACAGTCTAACATTTCTATAGTGTAGACAGTCTAACATTCATATAGTGTAGACAGTCTAACATTTCTATAGTGTAGACAGTCTAACATTCCTATAGTGTAGACAGTCTAACATTCCTATAGTGTAGATAGTCTAACATTCCTATAGTGTAGACAGTCTAACATTTCTATAGTGTAGACAGTCTAACATTCCTATAGTGTAGACAGTCTAACATTCCTATAGTGTAGACAGTCTAACATTCCTATAGTGTAGACCGTCTAACATTCCTATAGTGTAGATCGTCTAACATTCCTATAGTGTAGACAGTCTAACATTCCTAGTGTAGACAGTCTAACATTCCTATAGTGTAGACAGTCTAACATTTCTATAGTGTAGACAGTCTAACATTCCTATAGTGTAGACAGTCTAACATTCCTATAGTGTAGACAGTCTAACATTCATATAGTGTAGACAGTCTAACATTCATATAGTGTAGACAGTCTAACATTCCTATAGTGTAGACCGTCTAACATTCCTATAGTGTAGACAGTCTAACATTCATATAGTGTAGACAGTCTAACATTCCTATAGTGTAGACAGTCTAACATTCCTATAGTGTAGACAGTCTAACATTCCTATAGTGTAGACAGTCTAACATTCCTATAGTGTAGACAGACTTTATATTCAATGTTGATGAAGACAGTTATTTGAACATGTCTTGATTGGACTTTGGTATTACTCACCAACAACGTTAGGTTCAAGGTCAGCGAAGACAGTCCTTGGTACGTGTTTCCCTGCTCCTGTCTCACTGAAGAACGTATTGAATGAGTCGTCTTCTCCTCCGATGGTTTTGTCAGAAGGCATCTGTCCATCAGGGTGAATTCCATGTTCTAAGCAAAACAATTCCCATGATGCATTTCCGATCTGGCATCCTGCCTGACCCACATGTATGCTAATTACTTCACGCTGAAAGATTAAATGATAATAAACCCATTGTTGTCAATACTTCAGTTGTCGGGGCCATTGAAGACTGTCCTCATAAATGTATGGTATACGTACATGTAGTATATTAAAGAGGAGGACACCAATTTGGAGCAAAATTGAAACTTTTTAAACATGGATTTAAACAAAAACATTTCTTCTTCTAGTTATTTCTTTATCTTAATGTAAACCTGTGTGGCCTCTTTGCCTGTCAATTTTGTGTGTATAATTTTACGAAAGGGTTTGAATATAGAAGCATTACAAAATGTGGATTCAGAAGCAAACTGCAGGTTTATGTAATCCGTCTCCAAAAGAAACTTTGTGAATTTTCTAAAAGTTACAAAAAATATCTTGTATGCAATATTTGTGAATTTTACTCCAAGTTACAGAAATTTTTAAAACATTGTGACTCATATTATCCTAGCTACAAATAAATTTTATAACGCATTGTGAATTTTACCCGAAGTTGTAAATATATTTCAAACGCATTGTGGATTTTAGATAAAGTTACAAATAGACATTTAAAGTTTTGTGAATTTTACCCAAAGTTACAAATATATTTTAAACGCTTTGTAAAATTTAGATAAAGTTATAGATCTTGAAAGCATTGTGGTATTTGTCTCAAAGTTACAGAGATATAATTTAAATACACTGTGAATGGTATCTAAGTTACATATATATTTTCTTTTTTTTAATTTATCCCAATATGTTTCAGTACCATCATCGTTTCCTCTTGAAAAAAAACCATTCAATCAATATGAGATATTAACTACATTAAATTGATTCCAGGAATCACTTGCCAGTTAAAACTATCGTTGTTGTAATGGTTACTGTGGTCGCCTCGAGTACGGTAGATTGTGGCACCCGTTACTGTGGTCGCCTCGAGTACGGTAGATTGTGGCACCCCTTACTGTGGTCGCCTCGAGTACGGTAGATTGTGGCACCCCTTACTGTGGTCGCCTCGAGTACGGTAGATTGTGGCACCCCTTTCTGTGGTCGCCTCGAGTACGGTAGATTGTGGCACCCGTTACTGTGGTCGCCTCGAGTACGGTAGATTGTGACACCCCTTACTGTGGTCGCCTCGAGTACGGTAGATTGTGGCACCCCTTACTGTGGTCGCCTCGAGTACGGTAGATTGTGGCACCCCTTACTGTGGTCGCCTCGAGTACGGTAGATTGTGGCACCCCTTACTGTGGTCGCCTCGAGTACGGTAGATTGTGGCACCCCTTAGTGTGGTCGCCTCGAGTACGGTAGATTGTGGCACCCCTTACCGTGGTCGCCTCGAGTACGGTAGATTGTGGCACCCGTTACTGTGGTCGCCTCGAGTACGGTAGATTGTGGCACCCGTTACCGTGGTCGCCTCGAGTACGGTAGATTGTGGCACCCCTTACTGTGGTCGCCTCGAGTACGGTAGATTGTGGCACCCCTTACTGTGGTCGCCTCGAGTACGGTAGATTGTGGCACCCGTTACTGTGGTCGCCTCGAGTACGGTAGATTGTGGCACCCCTTACTGTGGTCGCCTCGAGTACGGTAGATTGTGGCACCCCTTACTGTGGTCGCCTCGAGTACGGTAGATTGTGGCACCCCTTACTGTGGTCGCCTCGAGTACGGTAGATTGTGGCACCCCTTACTGTGGTCGCCTCGAGTACGGTAGATTGTGGCACCCCTTACTGTGGCCGCCTCGAGTACGGTAGATTGTGGCACCCCTTACTGTGGTCGCCTCGAGTACGGTAGATTGTGGCACCCCTTACTGTGGTCGCCTCGAGTACGATAGATTGTGGCACCCCTTACTGTGGTCGCCTCGAGTACGGTAGATTGTGGCACCCCTTACTGTGGTCGCCTCGAGTACGATAGATTGTGGCACCCCTTACTGTGGTCGCCTCGAGTACGGTAGATTGTGGCACCCGTTACTGTGGTCGCCTCGAGTGCGGTAGATTGTGGCATCCGTTACTGTGGTCGCCTCGAGTACGGTAGATTGTGGCACCCGTTACTGTGGTTGCCTCGAGTACGGTAGATTGTGGCACCCGTTACTGTGGTCGCCTCGAGTACGGTAGATTGTGGCACCCCTTACTGTGGTCGCCTCGAGTACGGTAGATTGTGGCACCCCTTACTGTGGTCGCCTCGAGTACGGTAGATTGTGGCGCCCCTTACTGTGGTCACCTCGAGTACGGTAGATCGTGGCATCCCTTACTGTGGTCGCCTCGAGTACGGTAGATCGTGGCACCCCTTACGGTGGTCGCCTCGAGTACGGTAGATTGTGGCACCCGTTACTGTGGTCGCCTCGAGTACGATAGATTGTGGTACCCGTTACTGTGGTCGCCTCGAGTACGGTAAATTGTGGCACCCCTTACTGTGGTCGCCTCGAGTACGGTAGATTGTGGCACCCCTTACTGTGGTCGCCTCGAGTACGGTAGATTGTGGCACCCGTTATTGTGGTCGCCTCGATTACGGTAGATTGTGGCACCCCTTACTGTGGTCGCCTCGAGTACGGTAGATTGTGGCACTCGTTACTGTGGTCGCCTCGAGTACGGTAGATTGTGGCACCCGTTACTGTGGTCGCCTCGAGTGCGGTAGATTGTGGCATCCGTTACTGTGGTCGCCTCGAGTACGGTAGATTGTGGCACCCGTTACTGTGGTCGCCTCGAGTACGGTAGATTGTGGCACCCGTTACTGTGGTCGCCTCGAGTACGGTAGATTGTGGCACCCGTTACTGTGGTCGCCTCGAGTACGGTAGATTGTGGCACCCGTTACTGTGGTCGCCTCGAGTACGGTAGATCGTGGCACCCCTTACTGTGGTCGCCTCGAGTACGGTAGATTGTGGCACCCCTTACTGTGGTCGCCTCGAGTACGGTAGATTGTGGCACCCGTTACTGTGGTCGCCTCGAGTACGGTAGATTGTGGCACCCCTTACTGTGGTCGCCTCGAGTACGGTAGATTGTGGCACCCGTTACTGTGGTCGCCTCGAGTACGGTAGATTGTGGCACCCCTTACTGTGGTCGCCTCGAGTACGGTAGATTGTGGCACCCGTTACTGTGGTCGCCTCGAGTACGGTAGATTGTGGGACCCCTTACTGTGGTCGCCTCGAGTACGGTAGATCGTGGCACCCCTTACTGTGGTCGCCTCGAGTACGGTAGATTGTGGCACCCCTTACTGTGGTCGCCTCGAGTACGGTAGATTGTGGCACCCCTTACTGTGGTCGCCTCGAGTACGGTAGATTGTGGCACCCCTTACTGTGGTCGCCTCGAGTACGGTAGATTGTGGCACCCGTTACTGTGGTCGCCTCGAGTACGGTAGATTGTGGCACCCCTTACTGTGGTCGCCTCGAGTACGGTAGATTGTGGCACCCGTTACTGTGGTCGCCTCGAGTACGGTAGATTGTGGCACCCCTTACTGTGGTCGCCTCGAGTACGGTAGATTGTGGCACCCGTTACTGTGGTCGCCTCGATTACGGTAGATTGTGGCACCCGTTACTGTGGTCGCCTCGAGTACGGTAGATTGTGGCACTCGTTACTGTGGTCGCCTCGAGTACGGTAGATTGTGGCACCCCTTACTGTGGTCGCCTCGAGTGCGTAGATTGTGGCATCCGTTACTGTGGTCGCCTCGAGTACGGTAGATTGTGGCACCCGTTACTGTGGTCGCCTCGAGTACGGTAGATTGTGGCACCCCTTACTGTGGTCGCCTCGAGTACGGTAGATTGTGGCACCCGTTACTGTGGTCGCCTCGAGTACGGTAGATCGTGGCACCCATTACTGTGGTCGCCTCGAGTACGGTAGATTGTGGCACCCCTTACTGTGGTCGCCTCGAGTACGGTAGATTGTGGCACCCCTTACTGTGGTCGCCTCGAGTACGGTAGATTGTGGCACCCCTTACTGTGGTCGCCTCGAGTACGGTAGATTGTGGCACCCGTTACTGTGGTCGCCTCGAGTACGGTAGATTGTGGCACCCGTTACTGTGGTCGCCTCGAGTACGGTAGATTGTGGCACCCGTTACTGTGGTCGCCTCGAGTACGGTAGATTGTGGCACCCGTTACTGTGGTCGCCTCGAGTACGGTAGATTGTGGCACCCGTTACTGTGGTCGCCTCGAGTACGGTAGATTGTGGCACCCCTTACTGTGGTCGCCTCGAGTACGGTAGATTGTGGCACCCCTTACTGTGGTCGCCTCGAGTACGGTAGATTGTGGCACCCGTTACTGTGGTCGCCTCGAGTACGGTAGATTGTGGCAACCTATTCTGTGGTCGCCTCGAGTACGGTAGATTGTGGCACCCCTTACTGTGGTCGCCTCGAGTACGGTAGATTGTGGCACCCGTTACTGTGGTCGCCTCGAGTACGGTAGAATGTGGCACCCGTTCCGATAAATCCAAGACTATTAAATTGATATTTGTTGTTTCTCCGCTAAGCACACAGCATTGAAAAGTAAGGGCGAAATATCTAGCCAGGAATGTTGTTTAAGTGAGCTAGCTCTATGAAAATCCAATTAGATCTGTTGGTCTAATACAAAGCGAACATAATCATCAGCTCATTGAATGTAACTTTTTATCGCTATATAGCTCAACAATGGTGTCGTTAAACAATAGTCACTATAGCTCAACAATTACTCCTTTGGTGTCGTTAAACAACAATCACTCATTCACTTACCTACCATTTTTTTAAATATCTTTATTTGTCTTCAAGACTGTCACATGGACTTCAACGAATCGTCAGGACGAAGGAATGGCGAGATAAGTCTTAGACATTCTATATAAACTGTCATCAGTAACCAACACACTGTTTATCACGACAAAAACATGATGTATTATTAATATAAGGAACTATCTTCAGATGGTATAAAAATTAAGATAAAGTGGTATAAATTAGTTACGTTAATTCTCCTTCTATGTAACCATGTTACCATCGAATACATCGATCTCTTTAATGTTTTTCTGAGCATTATTTTTTTTTTATCTGATGTGAATATTTATTGGTATTGAAACAATATTTTTATGTGAAATCATGCACAGAAATGTTTTTATCTTCCATCAAAATATTTCTTCTTTTGTTTACAAAGCAATTAAACTGGTACGACTGTATCAATTATATATTATATATAGGGGGAACTTGGTATTTTTACTTTGATGTGAACGGTACGAAAGAAAGAGCGCGCTGTCGTTTTGACATCATAATAACAACACACTCGTCACAACTCGGCCAGTTCCGTTCTTTCATCTTTTAAGAGTTGTGGGTTCACCCGAGGTTTACCTACTGAAGAACAACTTCCCTTGTTACGAAGCACACAGGCTGTAACCGGTAATATTGTTAAATATAGAGTCGTAGGAGACAACTTTTTTGGCAAGAATTGAGAAAAAGCTGAATTTTAAGCATGAAAGAAGAAAATGTCCTTTAAACCAAGAGGCTTAAACTTAGAAGCCAAACGGCATTTTTTATTTTGTTGTATTTTTTTTTTTTTTTTTTTTTTGCTTGTCAGTTTTGAAAGTTTGCCCTCACCCATGTTCGGTCCATTGCAACAGCTTATCCCTTTAAAAGCTTACCCATTCACCCACTTTTCGGTGCAATTCAAAAGTCTTTTGAGGTAAACCCCTACGCCTCTGCAATAAAAAACGTAAGCGTACAAAAAGATGTATGACATCACAAACACGACCTGTATAATATCTCTGAATGTTAGTATTTAAGTTTATAGTTCTAGAAATTATACCAAGGATATTACATTAAAATTGATACTGTAACAGATTTAATATCAATTAGTCGTAAGCACTCAGAGAAATTAATTGTCCCCTGATAGACCAGGTTAATAAATTATCAAATTGTTTAAATTGAATTTTTCGTATATATATACAGATATATTGTATGGTTGTCACTTGCTTAGACGTTTGTATAATATACTTTATTTCCTGTGGCTGTATAATGAATTCTTCATTATCCTATACAATATATTAAAAATTGCTGAGTTAGATTGCTGTCAAATTATAATATTAAGTATATATGTACCATCTACACACGCTTATACACATGTCTTATGTCTATCTCTAGATTTGCCTTACGAGACAAGGTAACACTACGATTATTGAAGCTACTTTTTTAGGGAGTGGATGTGGTCGAGTGATCTGGGGAGCTGGACGCAAGGCTAAGTGAATGGTGCTGCAGTGTATCAATGGTGTGAGTTCAAATCCCGTCGAGCTCAAAAATCTAATTCTAACACTGTTTGGTTTAATTTTCAGACGTATATATATATATATATATAAACGTCTAAAATGTTAGCACAACGATATCGTTGTGCTAACATTTTAGACGTTTATTTATCATTTTTGTTTGTTTGCACAGTATCGTTAACACTTGTTTCCGATCCGACATCTCGTAGATTTATACGTTGGCTACTTTTTCAGATGTTTATTATATATATATATATATATATATATATATACCAGGAAAATAATATTTAATATTGATATTTGAAATATTGACCTACTTACCCGTAAATATGTATTATAACATTAATTGTCCGACTTTGATTATTTCTCTTCATGCGAAATAAGATGTTTTTATAGTTCTCTGCAAGTTGAATATTTTTTTTTCGTAAGTAGACTGCAATTATGAAAAGAAAGTTTAAACAGTGATGGTCAGCAATTCCACCAATATCAACAAAACGAATACTAGTAATCACCTCTCATCTTAACTGAACTCAACTGCAAATGTGGTGTAATTGTTAGCGAGCTCCCCTCGAGTACGATAGATCGTCGGTTCGAGTCAAACCAAAAGACTATTAAATTGGCATTTGTTGCTTCCCGCTAAGCACGCACCATTAAGACAAAGAGCAAAGACTGGTTGGCTCGGAATCAAGTTTAATGTGTCAGATTGGAGCGACATGTCTATCCGCAGACTGTTGTTTCAACGAACTAGCTTTATAATGATCCAACTAAGTGTGTTGGTCTAGTACAAATCGGTCATCATCATGATCTTCTCATCGTAACATAACTTGCTCTCGCCATAATATAGCTGACAAATTGCTCGTGTGGCGTTAAAAAAACCCATCACTCACTGGATTTACGGCTTCTGATTACCCTTTTGGTACCTTCAACCTTTTCTTCTAGATCACTATTCAGGGGTTTCAGTGCAATATTCTTCATAACAACTTGTATAATTCCGTGGTTTCAGAATAACATCTCCTGTAATAGTTCGGCGGTTTGAGTGTAATATAGATTTAACAAGAAATGTGTGCATCACAAAATACGCCCGTCTATATAAATTATCAAATGGTATAATGGTAATGACCCCAAAATAAATAGGGTTCTTCCCCTTCCACAGGGGAATCATGTGGCCAAGTTTGGTAAAGATCCAATATACAGAACTAAGTTATCGTGCGGAAACGATCCTGTTGTCAAAAATTCTATTTATAGTGACCTTGACCTTTGACCTAATGACCCCAAAATAAATAGGGTTCTTCCCCTTCCACAGGGAAATCATGTGGTCAAGCTTGGTAAAGATCCAATATACAGAACTAAGTTATCGTGCGGAAACGATCCTGTTGTCAAAAATTATATTCATAGCAACAGTGACCTTGACCTTTGACCTAATGACCCCAAAATAAATAGGATTCTTCCCCTTCCACAGGGCAATCATGTGGTCAAGCTTGGTAAAGATCCAATATACAGAACTAAAGTTATCATGTGGAAACGACCCTGTTGTCAAAAATTATATTTATAGTAACGGTGAACTTGACCTTTGACCTAATGACCCCATAATAAATAGTGTTCTTCCCCTTTCATAGGGGAATCATGTGGCCAAGTTTGTGAAAGATCCAATATACAAAACTAAAGTTATCGTGCGGAAACGACCCTGTTGTCAACAATTTTATTGATAGTAACGGTGACCTTGACCTTTGACCTAATGACCCCAAAATAAATAGGACTCTTCCCCTTTCACAGGGGAATCATGTGGCCAAGTTTGGTAAAGATCCGATATACAGAACTAAAGTTATTGTGCGGAAACCTGTGTGGACGCCCGCCCGCCGCCCGCCCGCCATACCCAATCGCATAATACGGCCCGTCTCGAGACGGGCGTATGAAAATGGCTCCCTTGGCGTTTAAAAAGGCAAGCATTCACTCACACAAAAGGTTGTGGAAGGAATTACGTGTACAAATATTTTGGATAGTTCCGTTTTTATGGTGTTTAACGCCACTTTCAACACTATTTCAGTTATTTTGTGGCGTTCAGTTTTATTGGTGGAGGAAACCGGAGTACCCGGAGTTGTAAGTCCAACTATCCTACCATAAGAACACGACCGCGACGTCCCTCCCCTCAATTTTATTATTTATTTTTTTTTATGAATGAAAAGGGTCAATAACTCCTTATAAAAAGTTCCATCAAATTGCAATAACAATATGCGAATGTGTATATGTGATTAACAAGCAAGCCAAATTTCGCGGGAAATTCCAGTTAAAATGCAGGAGTTGTGCGTAAGAAAATGGTCATGAATTCTAACATCACGTCCTTCTTTCGCTTTGAAAACAAACGGGCGAGTTATCGATTGGATATAATCTCATTAGCACATGCGCCGGTGCATGTGGCTGACTTTTCCGTCGTAAATGTACATGTTGATGAATTATCGTCTGCTCGAATTTGGCAGCATAAATTGTGTGCGACATTGTCCGCAAACGTAAATATAAATTATCGTCTTCCAATCAAATTATACTACCGTATTTGTACTCTTAGATATATCAGAATCGAAATAAATCATGGAAGCCAGAATGTGCTTTGAGTTTTAATATGGGTTGGCGGATATTTGTAAATTTTATCCCTCGCCTCTGGCTCGGGATAAAATACTAATATCCGCCAACTCATGTTAAAACTCAAAACACATTCTGGCTTCCATGCTTTATTTCTTAATTATTCTATGTGAAAAGGGGTGACAACTCTTTCAGAAAATACCGTAATGATATGCGAATCTTGATATTATTATGGCAACCACGCAATTTCCATTTTAAATTGTAGAGAGTTTAGCGTGCAAAATTTTGCGACGGACAGAACCATATCAGAAAAGGGTGTGGGGAGGGGGTTGGAGACATACATATACATATAGTTTTAATTATAGTCTGTTGAGGTCCAATCTACATGTAGTTGAAATTAGATGTTTGACAACATGTCTTCATGTAATTTACTTTAATTGATCCCTGATGGCAAATCATATTTGATTCTCCATATTAAGTGGTTTTTTTTCTTTTTAATCAAAGCAAAGTCTCAGATATTGGTTTGAAATATGGTGAAGTAAATATTAACTTAAATTGTAACTTTTTCAAGAGACCCATATCGGAATCTTCAAGAAATATACCAATCCAATGAATTGAAGATATTTTTCTTATCTTTTATTAATTAGAAAATTATGATTACTGTTCAGACAAACACATAAAATATTATCGTTTCTTATTTACCCCCTCCCCTCCCCTAAAAATTAAATAGTCGTTCCCTAAGTAAAAATTACGTGAATAATGGTAATATTTGTTTTTTTCAATAAACTCAAATAAAAGTTGTCAAAGTGTACACAAAAGTTGTCAAGGTGTACACAAAAGTTGTCAAGGTGTAGACAAAAGTTGTCAAGGTGTACACAAAAGTTGTCAAGGTGTACACAAAAGTTGTCAAGGTGTACACAAAATTAGTGAGTAGTAGACATTTAGTTGGCCCTTTACTAAGTAACAAAGTGTGCTTACTGTTGAAAAATGCACCCTCTCCACCTCACCCCCCCCCCCCCCCCCCCCCCAATGCATACATTACTTGTTATTACAAATTTTCATGGTACGAATTATCACCAGCTTCATCCCCGGACTACCACCCACCTTTCACCAAACCAGTGCCAGTCCTAGACCGACCTACCTGTGGCCTTCGACGTCTACTGCGCATCTCGCTACTAATTTTATAATGCACTGTATTTAACCCTTTGATACGCCATTTCATATGCATAATGTACAGAATATATCGGATTGGACGAAAGACAGTTGAAATTAAAAGGTCAAATTACAAATCTTCAATATTTAAATGTTGATTTTTTTTTTAGATGTAAAAAGTTAAATATTTGACATTTAATTTCTATTCTGTATGTCCTAATATGCTTACAGGAGATATTATTTGATGTAAACATGTAAAAATTCTTCTCCCGCTTTCACCAATTTGGGTTAGGTTTAGGGTGTTTTAAAAAAAACGCCTCTTTCAACAATAATTGAGTTATAGTGTGACGGTCAGTTTTATTGGTGGAGGAAGTACAAGGAGAAACTCACTGGCCTGCCGCAAGTCACTGACAAACTTTATCACATAACGTTGTACCGAGTACCAGGAGAAACTCACTGGCCTGCCGCAAGTCATTGACAAACTTTATCACATAACGTTGTACCGAGTACCAGGAGAAACCCACTGGCCTGCCGCAAGTCACTGACAAACTTTATCACATAACGTTGTACCGAGTACCAGGAGAAACCCACTGGCCTGCCGCAAGTCACTGACAAACTTTATCACATAACGTTGTACCGAGTACCAGGAGAAACCCACTGGCCTGCCGCAAGTCACTGACAAACTTTATCACATAACGTTGTACCGAGTACCAGGAGAAACCCACTGGCCTGCCGCAAGTCACTGACAAACTTTATCACATAACGTTGTACCGAGTACCAGGAGAAACCCACTGGCCTGCCGCAAGTCACTGACAAACTTTATCACATAACGTTGTACCGAGTACCAGGAGAAACTCACTGGCCTGCCGCAAGTCACTGACAAACTTTATCACATAACGTTGTACCGAGTACCAGGAGAAACCCACTGGCCTGCAGCAAGTCATTGACAAACTTTATCACATAACGTTGTACCGAGTACCAGGAGAAACCCACTGGCCTGCCGCAAGTCACTGACAAACTTTATCACATAACGTTGTACCGAGTACCAGGAGAAACCCACTGGCCTGCCGCAAGTCACTGACAAACTTTATCACATAACGTTGTACCGAGTACCAGGAGAAACCCACTGGCCTGCCGCAAGTCACTGACAAACTTTATCACATAACGTTGTACCCGAGTACCAGGAGAAACTCACTGGCCTGCCGCAAGTCACTGACAAACTTTATCACATAACGTTGTACCGAGTACCAGGAGAAACCCACTGGCCTGCCGCAAGTCACTGACAAACTTTATCACATAACGTTGTACCGAGTACCAGGAGAAACCCACTGGCCTGCCGCAAGTCACTGACAAACTTTATCACATAACGTTGTACCGAGTACCAGGAGAAACCCACTGGCCTGCCGCAAGTCACTGACAAACTTTATCACATAATGTTGTACCGAGTACCAGGAGAAACCCACTGGCCTGCCGCAAGTCACTGACAAACTTTATCACATAACGTTGTACCGAGTACCAGGAGAAACCCACTGGCCTGCCGCAAGTCACTGACAAACTTTATCACATAACGTTGTACCGAGTACCAGGAGAAACCCACTGGCCTGCCGCAAGTCACTGACAAACTTTATCACATAACGTTGTACCGAGTACCAGGAGAAACCCACTGGCCTGCCGCAAGTCACTGACAAACTTTATCACATAACGTTGTACCGAGTACCAGGAGAAACCCACTGGCCTGCCGCAAGTCACTGACAAACTTTATCACATAACGTTGAACCGAGAACCAGGAGAAACCCACTGGCCTGCCGCAAGTCACTGACAAACTTTATCACATAACGTTGTACCGAGTACCAGGAGAAACCCACTGGCCTGCCGCAAGTCACTGACAAACTTTATCACATAACGTTGTACCGAGTACCAGGAGAAACCCACTGGCCTGCCGCAAGTCACTGACAAACTTTATCACATAACGTTGTACCGAGTACCAGGAGAAACCCACTGGCCTG
The DNA here is from genome assembly GCA_963680875.1 of Bathymodiolus brooksi. Lineage (NCBI taxonomy): Eukaryota > Metazoa > Mollusca > Bivalvia > Mytilida > Modiolidae > Bathymodiolus > Bathymodiolus brooksi. The sequence goes on from OY804585.1 coordinate 102,637,683, forward strand.
CCGCAAGTCACTGACAAACTTTATCACATAACGTTGTACCGAGTACTAGGAGAAACCCACTGGCCTGCCGCAAGCCACTGACAAACTTTATCACATAACGTTGTACCGAGTACCAGGAGAAACCCACTGGCCTGCCGCAAGTCACTGACAAACTTTATCACATAACGTTGAACCGAGTACCAGGAGAAACCCACTGGCCTGCCGCAAGTCACTGACAAACTTTATCACATAACGTTGTACCGAGTACCAGGAGAAACCCACTGGCCTGCCGCAAGTCACTGACAAACTTTATCACATAACGTTGTACCGGGTACCAGGAGAAACCCACTGGCCTGCCGCAAGTCACTGACAAACATTATCACATAACGTTGTACCGAGTACCAGGAGAAACCCACTGGCCTGCCGCAAGTCACTGACAAACTTTATCACATAACGTTGTACCGAGTACCAGGAGAAACCCACTGGCCTGCCGCAAGTCACTGACAAACTTTATCACATAACGTTGTACCGAGTACCAGGAGAAACTCACTGGCCTGCCGCAAGTCACTGACAAACTTTATCACATAACGTTGTACCGAGTACCAGGAGAAACCCACTGGCCTGCCGCAAGTCACTGACAAACTTTATCACATAACGTTGTACCGAGTACCAGGAGAAACCCACTGGCCTGCCGCAAGTCACTGACAAACTTTATCACATAACGTTGTACCGAGTACCAGGAGAAACCCACTGGCCTGCCGCTAGTCATTGACAAACTTTATCACATAACGTTGTACCGAGTACCAGGAGAAACCCACTGGCCTGCCGCAAGTCACTGACAAACTTTATCACATAACGTTGTACCGAGTACCAGGAGAAACCCACTGGCCTGCCGCAAGTCACTGACAAACTTTATCACATAACGTTGTACCGAGTACCAGGAGAAACCCACTGGCCTGCCGCAAGTCACTGACAAACTTTATCACATAACGTTGTACCGAGTACCAGGAGAAACCCACTGGCCTGCCGCAAGTCACTGACAAACTTTATCACATAACGTTGTACCGGGTACCAGGAGAAACCCACTGGCCTGCCGCAAGTCACTGACAAACATTATCACATAACGTTGTACCGAGTACCAGGAGAAACCCACTGGCCTGCCGCAAGTCACTGACAAACTTTATCACATAACGTTGTACCGAGTACCAGGAGAAACCCACTGGCCTGCCGCAAGTCACTGACAAACTTTATCACATAACGTTGTACCGAGTACCAGGAGAAATTCACTGGCCTGCCGCAAGTCACTGACAAACTTTATCACATAACGTTGTACCGAGTACCAGGAGAAACCCACTGGCCTGCCGCAAGTCACTGACAAACTTTATCACATAACGTTGTACCGAGTACCAGGAGAAACCCACTGGCCTGCCGCAAGTCACTGACAAACTTTATCACATAACGTTGTACCGAGTACCAGGAGAAACCCACTGGCCTGCCGCAAGTCACTGACAAACTTTATCACATAACGTTGTACCGAGTACCAGGAGAAACCCACTGGCCTGCCGCTAGTCATTGACAAACTTTATCACATAACGTTGTACCGAGTACCAGGAGAAACCCACTGGCCTGCCGCAAGTCACTGACAAACTTTATCACATAACGTTGTACCGAGTACCAGGAGAAACCCACTGGCCTGCCGCAAGTCACTGACAAACTTTATCACATAACGTTGAACCGAGTACCAGGAGAAACCCACTGGCCTGCCGCAAGTCACTGACAAACTTTATCACATAACGTTGTACCGAGTACCAGGAGAAACCCACTGGCCTGCCGCAAGTCATTGATAAACTTTATCACATAACGTAGTACCGAGTACCAGGAGAAACCCACTGGCCTGCCGCAAGTCACTGACAAACTTTATCACATAACGTTGTACCGAGTACCAGGAGAAACTCACTGGCCTGCCGCAAGTCACTGACAAACTTTATCACATAACGTTGTACCGAGTACTAGGAGAAACTCACTGGCCTGCCGCAAGTCACTGACAAACTTTATCACATAACGTTGAACCTAGTACCAGGAGAAACCCACTGGCCTGCCGCAAGTCACTGACAAACTTTATCACATAACGTTGTACCGAGTACCAGGAGAAACTCACTGGCCTGCCGCAGGTCACTGACAAACTTTATCACATAACGTTGTACCGAGTACCAGGAGAAACTCACTGGCCTGCCGCAAGTCACTGACAAACTTTATCACATAACGTTGTACCGAGTACCAGGAGAAACCCACTGGCCTGCCGCAAGTCACTGACAAACTTTATCACATAACGTTGTACCGAGTACCAGGAGAAACCCACTGGCCTGCCGCAAGTCACTGACAAACTTTATCACATAACGTTGAACCGAGTACCAGGAGAAACCCACTGGCCTGCCGCAAGTCACTGACAAACTTTATCACATAACGTTGTACCGAGTACCAGGAGAAACCCACTGGCCTGCCGCAAGTCATTGACAAACTTTATCACATAACGTTGTACCGAGTACCAGGAGAAACCCACTGGCCTGCCGCAAGTCACTGACAAACTTTATCACATAACGTTGTATCGAGTACCAGGAGAAACCCACTGGCCTGCCGCAAGTCACTGACAAACTTTATCACATAACGTTGTACCGAGTACCAGGAGAAACCCACTGGCCTGCCGCAAGTCATTGACAAACTTTATTACATAACGTTGTACCGAGTACCAGGAGAAACCCACTGGCCTGCCGCAAGTCATTGACAAACTTTATCACATAACGTTGTACCGAGTACCAGGAGAAACTCACTGGCCTGCCGCAAGTCACTGACAAACTTTATCACATAACGTTGTACCGAGTACCAGGAGAAACCCACTGGCCTGCCGCAAGTCACTGACAAACTTTATCACATAACGTTGTACCGAGTACCAGGAGAAACCCACTGGCCTGCCGCAAGTCACTGACAAACTTTATCACATAACGTTGTACCGAGTACCAGGAGAAACCCACTGGCCTGCCGCAAGTCACTGACAAACTTTATCACATAACGTTGAACCGAGTACCAGGAGAAACCCACTGGCCTGCCGCAAGTCACTGACAAACATTATCACATAACGTTGTACCGAGTACCAGGAGAAACCCACTGGCCTGCCGCAAGTCACTGACAAACTTTATCACATAACGTTGTACCGAGTACCAGGAGAAACCCACTGGCCTGCCGCAAGTCACTGACAAACTTTATCACATAACGTTGTACCGAGTACCAGGAGAAACCCACTGGCCTGCCGCAAGTCACTGACAAACTTTATAACATAACGTTGTACCGAGTACTAGGAGAAACCCACTGGCCTGCCGCAAGTCACTGACAAACTTTATCACATAACGTTGAACCGAGTACCAGGAGAAACTCACTGGCCTGCCGCAAGTCACTGACAAACTTTATCACATAACGTTGTACCGAGTACCAGGAGAAACCCACTGGCCTGCCGCAAGTCACTGACAAACTTTATCACATAACGTTGTACCGAGTACCAGGAGAAACCCACTGGCCTGCCGCAAGTCACTGACAAACTTTATCACATAACGTTGTACCGAGTACACCTCACTATGAGCGTGATTCGAATTCACAACGTTGGTGGTGATAGGCACTGATTGCACAGGTAGTTGTAAATCCAACTACCATACGATCACGACCACGACGGCCACTCCGTACGATGTTGATGACCTCCTAGAAAATATGCATGTTTGATAAACACAAATTAATTTTTTTTTAAATAGTAACATTAATTTCAATTATTGATAGAAATCGTAACATATTCGACATGAATTTTGCGCTTGATTTTCTATTAATTTACTGGGGAAAAAATATCTCGAAGAAATTTATTAGAAAGAAAAACAATTGACAAACATGGGTAAAGTTTTAAAAAAAATTACCGATTTTTCATGTCTTAAAAAAGAAACAATCGGATTTTTGTTTCGTGCAAAAAAAATCTGGCTCGGGTAGAAAAAATACAGAAGCATGGATTGTACATGCGAAAATTTGTATTTATCTCGTGGCCACGAGATACTAACGCGTGGTCATGAGATAGCCAAATCGTAGTCACGAGATACTAACGCGAGGCCACGAGATATTAAGGAGTGGTCACGACATACTATCGCTTGACCACGAGATATAAGAGACACTTACATATGAGAAAAAAGGGATAAACATGGATCAGTTTTAAAGATTGTTTAAAAAGTATGTTGTATATCATATTTGTCACACAACTTGTATTTAGTCATACAAATGAATGATGGTGATAGTAAGGGACTGATCCTTTCATTTCGGGAAATACCGAACAAAAAGAGTTGTAAAAAATTGTTTTTAAAAAAGTATTTCGTAATATATCATATATAATAGTATCGTGTTGTAAATTTTCAATAAAATGTGTTGTATCATATGTTTTGTTTTAATTCATTTTTATTTTCATGATTTTGTATTAAATTGTTGTATGGTATATAAAATGTATAAATCTAGTAGTTCTTGTCCAAATAAAAACCCAACATCGGTGGTGTAATGGTTAGCGTGCTCGACTCGGGTGCGGTAGATCGTGAGTTCTGGTGGTGTAATGGTTAGCGTGCTCGACTCGGGTGCGGTAGATCGTGAGTTCGAGCCCCGATCGGGTCAAACCAAAGACTATAAAATTGGTATTTGTTGCTTCTCCGCTAAGCACGCAGTATTAAGGAGAAAGGGTAAAGACTGATTATGTCGAAATCAGGATAATGTGTCCGAGTGGAGCGACATGTCTGCCCACGGACTGTTGTTTCAGTGAACTTGCACTACAAAAATCCAACGAAGTGTGTTGGTCTAGTACAAAGCGGACCTCGTCATCATTTCATTGAAAATTAACTTGTTCTCGCCATGATGCAGCTGAAAAATGATTTTATTTCTGTATTTATGTATAATTGAAACAAAAGAAGCTGTCTGTATTGGATATAACGGGTTTCTTTTTCCGCATGAGTACTAAGGTGAAGGCCGAGAGTTTTTTTTATTGTCACATTTGTTTACTGTTTGGGTATAGTTGCGTTTTTTAAATATAATAAAGAAACTCAATATATCATTTTAATAACTGTAATACAATTGAAAAATTAAATATAATTCTAACTCCATCAACACCTGAAGATATATAAAACAGTGGTTTCTTTTATTCAGCGGTCATTAGAACTGTTTGTTTGTGTGATGGTGTTTAACGCCACTTTCAACAATATTTCAGCTATATCGTGGCGATCAGTTTTATTGGTGGAGGAAACCGGAGGAACCGGAGAAAACCACCGATCTGCCGCAAGTCTCTGACAAACTGCATCACATAATGTTATACACCTTCGTCCTGAGCGGGAGTCGAATCCACAAAATCAGTGGTGATAGGTACCGATTGCATAGGTTGTTGTAAATTCAACTACCATAGAATCACGACCACGACGGTCCAATTAGAACCGAGGAAAGGAGATATCCATATATATTTTATATGCGAGCTTAAACGAGCTCTTTATGGAATAAAATGTGTACTTAGGATTTTTTAACAAGCATGGCTGAACATACTATCGAAGAAAAAAAAATTCGATGCTTTGCAAACACCGGTTTCCGTGTAACACACTAACACATTCAATTAATGAAGATCTTCTTAACATAAAGCGCAAAGGTGATCCTGAAGTCTCGTACCCTCTCTCGTACGTCCGATACCACTGTAACCTGGAACCCGTGTGTAATAAAAGTCATTTAAGGAACGATAACTCCAATAAAGGAACGACAGCTCGATTGAATGAGACTAGATTCGGCCCTAAAAATAAGTCGTCCCCAATATATCTCGGCCCAAAAAATCTCGACACTTTTTGATGCACTGGATGAGCCAATCGTAACTACTCGGCCATTCTCGCTACCCTGCAAATAACCTCGTACGTACATAGTAGAAATTCTTCTTAAATTGTTTGCCGGAAGCTAAGTTAAGTTAAAGGGATATTGTCTACCAGCTGCGTAATTTTTTCATACCCAAAATTATTGTCGATTTCCGTACTGACCTTCATAAAATGAAGATTAACACCGAGTTATGTTGCAAAAGATACGATTTTTTGACAAAAAAGACCCAAAAAAGAATTATTGTCCGGATGACAATATTCAAATCTATTCATATGGCCTTCTATGCAAACACGTCTTGAGCATGCGCACTGTTTAAAAACAATAAACAACATGTGGTTCTTGGGCAAAAGAGAAACTGTCAACGCGTGGAAGAAAGCGGACTTTGACGGATTCAGAGATAAAGAGGAATAGAAGTGAAGTATCTTCCAAATGGAACAAATGCAGGATATATGTAGGGGATCAGTTGGACCGTTACCGTTGGATGGAGCGAACTCAAGGAAGTGCTTGATTATTGTTGATAGGTAAGCCGAGCATGTTGCCTTCTTTTCTCAATCGTTTTTCATATTTTATGAATTTATGATGATGCCTATGATCATTTTCGGTAGATATTAATCAATATATTTAATTTTGCACCTGGCAACAGCAAATTATTGTCAATGAGTAGCATAAAACGGCCGTCTTTGCGAGGTAAACAAACACAAATTTTAAGAGGCCAGCAAAGGGGAAATGGGAGTGCAAAAATGATATCAATGACAATGCAGTTTATTATTATCAATTTAAAAAGAAATATCGAATCAATTCATTTTTAATGCAAGAATTTAAACTGTACATGGCTTAATGAAAACCCTATAAAGTTCTTTTTATTCAAGCAAATTTATTTCTTTGATATACAACATATAATTAGGCTTTTAATTTTATCAAATTTCAACAACTTGGACAAGAAACTTAGTTTTGGGAACCAAAAGTATATACCTTACTTTCTGCGAATTATCACTATAATGGAAAATCAGTATGTATTTTTCAAATAAAAGCTTTCTATTTAAAGAAGCTTCATTTCAATTGCACTTTTAGTTTGGATCCTGTAAGTATAATATATAATTATAAACAAGGTTTTGAAGAAATGATATGAATATCCATTGAAATTTTCAAGTTTCAGAACTTTTTTTTATATATGACTACAAAATTTTACTGAAAATTTCATAAATGTCCTAAAATGCATATTTTAGGCCATGGCTAAATGAAAATCATTTTAATTCCTTTATGCAAACAAGTTCATATCTTGGGTACTGGAAATACATTACATAAATAAGGTTAAAAGTACTTTCAACAAGTTTGAACATAACACTTTGTTATGGGAGCCAAAATTATATCTTCCTGTCTGTGAATTATTACCATAGTGGAAAATCCGTATGTATCTTTTATAAAAAGCTTTCCATTTAAATAAGTGTCATTTCAGTAGTATTTTTAGTTTGGATCCTGTAAGTATGATACATAAACAAGGTTTTTAAAAAATAATATGAAGATCCATAGAAATTTGCAAGTTTCAGAAACTTTTCTATATATGTGACTATAAAATTTTACTGAAATGTCCTGAACTGCATATTTTAGACTATGACTAAATGAAAATCGTTTTCAATTTCCTTATGCAAACCAAGTTTATTTCTTGACTATTCTAAAAACATTACATTAACTAGTTTTTTACTACATTTCAACAATTTTGGACATAATTTTTAGTTCAGGTAGCCAAAATTATACTTTACTATCTTAGAATTATCAACATAGACATGATAGAGGGAAATCAATATGTATTTTTCATATAAAGGCTTTCTATTTAAAGAATTGTCATTTGAACTGCTTTTTATCCCCTCGCCAACGAAGTTGCGAAGGGATATAGTAACGCTACCGTCCGTCCGTCACATCCTTGTGAACACTCTAGAATCAACATCCTTCAATGGATTTTGACCAAACGTGGTACATACTTAGTCCTTAAGAGAATTTGAAACCCTATTGATTTTCAAGGTCAAAGGTCAAGGTCACAGGGTCAAATTTTTACTGCATAACATCCTTGTGAACACTCTAGAATCAACATCCTTTAATGGATTTTGACCAAACTTGGTACATACTTAGTCCTTAAGAGAATCTGGAACCCTATTGATTTTCAAGGTCGTATGTCAAAGATCAAGGTCACAGGCTAAAATTGTTACCGCATAACATCCTTGTGAACACTAGAATCAACATCCTTCAATGGATTTTTGACAAAACTTGGTACATACTTAGTCCTTAAGATAGCCGAAACCCTATTGATTTTCAAGGTCATAGCCTTATAGGTCAAAGGTCAAGATAACCGGGTCAAAATTTTACTGCGTAACATCCTTGTGAACACTCTAGAATCAACATCCTTCAATGGATTTTGACCAAGCTTGGTACATACTTAGTCCTTAAGAGAATCTGGAACCTATTGATTTTCAAAGGTCAAGGTCACCAGGTCAAATTTTTAGGCGAGGGGATATGCCACACTTTGCCCTTGTTTAGTTTGGATCTTGTAAGTATGATTAATAAACAAGATTTTTAAGAAATAATGTGAAGATCCATAGCAATTTGCATGTTTCACAGTGTGTGAATTTAACAGTAGACCGATGGCCCATGTCTGTGTTAAAATCATGCAGGTTTTTGTAAAATTATCTAAATTTGTTAGGCAAATTACTACTAAAACTGGTAATTTCAGACAAATGTGATTTTGTAGTGATTGATATTTGTACTTTTGATTTAGATATTCTGACCAAGGTAATTCTAGAGTAGAAGAAATGAGCAGCCATCACATTTCAATGAAACGGATGAAACTGGAGAAATCGAGTTCATTTGTGAACCCATTTGAGTATGTTCATTTTGTTAAAGATTAGACATACATGTATTCTACATTATGTTTATAGGTAACATTGTCAATATTGTTCAACACAGTCACTTGTATAACAGTTTCCTATTAATTATTGTGGCTTGCATAGTGATACTACTAGTAGCTATATTATATAGGGATCATGTTGGCTTCTGCATCATCGTTACATTTTCATCAATCCACAAGCTGAAATGGCCAGTCCTCCTTAGCTACTTAAGGGAATGAAACCAAACTGGGACAGAATTGACGCACGTCTGGCGCACCAAATTTTTTCCTGGAACTTTGATGTAATTTTGTCTCTTTATATTGTGTTGTGTAGATGTGTGCTGGATAGATGTATAAAGATTTAATATTATTTTGAAAAGCTTTTTCGTTATACAGCTGCACATCAGAACCATATAGCAAAATTTGTTTCGATATTATACACAAACACTGTAATAAACAATTATTTTTTATTCTTACAGTCTCTCAATAGATATTACTGAAGAGGGCAGTGATGTTGGTGATGATTCTGACGATGGAGATTTTGAACCTAGCCTCAACTTCACTCTAAGGTTTGTCATGTTAATTTCATATGTTTCAGTTGTAACTTACATACTTGAAATTTTGTTCTAATAACAGAACCATGCATGATCATATGTCATAGGAGCTTTATTATACCCCCGCTCCACTGGAAAGGGGGAGGTATACTGTTTTACCTCTGTCCGTCCGTTTGTCCCAAGATGTTCATAACATTTTTCTCAGTAATTATTTATGGCAGCAATCTGATATTTGATCATAGACTTCAGAAGGGTCAATCGAAAGTCGCAAACCCGCTGCGTTGTCCATGGTCAAGTCTGGTAGAAGTCCCATCCGATGAAGGGAAAGACATCAACAACAAATGAAGATCAGGTCTGATTTGGGTAACAGACACCCTGTAACCATTGACCAGCTCGTGATGCCTGCCGTAGAACTTCTTGAGGGATGACCACAACCTAAAATATGTCTACAAATCACTCAAATCCTTCATAAAGTGGACTTGTAATAATATGTTTAGTTGCTCATTCACTATACATTCGAGATATTCATCTTGAATTGAAAGTTAGGGCTCCATAGATCATAATCTCTATTGTTTTATTCTTGTGAATTACATTGTATGTATTTTTCTACTTCAGGTGGCAGAGAAGTTACAACAAAAAGACAGCTAGATGGTCTGTGCAGCCTGTTAAAGCTGACAAGTCATATTCCTATGTTCCAAGACTATTAAGGGTCATCATTTGTATGAGACTGCAAGATAATGAAGGAATGAATTAACGTGTGCAGTTGGAAGTAGATGATCCCAGAAGAATCTCGGTCCATCTTGCACCAATTCCACAACCTCCAACTCGGGATGATATTGTAGCATCTCAGAAATCCAGATTTGAAGACCAAGACAAAACAATTGACTATATTGTCGCATAAAATAAATTTAGATTGTCACTCTTTGTTTTTCCTGGTCTGACAGAAGTTCTGCACATTTAGAGCAGAAAAGTACCCAAGTCAGGATAATGGACATTACAAATTGTCCAATGCACAATAATGATAACACTCAGTGTGTTGGTCTAGTTAGTACAAACCAGGACAACTTTTTAGGACCTCACAAGAAACATCTCTGTCAAGTTTGGTTAAATTCTGTTCGGCTGTTCTCAAGAAGAAGATGAAAATGTTGTTTCCCATAGGGTTTCAATGCAAACTTTGACCTCCGCTGGTGGCCATTTTGAATTTTCAAATGGCGCAAACAGTAACAACACATGTTAAAGACATTCATCGGAACATATATACCAGATTTCAATTCAATCCCTTCAGCGGTTCTTGAGAAGAAGTTTCTTGAAAATCAACCAATCAGAATTTTCAAAGTCACATGGTGGCCATGTTTTTTGACGACTCTGCACAAAAGTAACAACTCTTGTGTAGGACCTCATAGAAAACATCTCTGCCAAGTTTGGTTTTGAATTATATAAAAGACTGTCAGTCCATTTTAGAAGAAGTTGTCAGTGCTGATAGAACAAAAAATAATAATAAGATGGCAAAACTTTCAAATTAAATTTACAATTTCAACTGACCAACTTGTGAAATTAACAACTCATTAGGGTTGATTTATTTTTTATTTTTGGTGTTTTAACGCCACTTTCAGCAATATTTCAGCTATATCATGGCGACCAGTTTTAGTGGTGGAGGAAACCAGAGTACCCAGACAACCACCGACCATAGGGAAGCAAGTGGTAAACTTTATCATTAGGGTATATGGGATAAAATACAAAATATTTCATGAACAAGTTTTAATTAAATCGTCTAGGAATGAAACCCTTGTATTGTCCATATAGATCAGGATATTTGTCCCTAATTTTCCAAGTACAACAGCTTGGGATCACACGTCTGACCCCAGCTCCAAGTCGGCCATGTGCCCAAATGGTATACTGGCGGTAGGCTGCATACCTATTGGATCTGTTGTAATCCTCGTCATGGGGCATTACTACAAGTTCCTCTCGAAACATTCTAGCAACCCCCAACACTTCCTCATCAAGGACAATCCGATCAAAGTCCTGTAATAAAGACAAGAGATTTAATAAAAACAAAGTAAAGACAGATGGTTATACATTCATCTAGAAAAATTAGCTTTATTTAAAAAAGAAATATAATTCATTATAAGTGAAATAGTTTGCACAAATTCAGTTTAGAGAAATAAAAAAAAGTCTTATTCTGAAATTCTGAATCTTGAAGAAAAAAATTTGGCTGGACAGGAGAAAATAATATATTCCGACTCGACATTTTCACAGTATAATCATATACTTGCCATTTTCACAGTATAATCGTATACAAAATTTTGAAGAAAAAAAAATTATTCCAGCACTTCGCCAATCCAATTAAAATTAGATCTACGCACTTGCTCCCTATTTTAGATCTAATTATACCCCCGCTCCCCGAAGGGGGAGGGGGGTATACTGTTTTACCTCTGTCCGTCCGTCCTTCCAAAATATTTTTCGTCACATTTTTCTCAGCAACTATTGATGGCAGAAATCTGATATTTGGTCACAAGCTTCACATAGGTATGCCATATCGTAGGAAGCGTTTTTGGAACCATCAGATTCCTACTTCCTGTTTGCCGACTTAGTTGGTTTTTATCCACATTGAACATATATGCACATTTTTCTCAACAACTATTGATGGCAGAAATCTGGTATTTGGTCACAAGCTTCATATAGGTACCCCATATCATGGGAAGTGGCAGGGGTATCATAAGTGAGAATTAGATCACAGTTCACCTTGTTTTAATTAGATTGGCACTTCGCCGGAAAATAAGAAAATATGATTTCTGTGGCGTCTGAAAAAAACATTTCTACGTGACATAGCCCCCTTCAAGGTAAATGGTCAGTCCCATATTATTTTGCAGCAACTTTCTTGTGGAACTAGAAATAGGTCTCTTTTGTTTCTAATCCAGCCCAAATTTCTCTGAAACATTCCAGTCAATTAACAAATAAAACAACACTGGCTACGTCATTCGTTTTCATCACACATGTATTTCACTGTGTTCTACATGTATGTCTCTGTTTTCATATTGTCGGTAAACTGGCTAAAATAAATTAATTTAACACGTGTATCAAAATCTCGGGGAACAACTTCATAACTTATAAGAAGAAAAAAACTAATTTAATTATTTTTAACGCCGGCAAAAATTTCCGATCGAAAATACGTAGTTGAGCTTGTCCCCATAGGGTGCCTCCTGGCATGTTTTCAATGGTTATCGTGGAAATATCGGCTGAATCTGTTAAGGCATGTAGTTTTCATCAAAGAAAATCTATTCCTGATACAGAAATTATTTATTCTACGTCTTTTAGATACAATCGGTTCGCAAATAGCTTTTTTCCTCAACTTTTATAGAAACTTACCTCAATATCCATGCTGCAGCATCCGGGCTACTGACATAAAAATAGATAAATAAATAGAGTTGGCCTCGCCCAGGTCAGTGCATAATTAATTAGCTTCCGGTAACGATGGTCAGCTTTTTTAGTCGAAAAAACAACGTTTCGGAGCGTATTCATCAATAATTCGGTGTTTAATCTTCATTTTATGAAGGTCAGTACGGAAATCGACAATAATTTTGGGTATGAAAAAATTACGCAGCTGGTAGACAATATCCCTTTAAGCTGCACAAAAATATAGTCCACGAAAATCCAATATGGAAGACATACTAAGTAAAATCTAATCGTGCAAAACTAATTTAAACTTTAATTGAAATATAGAAAATTGTTTAAAATATAACTTTATCAAACTTTCATGTAACTGACATGTGAAAAGTAGTGCGGTTTATACGCCTAATGCATACGAGGTTATTTGCAGGGTAGCGAGAATGGCCGAGTAGTTACGATTTCTGAATGAGCGTGAAAATGCCAGATAATTCTCAGATGCGCGAGCATTTATGGCCGTGCCGGTTTCATATTATGTAGTTATATGCGAGCTTAAGCGAGCTCTTTATGGTATCAAATGTGTACTTAGGATTTTTTAACAAACATGGCTGAACATACTATCGAAGAAAAAAAATTTTTGATGCTTTGTAAACACCGGTTTCCGTGTTACACACTAACACACTCAATTAATGAAGATCTTCTTAACATAAAGCGCAAAGGTGATCCTGAAGTCTCGTACCCTCTCTCGTACGTCCGATACGACTGAAACCCGGAACCCGTGTGTAATGAAAGTCATTTATTTTTTAATTTATTTAATCTCTTCTGACATACTGACAAGAATTTTTGTTTCTACGCGGAAGTTAACTTTTGAGATTTCGTAAGGAACGATAACTCCAATAAAGGAACGACAGCTCGATTGAATGAGACTAGATTCGGCCCTAAAAATAAGTCGTCCCTAATATATCTCGGCCCAAAAATTCTCGACACTTTTTGATGCACTGGATGAGCGTGAAATTGCCAGATAATTTTCAGATGCGCGAGCATTCATGGCCGTGCCGTTTTCATATTACAATACATTTCTTTTATTGTCTTTTTGTTTGTTTGTAATTTGTCATTTCTATTGCTTTTGCTTAGCAAATAAATAAATCCCTCAACGCACCACGGTTTGAAGATAGATTTACCTCCCTTTACTTGTCCCCTGGTTGTTGACGTCACAATGTCACAATGTCACAACTCTGCAATGGCGGCGACAATGTACAACATAAATTGTGCATCTGCAAGATATTTTGAAGCATTTGCCGATATTCCACAAGAATTGGCATAAAAAATAGTGGTGCATAGGAAGATACGAACACGTATTTTCCATATTGACGACCTATATAGAATTTGATTTTGTTTTGTTGCTGTGCGTAATTTTGGACGCGTTGACTTGTCAATCAGGATAGATGTATTTCTCATTAATTTATATATGCGCTATGTTGCTGGCGGTCCTTCACAGTAACATGACGTCTTGTTCCTAGTTCATACTTTCATCTTTCATGTACTCTATTCGATTGATGGTACGAGTGTTGTGTATTCCCGCTATAGAGCGTTTTACGTGGTGTTTCAAGTGTCAATCCTATTTGTTGGTTTGAATATGGTGGTTGTAACTTGTGGTCTGTTAAATGTATTACGTTGGTGTTGCCCAGTGGAAGTACTAGTATTATTACTATATATTAGCGGGTGATCTACCAATTGTGTTGGCCTATTTGTGGTATATAATCTTGGTGTTGCTTCTCTATGGGTAAAGGTAGGTGTGGTACCACTTTTGGTGTGCTCCCCATTATTTGGAGTTTCCATTTCTTGCCAGTTTTCACTCTGAATACCAGAGTTAGTGACCTTCTCATTTGGCGGTTGTACTATGCGTGCTGGAGTCACACGTGTACTGTTTTCAGATAAATTCTGCGCCATCATATTCAGCTGTGTGTCAATTTGATCGAATACTATATCGGTCAACTTCTCATGCATAGCTAGGATTTTGGTGTTAATCTTCTCCCGCATTTTAGACGCTATATCAGGATTTCGTAGTTTTTCCGATTTTAGTGTTTCGTTTTGATCATTTGGGTCATCTATCCTTTTTTCATAGTTCTAACTAGGGCTTCTAATTCGTAATTCCTGGTTTCAAGATTTTGGCATCTGGTTTCAAGTATACGTTTCTGCTTTTCATCGTTTATTACTTTTTCCCTTACTTTAAGTTGATCTTAAGTTTGATCTCTTTTTCTCTTAATTCACTGAGTTTTATTCTCAAAGTTTCTTCATCAGCAGGGTCGAAGTGTGTTTTATTTGCTTTTAACCTCGGTTTCGGGTTATTATTTTACTGGTTTAATTGATCACTATTGCTTTGATGGTTTATGTCATCTCTATTAGTTATTAATGGTATTGTTTTTTCTATCCTAGGTTCTAGTGAGTTGTTCTTTGGGGTGGTTTCTTCCACATTTGCCTCGATACTTATGACCTCTATGTTTTCCTGATTGGTCTTCAAGTTTGTCTCATTTGTTCTAGTCTCTAGCATATCCAGAGTGGATTTACATGGAAGGCAGATTTTACTTTCATGTTCTATACATATTTTGTGTGCTATATTGTTACAAATTTCACATATTTCTATGAGACGGTCATCGATAATAACATTATCACAATAAATGTCATTGCTATGTTCCTGAGCCTCTTCGTCCCTAATGGGATCCATCTCGTAAGTAATTGCTAATGAGTAGTTGCTACATAACATCATTTGAGGATTGGAGTTCCTGATGTTTTTTGTTGTTAGTTTCAATATCAGATTCAACTGTCTTAGATATTTTATTCGTTCTCATTTCATCTTTGACCTCTTGACAAAATGCGCATGTGTAACTACGTGAAGTATCTTTCTCAGCTTGTTGGATTTCCGTGTCAGTTAATTTTTGGTATTTATAATGAACCCAGTGGTTGCCTTTATTACAGAAAGTGCTCCGTGTTCTGCAGTTTTTCTTGCATTTGAATCATGCTATATCGTTGGAGTGCCTTACATTGGCGGTGTTTTGTGACGTATTATTTCCTGTAATATCTAATACTGTTTCTAGTTGTTCTTTCAATATTTCATTTAGTTTATTCACATTAAGCTTCTTGTCATTACATGTAGTGCTGTTGATGTATCTGTGAATGTTACTTATGTCTCTGTCTAAAAAGTTTTCAGGGTTTTTTCCGTTAACCAATAGTTTGCAAGTTGTGAGATATAGATTTACGGTGTATGCCATATTGTTCTTTTCTACAACTTTAATCGTCAATTGCACATTTGCATTTTTGGATTTGTCAGTTTGTTTTTGAATAAATGCTTCTCCAACTAATTCTGGACATGCTTCATAATAGGCTATGGATGCATGTTTGATAAGTTCGAAAGTGGCGGCATCTGCCACAATAACAATTCCTCCACTTGTGTATTTGTACTCAATATGTACAGCTCTTTTTGTTGCCTCAAGCTTTTTCATATTAAAGTGTTTTATCAATATTCAGGTTATAGCTGTTATTTACTTCCCTATGGACTTGGTCTGTTTGAGTCATACTAGTATATGGTACTACAGACTTGGTCTGTTTGAGTCATACTAGTATGTGGTACTACAGACTTGGTCTGTTTGAGACATACTAGTATGTGGTACTACAGACTTGGTCTGTTTGAGTCATACTAGTATGTGGTACTACAGACTTGGTCTGTTTGAGACATACTAGTATGTGGTACTACAGACTTGGTCTGTTTGAGTCATACTAGTATGTGGTACTACAGACTTGGTCTGTTTGAGACATACTAGTGTGTGGTACTACAGACTTGGTCTGTTTGAGTCATACTAGTATGTGGTACTACAGACTTGGTCTGTTTGAGCCATACTAGTATGTGGTACTACAGACTTGGTCTGTTTGAGACATACTAGTATGTGGTACTACAGACTTGGTCTGTTTGAGTCATACTAGTATGTGGTACTACAGACTTGGTCTGTTTGAGCCATACTAGTATGTGGTACTACAGACTTAGGTCTGTTTGAGCCATACTAGTATGTGATACTACAGACTTGGTCTGTTTGAGTCATACTAGTATGTGGTACTACAGACTTGGTCTGTTTAAGTCATACTAGTATGTGGTACTACAGACTTGGTCTGTTTGAGACATACTAGTATGTGGTACTACAGACTTGGTCTGTTTGAGTCATACTAGTATGTGGTACTACAGACTTGGTCTGTTTGAGCCATACTAGTATGTGGTACTACAGACTTGGTCTGTTTGAGTCATACTAGTATGTGGTACTACAGACTTGGTCTGCTTGAGCCATACTAGTATGTGGTACTACAGACTTAGGTCTGTTTGAGACATACTAGTGTGTGGTACTACAGACTTGGTCTGTTTGAGTCATACTAGTATGTGGTACTACAGACTTGGTCTGTTTGAGCCATACTAGTATGTGGTACTACAGACTTGGTCTGTTTGAGACATACTAGTATGTGGTACTACAGACTTGGTCTGTTTGAGTCATACTAGTATGTGGTACTACAGACTTGGTCTGTTTGAGCCATACTAGTATGTGGTACTACAGACTTAGGTCTGTTTGAGCCATACTAGTATGTGGTACTACAGACTTTTGTTTGTTTGAGCCATACTAGTATGTGGTACTACAGACTTGGTCTGTTTGAGCCATACTAGTATGTGGTACTACAGACTTGGTCTGTTTGAGCCATACTAGTATGTGGTACTACAGACTTGGTCTGTTTGAGCCATACCAGTATGTGGTACTACAGACTTGGTCTGTTTGAGACATACCGGTATGTGGTACTACAGACTTGGTCTGTTTGCGCCATACCGGTATGTGGTACTACAGACTTGGTCTGTTTGCGCCATACCGGTATGTGGTACTACAGACTTGGTCTGTTTGAGCCATACCGGTATGTGGTACTACAGACTTGGTCTGTTTGAGCCATACTGGTATGTGGTACTACAGACTTGGTCTGTTTGAGCCATACTGGTATGTGGTACTACAGACTTGGTCTGTTTGAGCCATACTGGTATGTGGTACTACAGACTTGGTCTGTTTGAGCCATACTAGTATGTGGTACTAAAGACTTGGTCTGTTTGAGCCATACTAGTATGTGGTACTACAGACTTGGTCTGTTTGAGTCATACTAGTATGTGGTACTACAGACTTGGTCTGTTTGAGCCATACTAGTATGTGGTACTACAGACCTGGTCTGTTTGAGCCATACTAGTATGTGGTACTACAGACTTGGTCTGTTTGAGCCATACTAGTATGTGGTACTACAGACTTGGTCTGTTTGAGCCATACTAGTATGTGGTACTACAGACTTGGTCTGTTTGAGCCATACTAGTATGTGGTACTACAGACTTGGTCTGTTTGAGCCATACCGGTATGTGGTACTACAGACTTGGTCTGTTTGAGCCATACTAGTATGTGGTACTACAGACTTGGTCTGTTTGAGCCATACTAGTATGTGGTACTACAGACTTGGTCTGTTTGAGTTATACTAGTATATGGTACTACAGACTTGGTCTGTTTGAGCCATACTAGTATGTGGTACTACATAATTCATCATGAATGGATATAACGTCCAGTATAATCCCTATTTTCAGCTAATATATTGTTGTTGAATATGTTTGTATTGTTGAGTACTTGAGTATGATGTATGATCTTGGTGCTAGGCAAATAGGTACGTCGTGGATACTAGTAGTCCCACTGTCGACTGCTATGAGCCTTATGCACAGCGCAAGCTTATAATGTATAATGTTCAATGAAGATATACGGTCTAGTTACTATATTCAATTGATATTTATATTATTGAATACTAGAGTTAAATGTATGATCACAGTGTTAGGTACATACAATACAATACACAATTTATATAGCGCTATATATAATAGATAAAAAATTACTCTAAGCGCTTAACATAGTTAAAAAAAAGAACAAAGACTAAAAATTTACATACAAAGGGAAAATTACATAAACCTATAAAACTTACCAGAAACGAAAACATGAAGCAATAAAACTAAAATTATTAAAGAGGAAGAAAGTGATATCTTAACTAAAAGTGATAAAAGTATGAAATATGTTTAAACAACGCGTCTATAATTAAAAATGAAAAAAAATTCCACCAAGAATTAAAACATACGTGACTCATAAGAAAATAAAAATATATCGTTAATGCACACCATCAACTAGATAAAATCAACATAGGCAAGTCTAAAAAGATATGTTTTCAGTTGTTTCTTGAAAACTCCCATTGATTGTTCATGTCGGATGCTGCTTGGGAGATTGTTCCACGGTGTAGATGCTGCCCTGTCAAATTGCCTCTCACCGAATGTCTTTGTGCACATTCTGGGTTTTGATAGCAGCATGGAATTTTCCGAGCGAAGTGATCTTGTTGGAACATGAATTGTTAACAATTCCTTAAGATAAACAGGAGCACGCTCAGTCAGAACTTTGAAAGTGTATAAAAGTAACTTGTACTGACATCTGTATTTAATCGGAAGCCAGAGTAAAGCCATTAGCTCGGGTGTAATATGGTCGTACTTTCTTTTGCGGGTGATAAGTCTCGCCGCAGTGTTCTGGACCCTTTGAAGTTTCGAAAGCACATTGTTGTTGATACCATAAAGAATAGCGTTTCCATAGTACATACGAGATGTAACCAGAGTTGCAACTAGTGTCTTACATGCGCTTTCTGTTAAGTACGGTATAATACGTCCTATAGTGCGAATTTGGGCAAAAAACGATTTGACCAGAGCACTTACGTGTTTTTCCATGTTTAATACCTTGTCAAAATGTACACCAAGGTTTTTAACAAAGGGAGCATCGCTGACAACACAACCGTCGAATTGTAATTGGCAGTTCCTGAAACCTGAAAGTACATAGGTACTGCTTCGACCTAGCACTCAGCATAAACTTTCGTAGCGGTTGGATTATTGGAAGCAATCTACTGTCACCTGTTGTCCTATTTTACGGAGCCAAATTCTAGCCAAGAGTTGCGCAGGATGGACACCGTCCTTGTATAAGGTGAAGTTATTATTGTCTCTCAATCTGTGATGTCGATTTTTTGTGTTGTTTTTCTTATGGTTTAGATCGTTGGCCAGGATAGGCGAGTGTGTTCCCAGAGTTAATTTCTTGTATGTTTGCGCTTAATTTGAGTACTTGTCTTATTAAGATATTATCCTCGTTTTTTAATTGATTTGGATCACTGTTTGAAGTATTTATTCCATTCATATATTGAGTATGGTGCAGTCTCAATAAATGTTAATTTACACCCAGGATACTCCTTAAATATTGTGACTATTTCATTAAAATTCTGGGTTGCTTGATCAACAGCGTCGTTTGAGTCTGTGCAGTGAAATATAACCCTTGTTATAAGAGGTCAAGTCGCATGTGCCCAGCCAGACATATAGTGAAATATTGCCTAAATTTCCTATTTTATAATCAAGATTGTCACGTATTTAGTTCAAACCCTTGGTTGTGTTTCGTGAATTTTTACAGCAGAATTTAATACGTTGGTCCACACCAGGTAAAATGTGTTTTTCCGAGATATAATCCTTTACTGTCAGATAATAGTACAGGCGTTAATGTTTGAGTTCCAGTAAGAGGATCTGGTAAAGTATCTAGATATTTCCTTAATTTGTTTACGGACATGCCCTGTTTTGGATCTGGACAAGAGTTGAAAAAGGGGGAGGGGAGACGGTCTTCTCCTGTCACTAGGTAGGCATAAAATTACTAGGTATGAGTGATAAGAGGTAAAATGTTATATCCAGTAGAATATAAGATATTGTTCAGTGAGACAACTTTGTACACTTCCCAAAAGTAAATAAAAGTTTAGGCTGTGTTTTCGCTCACGGCAGCCATGTTTTCACGTGTGGTGGGAACCAGTCCTATGAATTTTTACTTGATTTCAGGTAATATCAGTATTTTTATAGTTTTTATTGTGTAAATCGAGGTTGTCAGTGTTTAAATAAGGATACTGTCGTATTTTAGTCTTGCTTTCTTCTTTCGCTACACTAATTTTCAAGTTTTTAATCACCACGAGAAAAAGCTACTTCCATTCACATTCGGAACTCACCGAACATCTGACCCTACACAGATTGAAAAGGGTATTAACTTCTTCAAAATTAGTACGATCAAATATTTGTGTGAGTGAATGCTTGTTTTTTTTTAAACGCCAAGTGAGCCATTTTTTATCATGGCGAGAACAAGTTGCATTTCGATAATAAAATGATGATGTCCGCTTTGTACTAGACCAATGCACTTATAGTGCTAGCTCACTGACAGAACAGTCCGTGGATAGACATGTCGCCCCACTCGCACACATTATCCGGATTCCAAGCCAATCCGTCTTTGATCTTACTCCTTAATACTACACGAGTATCTAAGAAGCAGCAAATTATACCAATTTTAGTCTTTAATTGACACGAGTGAGACTCGAACCAGAGATCTACAACATCCGAGACAAGCATCCTAGTCATTATACCACTGATTCCTCGGTTCAATCCTCCGCCATGATATGTAAATCTGTGTATGGTAATAAGTAAGCATGAATAGATCTGCGGAAATTGTATTTAAAATGTGGGAGGAATTGTGCTACAAATATTTTGATTGGTTTGGTTTATGATGTTTAACGCCACTTTCCAAAATATTTCAGTTATATCGTGGCGGGTCTCCTCCACTAATAAAACTGGCCGCCATGATATAATTGAAATATTATTGAAAGTGACCTTATATATAACAATAACTACCATTATAAACGTGAATATCCGGATAAAACCACAGATCTGCCCCCTAAAGTCGTGACAAACTTTATCACATTAAGTTGTAACGAATTCACAACTTGAGTGTGACAGACTCCTAGGCAAATATTGACTAAATCACCATGTATCGTATCTATTACTGTCCCAACCTTTCAAATGGGCAACTGGATTTATGTGGAATATTTTGATATGTTTCCCTTGGACCCATGATAAATTTTGTCCTGCGGTAGTGCACAGAATCATTAAAGGTTAAGATTCTTAAAAGAAATCTTAATAAATAATCCCAAATGCTCCTATACTTATCAAATACTGACAATTCCAAGCAACACATTTTCAATGTACTTCATTCTTTGGTAAAAACATTTCTCTGTGCACAATGTACTCTCCTTTATATATTTGTATGTATTGTGCCCCGAGTGTTTAATTTTTACACTCCCCCAGTTATCAATTTTTAGATGCTATTTTCTAAAACATATATTCAGTCTACTCAATTAGACAAGCACCACTTTAAAATACAAATGTATATGAAACTGTTGTTTTCTTATTATTTACCTGATGGGAGCCCTGTGGATGTTTTTTGTCTATATTTGTAATCTATCAAATAATAATAATGTGATGGCCTGATGATGATGTTAGATTACTTCACCTGTATCAATCCATGAAAACTTTAGTTACTGTAATCAGTCAAGTCTCTATCCAATGCTGTATACACTACTCCCTATTCAAAAGGCAAACTATTAACCTTGATTTCTGCACAAGAGTTAATTTTTTTTCATATCTATTTCTTCATACTAATTAAGGGACACTAAAGTGTGAAGTGTATTTCCAAACTTTGAATATTTGGAATTTAATATAAGGGGACAATTGAAGGGTGGTCAAGTAAGTTGACAAAATACTGAAAAAGAAACTGATAAAACCTAATTGGTTGACAAAACAATGAAATTAGAGGCTGCTCTGTGCATGCTGTAAAACTGTCCTGTGGTGGTGGCCTTCTTGGATTTTCATTTAACACAAACAACAGACATTTTGTAGTAAAATATTCCAGCCAAATTTGATTTCAAATGGTACTTTGATTTAAAATATTTTCCCCAAAGGGTCCAAAGTCAAACTTTGTCCTGCTGCTGTGGTCATCTTGGATTTTCAATCTATAGACAATAATGTAAGGGACCATACTTTTGAAAAAGAAACAATTCATTCATTTTCACACAGGGTTCTATATTAAACAATATCCAGCAATGGCAGCCATCGTGGATTTCCTATCAAAATAAAAAATAAACATTTTGTAGGGGACTATCAAACGAACATATCTGCTAAAGTTTAACTTCAAACACCTCAGGGTTTCAAACAATAATAGAGTTATTCCTCTTTGAGCTATCATCTTAGCAGTTCCTGTTAATAGATAAACTGGGTCTGTCATTGGTGGCCATATTGGTTGAGTGATCAGCACCAAATGAACAGCACTTGAAAAGTATCCAGCAAGGATCATCCCAACCGTATTTAATTTCAATGAGCTAAGTAGAAATATTGCCCAACAAGAAGATTAATTTACAAAGAATATTTCTCCCAATTTTGGTTTCAATTTCTTCACTTCAGTGTTTCTTGAGAAAGATTTATATCTGACAAATTTATTGATGCAATGAAAAGGTTTAGGGTTTAATGCCACTTTCAACAATATTTTAGTAATATCATGGCAGTCAGTTTTATTGTTGGAAGAAATCAGAGCACCTGGAGAAAACCACAGACCTGTCGCAAGTCACTGACAAACTTTATCACACCGACGCCATGAAAAAGAAAGTAATGAAAACAATATAATATTGTTGGTCGGATAACAAAATAAAAACACTAACAAAAGTATATGATAAATCCATCTGTTTTATTTTTTCATTTATCACCTTGATGCTGTCAACAACAGCTTCCTATTGAAATCAAATACACAACAGATATATGGTTAACCCATCACTATTAAAATGTTATTTAAAATTATAATTGTCCAGTCAGCATTTTACTTCTTCAAGACAAATCTCCAATGTCTTACTAATCTTAAGTCAACTTTTAAAAATAATATTTTACCAGCCATCAAATCTGTCTCTATGACAACATACTTAATGAGCCATTTCTATATAAGATTACCAGTCAATAAGAACATTATACTGTGTTACCTCTTGATGCTAGTCTGTTTGTCCTGGAAGAGTAATTCTTAACAGAAAGGAATTTCTACCAGAATTTGTTATTATACGACTTTTGCTTAAGCCATGTCTTAACAAAGAAAATAAGTATAAAATGACAAATAGTGTAAAGACATAGACGACAACTTGATGGTTACTTTTCTTGTCATCTTCAGATTAACAAAATGCCAGCACTTTCTACAAACATAACCTTATAATGTTAAAACTTCACAAAATTGTGACAAGGATAATCTAAAAAAAACACATGGTAAAGAAAACACTTAATATAATGTAATCAGATAGAAATAAAAGACATTAATGTTTTAACAGCTGTCAGACAAATGAATCAGATAGAAATAAAAGACATTAATGTTTTAATGTCAGACAAATGGTATAAATGTATATTATAACAGCTGTCAGACAAATGGTATAAATGTATATTATAACTGTTCTTTATATTTTGTTATCTGAAGAAAAAAATGTATCAAATAAGTTAAAAAAATGTATAATAAGTCATCATCCGTTCTTAAGTTCAGAAAAAGGGCTGAAAACGAAATGATTGTGATGTTTCAGTTCTTTTGGATTTATAAAAACAAACAGATTACTGGAGAAATCTTAACTGAAGAAAAATATCAAAGATTACATGAAAGATTTCTCTGCTCAAGTAAAAAGAAGAATACAAACTATTTAAAATAAAATCATGACAATCAGATAGGTACTTGGATATTTTTGTCAAGAACAACATAATTTCTGTTCTTAAGAAAAAGGGGAACAACTGTTATTACAATTTCAGAATGGATAAATATAGCCAGTTGTTAGGGATTTTAAAATTTCAAAAATCAAAATTTGTCATCCTTCAAAAATTCTATATTTCAAAAAGGTGAAACTCCATGCCTTGGTTAATAGATCAGGCTTTGATAATTTACTTGTTGCAAAAACCTAAACCTACATGTGACTTTATCCAAATATCTAAACTTACAGTCAAACCTAGGTTATTTCATCTAAATTTGAGTGAGATACATTTCCTTAATTTAAATGTACATATTATTATGTCCTCACTGATAATGTGATACTTGATGACAGACAAATACAAGATGGATTAATACTGATTTATAAAGTCACATCAATGGAAGAACTGGATCAATACAAACCAATGTTGTTGTTTTACAAACCTAATATTGAGAAAGAAGAATCAGTTGATAATCACATGGGTGAAAGTGGTTGTTTTGGACAAATACTGAAAATTTTCTACTATTAACAGTCAGGAACCTCTCAAAATTTTTAACTTCTTTGTCAAAAATGCATAAACCTTCACCCATGTAGTCAAAAGTCGATCAAAAAGATTTGTTCAACATTTAGAATGAAGTGATAAGAATTTGTGTGAAGACAAGATTCAGTGAATTGGTACATCTACCATATATAATAGTATAAGTTAAAAATCTTTTATAAAGTTAAATGTAAGTTGTCACATACTGTAATCTTGTATTTATAATGTTTATAGGTTAAAGAAGAGAAAAAAACGTTTATTTGCAGTTTTCAAATTCACAAAACTTGCTGTCGGCAATACTTATTAAATAAATAAAGAATCAAATTAAAACTTGATGATACAGAAGTTGTTCAATTGATCCTTTAAATGAAAAAATAATAATGTCCTTCTATTGAATGAAAATTTATAGCTAAATTAAATTGTTATTTTTGTCATTTTTTTTGTTCTTGTCAATGTATGTGCTTATAAAGTGTATCATGTCACAGTAATGTTATAATCAAACATTGTACTTGGACAGCAGTAATGCTAGATCTACCCTGTTATTGTAATATGGCTTTATTTCTTTTAATAGTTTACTTTAAGTGTAAATTCTACCCTGATATTGTAATATGGCTTTATTATTTTTATTAGTTTACTTAACTAAATCATATTTTTTTCTAGTTCAAAACATATTTTGTCATTAAAATCACTCTGGAAAAGAGACATCTAGCTAGGTATGTAATGTCTAATGATTTATGGCTGGGCTGTAAGGAGAATGGTTTCCTGGACTGGTTTCCTGGACTGGTTTCCTGTTCTAGCTATACATGGTTGTCTATTGTAAACCTGAAATGAACACAAACATTGTCTAAACCAGTGAAATGAACACATTAGTAATCAATTTGTTTGCTTCATTGAAAATAGACAAGCTAGATATTTAAATCTGATTTCAATAATTTCAATATATTTCAGTAGTGTTTATTTGTTAATAATCTTTGTGATTTTAAGAAGACCTAAAGTTTAACCTCAGCCTGTAATTCATGCACAGTTTTGGTTCAGATCCGGCTTGTAGTTCCTGAGAAAAAAGCTTTTAGCTCATATTCCCATAGGGTCATAAGTTGAAGAATGCCCCATGGTGACAGCCATCTTGGATTTCCGGTTCCCACAAAAAACAAAAACTCAATTAGGGACCATCCAATGACTAGTTGTTGAAAAAAAAACATAATTCATCTTCCAATAGAATACTATCTTAAACTAGGAAGAACTGTTTTAGATACCTAAAACTTATGTCTCCCCTTAATGCGACCATCTGTACAACAATAAGTTACACATTATGAGTTGAATGATACTATTAAAAAAACCCAATTATTTGACCTTGAGGTCAAAGGTCAAGGTCCCACAAAGGTCATTACAGTACACAACACACCATCTTATGGTCATGCACCCACATACCAAATATCATTGACCTATCTCGAAAGACAAAAATGTTATGGCCCGGACAAGAAAATACTATTTAAAAAACAATTATTTGACTTTGAGGTCAAAGGTCAAGGTCCCACGAAGGTCATTATGGTACGCAACACACCGCCTTATGGTCATGCACCCACATACCAAATATAACTGACCTATCTGGAAAGACAAAAAAATTATGGTCCGGACAAGCTTCGCTGAGAAGAAGCAGAAGAAGCGGAAGAAGAAAAAATCAGACTAAAACAATATGTCTCCCTTCGTTCAAAGGGGAGACATAATTATTTTCTATGGTGATGGCCTTCTTGGATTTCAAGTCAACACGAAAACATTTTGACGAAGACTATCCAAGGAACATTTCGTCCTAGTTTGATTTCAAATTGTTCAGAAAAGACTATTTTAAAAAAAAATTCTCATCCCACATGATACCTGTACTATGTACAAAATTCTCATTCACATGATACCTGTACTATGTACAAAATTCTCAGTCACATGATACCTGTACTATGTACAAATTTCTCAGTCACATGATACCTGTACTATGTACAAAATTCTCATTCACATGATACCTGAACAAATTTCAAAGTTAGAGCAGGAAAACCATAAACTTGCAATTTTTCAATTAAGGGGCATAACTCTGCAACCATAAGAGAAATAACCATTGATAATAATAAGATTCATTCTTGACCTTTGTATTGTGTTCAAAAACAGTGCTTAATAAATTTCAAATGATTTGCTTTAAAGGGAACCCATGTTATTTAATGGAAACATTAGAAATTTGTATTTTTCAGCAAATCAGAACAACAAAAAAACAATTAACGTCCAATTTGAACATGGCCTTCCTTTTATGGTCACTGACAGTGAGTATAAAATAATTTGCTTAAAGGGAAAACATGTCATTGAACAGAAACCTGAACCTTAACTGCCTTTTATGGACCCTGTTATTGTGAATAAATTTCAAATTATTTGCTAAAGTTATTGAACTAAATCCAAATGCAAGATGGACAAACCTACATACATAAGTACAGTTATAAGTAAAACTTAATACCCTAAGTATCTAGATGTAGGGCCATAAAAAAAGTTTTGTAGTTCTAGGTAATATAAGGAGATTCCTATTCAGTAACAATTACATATTAAATATCATTTCTGAAAACAGGTATTTGATATTATAATTTGTTATCACAAATAATGTTGATGACCATCTTTAATACAGCGTATTTAGCTGAGAACAAATACCAATTTTATAATCTTTGGTTTGACCAGATCGGGGTTCGAACCCGCGATCTACCGCACTTGAATGGAGCATCCTAACCATTACACAACCGATCCAATTAGTTCAATCGCTTGAAGAAAAATGATTGTAATGTGAAAAAGCAAACAGACATAGTTGTTGGTGTAAATGTAAAGTGCAGACAATAGGTCACATGGCTCCGAGAACCAGCTGAGCATAACAGGATATGTCAAACAAGTTTTACCTTCTGATATCTTATGTGGTTCTGGGTGTTGTGTGGGGGGTCTGGTCTGGAAACCTGGGGGAGGATTCTGTGTCTGTGTAGGCCAACCAGAGTCTACAAACATATAAATAATATTTATAATGCACTGGTTAACTTGTTAATGAGATTGGTTGGAGCTTGCAATCTAGTTACTAAAATCTATTAATATGTAAATATATAAATTTTTCATTAATTCAAAGGTTATAATAAAGGCAGTTATGAAGGTCGAGACAGGCATTAAAGACTTTCAAAATTGGCTTTAATTTTTATTGACAATGTCATAATGTGTTTGAAGTCACACTAACCAATTTGTTTTAGTATCTAAGTCAGTTCGTTGATACTGAAAATATCCCTCAGTGAGATCAACAAAAATATCCCTCAGCGAGATCCAAAAAAAATCCCTCAGTGAGATCAACAAAAATATCCCTCAGTGAGATCAACAAAAATATCCCTCAGTGAGATCAACAAAAAAATCCCTCAGCGAGATCAACAAAAATATCCCTCAGTGAGATCAACAAAAATATCCCTCAGTGAGATCAACAAAAATATCCCTCAGTGAGATCAACAAAAAAATCCCTCAGCGAGATCAACAAAAATATCCCTCAGTGAGATCAACAAAAATATCCCTCAGTGAGATCAACAACAAAAATGTATTTTTAAATTACCAATAAAAGGTACATACTTTAAATCAGATGAACTACAACACACTGCACATATAATCAGATCAAAATACATCTTCCCCATCATCTAACTTGTATCTACACCTGAAACAGTTTTCATGACCCACATTACCTTATACTTTTTTACTTAATCAAGCACAACAAATCATGAATATTCATTTGGAATCAAAATCCATCGACATATTCTTCCCATATCCTCATATATATTGCTTTAATTGTCTATAACCAATATACACTGACATGACAATAAGACATTCTACTTACTTCTGACTGGAAACGGTTTATGACAATAAGACATTCTACTTACTTCTGACAGGAAACTGTTTATGACAATAAGACATTCTACTTACTTCTGACTGGAAACTGTTTATGACAATAAGACATTCTACTTACTTCTGACAGGAAACTGTTTATGACAATAAGACATTCTACTTACTTCTGACAGGAAACTGTTTATGACAATAAGACATTCTACTTACTTCTGACTGGAAACTGTTTATGACAATAACACATTCTACTTACTTCTGAAAGGAAACTGTTTATGACAATAAGACATTCTACTTACTTCTGACTGGAAAATGTTTATGACAATAACACATTCTACTTACTTCTGACTGGAAACTGTTTATGACAATAAGACATTCTACTTACTTCTGACTGGAAACTGTTCATGACAATAAGACATTCTACTTACTTCTGACTGGAAACTGTTCATGACAACAAGACATTCTACTTACTTCTGACTGGAAACTGTTTATGGCAATAAGACATTCTACTTACTTCTGACTGGAAACTGTTTATGACAATAAGACATTCTACTTACTTCTGACTGGTAACTGTTTATGGCAATAAGACATTCTACTTACTTCTGACAGGAAACTGTTTATGACAATAAGACATTCTACTTACTTCTGACTGGAAACTGTTCATGACAATAAAACATTCTACTTACTTCTGACTGGAAACTGTTTATGACAACAAGACATTCTACTTACTTCTGACTGGAAACTGTTTATGACAACAAGACATTCTACTTACTTCTGACTGGAAACTGTTTATGGCAATAAGACATTCTACTTACTTCTGACTGGAAACTGTTTATGACAACAAGACATTCTACTTACTTCTGACTGGAAACTGTTTATGGCAATAAGACATTCTACTTACTTCTGACTGGAAACTGTTTATGACAACAAGACATTCTACTTACTTCTGACTGGAAACTGTTTATGGCAATAAGACATTCTACTTACTTCTGACTGAAAACGGTTTATGACAATAAGACATTCTACTTACTTCTGACTGGAAACTGTTTATGGCAATAAGACATTCTACTTACTTCTGACTGGAAACTGTTTATGGCAATAAGACATTCTACTTACTTCTGACTGGAAACTGTTCATGACAATAAGACATTCTACTTACTTCTGACTGGAAACTGTTTATGACAATAAGACATTCTACTTACTTCTGACTGGTAACTGTTTATGGCAATAAGACATTCTACTTACTTCTGACTGGAAACGGTTTATGACAACAAGACATTCTACTTACTTCTGATTGGAAACTGTTTATGACAATAAGACATTCTACTTACTTCTGACTGGAAACTGTTTATGGCAATAAGACATTCTACTTACTTCTGACTGGAAACTGTTTATGACAACAAGACATTCTACTTACTTCTGACTGGAAACTGTTTATGGCAATAAGACATTCTACTTACTTCTGACTGGAAACTGTTTGTGGCAATAAGACATTCTACTTACTTCTGACTGGAAACTGTTCATGACAATAAGACATTCTACTTACTTCTGACTGGAAACTGTTTATGACAATAAGACATTCTACTTACTTCTGACTGGTAACTGTTTATGGCAATAAGACATTCTACTTACTTCTGACTGGAAACTGTTTATGACAACAAGACATTCTACTTACTTCTGACTGGAAACTGTTTATGACAATAAGACATTCTACTTACTTCTGACTGGTAACTGTTTATGGCAATAAGACATTCTACTTACTTCTGACTGGAAACTGTTTATGACAACAAGACATTCTACTTACTTCTGACTGGAAACTGTTTATGACAACAAGACATTCTACTTACTTCTGACTGGAAACTGTTTATGGCAATAAGACATTCTACTTACTTCTGACTGGAAACTGTTTATGACAATAAGACATTCTACTTACTTCTGACTGGTAACTGTTTATGGCAATAAGACATTCTACTTACTTCTGACTGGAAACTGTTTATGACAACAAGACATTCTACTTACTTCTGACTGGAAACTGTTTATGACAACAAGACATTCTACTTACTTCTGACTGGAAACTGTTTATGACAATAAGACATTCTACTTACTTCTGACTGGAAACTGTTTATGGCAATAAGACATTCTACTTACTTCTGACTGGAAACTGTTTATGACAATAAGACATTCTACTTACTTCTGACTGGAAACTGTTTATGACAATAAGACATTCTACTTACTTCTGACTGGAAACTGTTTATGACAACAAGACATTCTACTTACTTCTGACTGGAAACTGTTTATGGCAATAAGACATTCTACTTACTTCTGACTGGAAACTGTTTATGGCAATAAGACATTCTACTTACTTCTGACTGGAAACTGTTTATGACAATAAGACATTCTACTTACTTCTGACTGGAAACTGTTTATGACAACAAGACATTCTACTTACTTCTGACTGGAAACTGTTTATGACAATAAGACATTCTACTTACTTCTGACTGGTAACTGTTTATGGCAATAAGACATTCTACTTACTTCTGACTGGAAACTGTTTATGACAACAAGACATTCTACTTACTTCTGACTGGAAACTGTTTATGACAACAAGACATTCTACTTACTTCTGACTGGAAACTGTTTATGACAATAAGACATTCTACTTACTTCTGACTGGAAACTGTTTATGACAATAACACATTCTACTTACTTCTGACTGGAAACTGTTTATGGCAATAAGACATTCTACTTACTTCTGACTGGAAACTGTTTATGGCAATAAGACATTCTACTTACTTCTGACTGGAAACTGTTTATGACAATAAGACATTCTACTTACTTCTGACTGGAAACTGTTTATGACAATAAGACATTCTACTTACTTCTGACTGGAAACTGTTTATGACAACAAGACATTCTACTTACTTCTGACTGGAAACTGTTTATGACAATAAGACATTCTACTTACTTCTGACTGGTAACTGTTTATGGCAATAAGACATTCTACTTACTTCTGACTGGAAACTGTTTATGACAACAAGACATTCTACTTACTTCTGACTGGAAACTGTTTATGACAACAAGACATTCTACTTACTTCTGACTGGAAACTGTTTATGACAACAAGACATTCTACTTACTTCTGACTGGAAACTGTTTATGACAATAAGACATTCTACTTACTTCTGACTGGAAACTGTTTATGACAACAAGACATTCTACTTACTTCTGACTGGAAACTGTTTATGACAATAAGACATTCTACTTACTTCTGACTGGTAACTGTTTATGGCAATAAGACATTCTACTTACTTCTGACTGGAAACTGTTTATGACAACAAGACATTCTACTTACTTCTGACTGGAAACTGTTTATGACAACAAGACATTCTACTTACTTCTGACTGGAAAATGTTTATGACAATAAGACATTCTACTTACTTCTGACTGGAAACTGTTTATGACAATAAGACATTCTACTTACTTCTGACTGGAAACTGTTTATGACAACAAGACATTCTACTTACTTCTGACTGGAAACTGTTTATGGCAATAAGACATTCTACTTACTTCTGACTGGAAACTGTTTATGGCAATAAGACATTCTACTTACTTCTGACTGGAAACTGTTTATGACAATAAGACATTCTACTTACTTCTGACTGGAAACTGTTTATGACAATAAGACATTCTACTTACTTCTGACTGGAAACTGTTTATGACAACAAGACATTCTACTTACTTCTGACTGGAAACTGTTTATGACAACAAGACATTCTACTTACTTCTGACTGGAAACTGTTTATGACAACAAGACATTCTACTTACTTCTGACTGGAAACTGTTTATGACAATAAGACATTCTACTTACTTCTGACTGGAAACTGTTTATGACAACAAGACATTCTACTTACTTCTGACTGGAAACTGTTTATGACAATAAGACATTCTACTTACTTCTGACTGGAAACTGTTTATGACAATAACACATTCTACTTACTTCTGACTGGAAACTGTTTATGACAATAACACATTCTACTTACTTCTGACTGGAAACTGTTTATGACAACAAGACATTCTACTTACTTCTGACTGGAAACTGTTTATGACAATAAGACATTCTACTTACTTCTGACTGGAAACTGTTTATGACAACAAGACATTCTACTTACTTCTGACTGGAAACTGTTTATGACAATAACACATTCTACTTACTTCTGACTGGAAACTGTTTATGACAACAAGACATTCTACTTACTTCTGACTGGAAACTGTTTATGACAACAAGACATTCTACTTACTTCTGACTGGAAACTGTTTATGACAATAAGACATTCTACTTACTTCTGACTGGAAACTGTTTATGACAACAAGACATTCTACTTACTTCTTACTGGAAACTGTTTATGACAATAAGACATTCTACTTACTTCTCACTGGAAACTGTTTATGACAACAAGACATTCTACTTACTTCTGACTGGAAACTGTTTATGACAATAACACATTCTACTTACTTCTGACTGGAAACTGTTTATGACAATAACACATTCTACTTACTTCTGACTGGAAACTGTTTATGACAATAACACATTCTACTTACTTCTGACTGGAAACTGTTTATGACAACAAGACATTCTACTTACTTCTGACTGGAAACTGTTAATGACAATAAGACATTCTACTTACTTCTGACTGGAAACTGTTTATGACAATAAGACATTCTACTTACTTCTGACTGGAAACTGTTTATGACAATAAGACATTCTACTTACTTCTGACTGGAAACTGTTTATGACAATAAGACATTCTACTTACTTCTGACTGGAAACTGTTTATGACAATAAGACATTCTACTTACTTCTGACTGGAAACTGTTTATGACAACAAGACATTCTACTTACTTCTGACTGGAAACTGTTTATGACAACAAGACATTCTACTTACTTCTGACTGGAAACTGTTTATGACAATAACACATTCTACTTACTTCTGACTGGAAACTGTTTATGACAATAAGACATTCTACTTACTTCTGACTGGAAACTGTTTATGACAATAAGACATTCTACTTACTTCTGACTGGAAACTGTTTATGACAATAAGACATTCTACTTACTTCTGACTGGAAACTGTTTATGACAACAAGACATTCTACTTACTTCTGACTGGAAACTGTTTATGACAATAAGACATTCTACTTACTTCTGACTGGAAACTGTTTATGACAATAAGACATTCTACTTACTTCTGACTGGAAACTGTTTATGACAACAAGACATTCTACTTACTTCTGACTGGAAACTGTTTATGACAACAAGACATTCTACTTACTTCTGACTGGAAACTGTTTATGACAACAAGACATTCTACTTACTTCTGACTGGAAACTGTTTATGACAATAAGACATTCTACTTACTTCTGACTGGAAACTGTTTATGACAATAAGACATTCTACTTACTTCTGACTGGAAACTGTTCATGACAATAAGACATTCTACTTACTTCTGACTGGAAACTGTTTATGACAATAAGACATTCTACTTACTTCTGACTGGAAACTGTTTATGACAATAAGACATTCTACTTACTTCTGACTGGAAACTGTTCATGACAATAAGACATTCTACTTACTTCTGACTGGAAACTGTTTATGACAACAAGACATTCTACTTACTTCTGACTGGAAACTGTTTATGACAACAAGACATTCTACTTACTTCTGACTGGAAACTGTTTATGACAATAAGACATTCTACTTACTTCTGACTGGAAACTGTTTATGACAATAAGACATTCTACTTACTTCTGACTGGAAACTGTTTATGACAATAAGACATTCTACTTACTTCTGACTGGAAACTGTTTATGACAATAAGACATTCTACTTACTTCTGACTGGAAACTGTTTATGGCAATAAGACATTCTACTTACTTCTGACTGGAAACTGTTTATGACAACAAGACATTCTACTTACTTCTGAATGGAAACTGTTTATGGCAATAAGACATTCTACTTACTTCTGACTGGAAACTGTTTATGACAACAAGACATTCTACTTACTTCTGACTGGAAACTGTTTATGGCAATAAGACATTCTACTTACTTCTGACTGGAAACTGTTTATGACAACAAGACATTCTACTTACTTCTGACTGGAAACTGTTTATGGCAATAAGACATTCTACTTACTTCTGACTGGAAACTGTTTATGACAATAAGACATTCTACTTACTTCTGACTGGAAACTGTTTATGACAATAAGACATTCTACTTACTTCTGACTGGAAACTGTTTATGGCAATAAGACATTCTACTTACTTCTGACTGGAAACTGTTTATGACAACAAGACATTCTACTTACTTCTGACTGGAAACTGTTTATGGCAATAAGACATTCTACTTACTTCTGACTGGAAACTGTTTATGACAACAAGACATTCTACTTACTTCTGACTGGAAACTGTTTATGGCAATAAGACTTTCTACTTACTTCTGACTGGAAACTGTTTATGGCAATAAGACATTCTACTTACTTCTGACTGGAAACTGTTTATGGCAATAAGACATTCTACTTACTTCTGACTGGAAACTGTTTATGACAATAACACATTCTACTTACTTCTGACTGGAAACTGTTTATGACAATAACACATTCTACTTACTTCTGACTGGAAACTGTTGTACAAATGGCAATCTGTGGTTTTGGCTTTGTCCTTCTAATTCTGTTAATTGTGTAATAGACTTTAACCAGTGTGGAGGACAATCTGTCATTGAATCTACAAAAAAACACACACAGACATAACTTATAGATTCACTAAAAGTTCATTAATCAAAGTTTTACAAAACTACCACTGATCTTAAAATTTCTATATCTGTGGATTCTCATTTTAAAAAGATTTAATAATTTACCCTCTAAGGATACTTTCAATTTCTTTCTAGCAATAAAGATCTCTTAAAGTTTCAAGAATGCAGTCTAATTAAACAATATTTAATGTACTGAGATGTGCAAAAAGTATTCGTCACTAAAATATTTTTTACTATATATTTCATTCAAAATCACAATTTTTCAAAGAATTATTGTGAGCACTATTCTTCCCTGGTTTTAACAAGGGCAACGCAAAGCGTGGCATATCCCCTCACCTAAAAATTTGACCCTGTAACCTTGAAAATCAATAGGGTTCCAGTTTATCTTAAGGACTAATTATATACCAAGTTTTGTCAAAATCCATTGAAGGATGTTGATTCTAGAGTGTTCACAAGGATGCTATGCGGTAAAAATGTGACCCCTTGACCTTTGACCTTGAACATCAATAGGGTTCCAGACTCTCCTAAGGACTAAGTATGTACCAAGTTTGGTCAAAATCCATTGAAGGATGTTCATTCTAGTGTTCACAAGGATGTTATGCGGTAAAGATTTCACCCAGTGACCTATGACCTTGAAAATCAATAGGGTTCCAGACTCTCCTAAGGACTAAGTATGTACCAAGTTTGGTGAAAATCCATTGAATGATGTTGATTCTAGAGTGTTCACAAGGATGTCACACGGTAAAAATTTGACCCGCTGACCTTGACAATCAATAGGGTTCCAGATTCTCTTAAGGACTAAGTATGTACCAAGTTTGGTCAAAATCCATTGAAGGATGTTGATTCTAGAGTGTTCACAAGGATGTTACGGAAGGACGGTAGCATTACTATATCCCTTCGCAACTTCGTTGGAGAGGGGATAATAAAAATTGGTTCCAACAAAAACAAAAATGTATGCAGTTTTCAATAGTGATATTCAAATATTTCTTTATGAAGCAAGGATTTCAAATACTCGTGTTTTAAAACAAATTTAAATAGTTTATCTTCAGTAATACTATCATTGTATTGTGTTATTGATGTTTGAATTTCAGTATGGTGGTCAGCTTGTTAACTCTTAAAATTCTTTGAATATAAAATTAGGCTGATATTATTTGGCAAAACCACATTTAAATCGGCTTTTGTTGATTAAAATGCAATCAATATCAAAAAAGAATTGGCTTTGAAATATTTTTGTGAAAAAAATGTGGTTTTATATGAGATTTATTGTAAAGATTTTTTTTTTTAACTCTTTCCCTACCACTGACGTGTATACACGCGTTTATTATCACCCTTCTGATCGTATTGACTGATAAATCCGCTGTAATTAACTCCATGCTACTCTCAGTGACTGATATATCCGCTGTAAATAAACACATGCGCAATCGTAATGACGGATTTTTCCGTTCAAACGGGTAGTGTTAAAATGCGAACGATTGGTCAAATTCTTTGAAAGTTCAAAAGGTGAACCAATGAAATTCATTTTTAGAAATGATTTCTCTGCCATATGATACTTTCGTTTTCTATATTTGGTCACGCAAATTTCCAAAATGTATGAATGAAAATGTATAAATAAACGTGCACGTGTTTGTAAACAATGGCGGATGAATGGAATTCTTTGTTTAATTCTGACGACGATGACAGCGAATTTGAGGGTTTTAGCCCATCAGATATTGATGAAACGGAAAATAGAAGCATTGGGAGTGATATTAGTATCTCCGAGGTGGATACGGACTCGTCTGATGATGATAATCCCGACCAAATAAACCAAACGTGGTCGCGAAATTTGAAAAAACCGCAAGTTGCCGATTTTCGTGAACAGATAGGAGCAACATTTCAACTAAATGAAGAAAAAAAGGAAATTGATTTCTTTCATAAATTTTTCCCTGTGAGCTTGGTTGAAAAAATTGTCGCTGAGACCAATGCATATGCAGTAAAATGCATTCAAGTACGACCTGACAAGGTGTGGGTCCCAACAACTTTCCCTGAAATGATGGCGTTTTTGGGAATCCATGTAGTATTTTCAATTGTTGGGATTCCTTCATACACACTAGCATGGAAATCAACTTGGCCCTTTGAAATACCTGCTGTACCTTCAATCATGACCAGGACACGTTTTGAAAGAATTTCAAAGTACTTTCATATGAATGATACTTCCCAAAATCCACCAAGAAGACAACCAGGGCATGACAAACTTTGTCACATTCGTCCAATTCTTAATGAACTGTCTAGAACTTGTTTGGACAACTACAACCCCAACAAAGAACAGTCTATAGATGAAGGAATGATAGCATTTAAAGGCAGACTATCTTTCAAGCAGTACCTTCCAGCAAAGCCAACTAAATTTGGAATAAAGGTTTGGGAACGAGCCTCCCCACAGAATGGATATTGCCACGAATTCCAAATTTATACTGGTAAAGTGGAAGGAGTAAGGACTGAAGAGGGACTTGGTTCACGTGTCATTAAAGACCTTTCCAGGCATCTTGTTGGGAAAAACCATGTGATTTATATGGACAACTTTTTTTCAAATCCAGCTTTATTTGAAAGTCTGTTAGCTGAGGGAATATACTGCAGTGGTACGGTTCGTATCAATAGAAGAGGTATGCCAGAGGCTATCAAAGGAGTAAAGCTAAAAGAAAAGGGCGACACTTTTACTGTTCAAAAGGGAAACCTTGTAGCCACTGCATGGAAGGATAAAAAGGTAGTTACATACTTAAGTACCAACTGTGATCCGACAGAAAGTAGGGTGGTACAAAGAAGGAAAAAAGATGGAACGTTACAGAATGTGTCAGCTCCAATCGTCTCAGATTTATACAACAAGTTTATGTTTGGTGTTGACTTAGCAGACCAAAAGAGGATGCAATATTCTACTTGTAGAAAGTCCAAGAAATGGTACAAGTATTTATTTTGGTTTTGTTTTGATTTGGCTGTTACCAATGCATTGATTTGCATGCAAGAATCTCAAAACCACCAAAAAAGGTCAAAAAACAACAAGGTCATTAAAATGACACAACTAGAATTTAGAACTGGCCTAGCCCAGCAACTCATTGGACAGTTTAGAGGGACAAGAAAAAGGAAGGCACCAGCAACTGTTGGAAACTGTGGACTAGCACATTGGCCAACACAGTTTGACAAGCCAGGCAGATGCAAAGGATGTACAAAGGAAAATCGACGACATGAAGTGAAAATAGGGTGCAAACAATGTGACATTAGACTCTGTGTAAAACATGACTGTTTTGCAAAATATCACGAAGAATTACTTAAGTGAATAAATGAAAATTCAAGGATGTATATATGGAATTTATATAATTATATTTGTATATTTTGGATAAAATATGTGATTTTTTCTTTATTTGTGTGACTAAACATTGACTTTTTATGTTCACTATGGATTTATTTCTTGATCAAATTGGATTTAAATAAGCAAAACTAAATACAATCAATGGTGAGTTAGAAGCATGTTTTATTTTTTAATTATGTTAAGTATTTATTGAGATATAGGCAATTAAATCAATGCACCATCTCTCTGCTGCAATCAACTTCTCACTGTAAAATAATCTCTGGTAATTAACCATCAATTCAGCTGTGGTAGCCAGTCTTATCAGTGATGTGTAGTATGTAATCACTACAACAGCTATAGTAGATAAGAAGTTAAATGTGGCTTTATAGGAAATTTATAGTAAAGATATTTCAGAAACAAATACTTTTTGCACGTCTCTATATTTACAAAGTTAGCATGTCAAAAATGAACCTTTCCAATTCTCTGCTTTGTATTTCTCATTATCTTTTTATTTATTCATGAGACTTTTTAAAACAAGAGAGATAAGCCCATAAAAATATTTTCTAAACAAGCATATAAATTATGTAGACCAGTAAGATAATAGATTACCCTGAGAGTACAAACCGTCTGAGAATGCTGATGAAGATAATATGGCTGGATCAAATGATGTCTTCAACCCGTCAACATAACTGTTGTTTGACATACACTTCCTTGATTTGTGGTCTGTAAAATTTATGAACAGTCAACTCCATCAGAATCTTAAGTCATTCACTTCAGTTTGAGGCAAAATTGAACATTTAATTATATTTTATATTTCTCTAATTAAAAAAAATGATGAAAGTGAAAAAATGATCAGATCAGATTATTATATTTAACTAGATTTTTATGAAATTTGGATCAAAAGATAAAAATATAATATAATCTGCCGATATAAAACTAGGTACAAAAGCATAGTTTCCACATCACAAGTAAAATACTAAAGCATGCTTTTAGGTTATAAATGTACATTATTAATAGCTTATGTAGTAGAAGCTTGTAAAACTTGGAGCTGACTGCAACATAAAAATCACTCACAAATATTATCAAAAATCATTCACAAATATCATCAAAAATCAGTCACAAATATCCCTTAAAATTTCTCGCAAAAATCACTCACAAATATCATAAAAAATCACTCACAAATATCACTAAAAATCTCTCGCAAAATCATTCATAAATATGCTTAACAATCACTCACAAATATCATCAACGCTTATTTACATAATGCATTGCAAGAAATAACATCTCAGTATTAAACATTAAATTTATAAACAGCATGTAACAACCTAGCCTTAATATGAAGCCTTCAAATGCATGCAGGACAGAAAATAAAATTTGAACAAATATTACCCACAATGCATTACACAGCGTTCATCATACACATATAAGTATAGGCATTTGAACATCATTAGCAAACTGAAAGTAGTTTTGTACAATACCGTTGTAGACCCAGGGTGTTTACCCTAATTTAGACACATGTAGGCCTCGACTTTATATGTAAATTTATAACACCAACCTTTTATCAGGTTTAATTTATCCAGAAAATATATTCTTCTATAAACAATAATCAATTGAATGTCAAAAGACAGTGTGTATTAGGGTTAGGGGGTTATGTTGTTTAACGCCACTTTCAACAATATTTCAGTTATATCGTGGCAGTCAGTTTTATTGGTGGAGGAAACCTGAGTATCCAGAGAAACCCACCGACTTGTCGTAAGCCACTGTAAACTGGTATCGAGTGCACCTCCCATGAACTGAATTGGAACTCACAACTTTAAAGGTCATAGTGTGCTTGCACAGGTAGTTGTAAATCCAACTATCATAAGATCATGACCATGATGGCCCCTGAGTGTGTATTATACATAGATGTGTATAATACATTATGATAGGAAAGAAAAATTAAAGTTCTAAGTTTACCGTGGATACTTTTCAGATGGTCAGACTCAGGAAAAATATACCACAAGATTAGTTTTGATAATTGACCACATGCATGTAATCAGAACAATGCTATACTTACTGTTTTGTGTTGATTTCTGTGAATTAGCACTTGACTGCGGAGATGCACCGAAACTTATATTAATATTTGGTAGTAATGC
Organism: Bathymodiolus brooksi; assembly: GCA_963680875.1. Lineage (NCBI taxonomy): Eukaryota > Metazoa > Mollusca > Bivalvia > Mytilida > Modiolidae > Bathymodiolus > Bathymodiolus brooksi. The sequence goes on from OY804585.1 coordinate 102,678,758, forward strand.
CCGTAAACCATCCTGCCAGTCTTTGTTATAAGAATCTGGATGCTGAAAAATTAAATCAACAACCTTAAACAACAGTACAGAGTTCTTAGGGCCCTTTATTGTCTGCTTATAACTAATTAAAATGTACTGTCAATATGAATAGTCTTGTACCTGAAAGTAATTAGATTGAGATTTTACCTTCAACTTCAACTTGGATACTCGTCAAAATCCATCCTGGACATCTACTAACGAGGACTTTGGCACATGAGAGTAGCTTCCACTGACGGTGGAAGCACAACCGGTTCTGACATAGTGTTCCAGATGGTAACAGTTCTAGGGAAAAATGAATGTCGATAGGTGTTGATTCTGCAGTGGTAAGGCAGGAATTTCAAACTGTGGCTGTTTCTTGTTCTTGTCACAGTTGCAGGGGTTGGCATATAGCATACTGCTATAGCTACAAGTTGGTGGACTACCTTGTACATGAGTGTGACATCTGCCATGGATCTTCTTTGTTCTAGGGTGTTCCAGTTGAGGTTTTGGACCATTGATGTTACACTGTCTGGCTTTTCTGGGTTATATGGTTGGTTCTTAACAAATCTGGCTGTATTCCGTTGTATCTGCTCTACCTGTTTGATCTGGGTCTTTTGTTGGGGGTTCTAGATTGGTGTTGCATACTCTACCATTGGCCGAACTAGACTCTGATATGCTCTTTCTTTTACCTTAGGTGGACAATGTTTTAAGTTCTGCTTCAAGAAACCCAATACACTTGAAGCTTTCTTGCAGATGTTATCAATATGAAGATGGTATTTTAACGAGTCGCTTAGTTCAATGCCTAGGTATGGGTGGTGGACTATTTCTAGTGGCTCTCCTTTCATGGTGTAATAAAACGGGTTCTTCTTTTTTGATGACGTAAATTGCACGATGGCACATTTCTTAACATTAAATTCCATTTGCCATGTCTCACTCCATTGTACAAGGGTGTCGAGATCTTTTTGTAGTAAAATGTGGTCTTCACAGGTCGATAGATGACACAGTCATCTGCAAAGAGTCTTATGGTAGATGTTACGTCATCAGGGATATCATTGATGTAGATTAAAAATAGTGTTGGTCCAAGTAGTCCCCTGTGGGACACCTGATGTTACTGGTGCTGTGTAGGAAGTTGCATTATCGACTACAACCTGTTGTTGTCTATCTTTTAGGAAACTGTCTATCCATCTACGTGTCTTTCCCTGTATACCATAGTAGTGTAGTTTGCTTGAAAGTCTGGTGTGAGGGACTTTATCAAATGCTTTGGAAAAATCCAAAATTCCCATGTCCACCTTATTCCTTCATAGTAATTAGACTCCATAAAGTGAATATTCAATGTGCCTTTCACCTGAACAGTAATTAGACTGAGCTTTAACCGACAGTAATTACACATGAAGTATTACCTGAACATTTGTCTGTGTTTGTTCTCGTCTGTTTGACATCATTGATTGATTAGGTTGTAAAAATCCCATCATTCTACTACCGACTAGATCTAAAAATAGAAATGAAATATTGTTGTGCTCTAAATGTGTCAACTAAACTAGATGTTTCACTATAACTTATATATTTAAATCTCTCTTATGTCATAAAGTGACTTTTTAGTAGAAACAAAAGATTGTATTATCAAGCAATTTGAATCAGTTCATCATGTTTATAAGAATATAATATTGTTGCATTATAGTAGAAAATGGCTATAAAACTCATAAATGTAATTAGTTTATATCATTCATTCAAATTGTGATACAATATTAGATACAAGATAGAACTAGAGGCTCACCTGAGAATGTATCACTCATCTAGTTATAAATTATCTATTTATTATATATGTAATAATCAGTTGGGTACAGTGCCTGTTTTATCAGAGAAGATAATGTTTAACATTTCTACATTGGATTCTTAAACATTTTCCTGTGTTAAATTATGTTCTGAATGGGCAGCCATCTTGAGTTTTTAATTGGAATAGAATACAATCACATACTTTGTACATGTTGTAAGAAACCTCCTCATGATCATTCACTTCATATTAAATTTCAAACAATTGAGAAGTTATTAAATAATACAGCTTTGAAGCTCACCAAATTAAATTGCATTGTTCGCTCTGGCGGCTATGTTGAATAGTGGATCCATACTGAAACACCGAATTCTGATGATATCCCCTGAAGGATCGACAGGTAGGACAACACAGGATGTGCCTCTGACCATGAGAGTTTATTGTATGCATTGACTAATTTTAACTAATCATTTATAGAGGCTTTGCTTCATTGTAATACAGGCTATAGAATATTTTTTTCAGTAGACTTTTAGAGAGAAACCAAACAAATATGACAACTATATCATACAAAGTAACTTCTGTCAGATGAGTTTCTCACAAGGGACAACCTGCAAAGTGTGCTTTCATTTGGCTCATTGTTTTCATATGATAAGCTAAAGACAACGACAGATGCAATCTGATGGCAAAATCTTTTTAAAACTTTTTTTTACAAAACTATTTTGCTTTTAAGGAGGAATAACGAAATTGAACTGTTGATCAAGGAGCAATATAAATATATTTTATAATTAGAACTCGAAAGAGTGAAAGCTTGTGGCCATGTATGAAGAATAATCATAACATGTATGAAGAACAACCATAACATATAAGTTAAAAAAAAGCAGCAAAATACATCTTTGACAGACTCAAGTATGACCGTACCATTCTGTAGGAAAGCTGGGTGCTGTACAGGCCTCTGGTGTTGCTGTTGTATGTGACTTAGTGTGAAACCTGAAATGGGCCCCAAAATGGATTTTATAGAACTTGGTCTGATTAATTTTACATAAAAAATGTCTTCACAATAAATTTGTGCTAAACTGTGAAAATGAAAACAACACAAAAGGACTTACTAAAAAAAAAGATAAACTTAATATTGTTTGGATAAACACAGACATTTAGTAGGAGACAGTCAGTGTAATTACTTAGTTTTCTGTTATAGGAGTTTCCACAATTTTAGCCCACAAAGAAACCTCCAATATAAATATATTTTAAAATTTAAAAGTTTCCATTTGCTAATGGATTCCAAATTAAGTGGTGCCAACAAATACTACTGTTTCCTTATTAAAACATCCAATTTAAGTCTAAAGTAAATACACCATCTTTAACTAAAGAGTATTAAAGCAAATTAGACAGAAAATTACAGTGCTGTTAACATTACTCAATGACCTACTGACCTGGAGGAAGGTTCTGTGGTGTATGGTAGTTGGGTCGCTGATCGTATTTATAGTTGTGAGTATTGTTCCGTTGATGGAAGTTTGTCGTAATGTTCTCTTTCTCAAGTAAATCTGCTAATCCTTTAGAAGATTCATCCCATGGATCAAAACCTACTCAGAAATAATTACATGTTACAACATTAAGTTAGGTATTTTTATTACATGTATTAATATTATCATTATGTACATGTTAGATTTTAAAACTGATGAAGGTGTGAATAATATGCCTTCATGTCCCTTTCTGTTCCTACAAATCTGGGAAAAAGGATAGCTCGGATGTATTATACGCACACACATTTAAAAAAAAATCGTGGTTAACGAGCTTCTTGAATAGTCAAAATACAATGTTATCACAAGTAAAATATTTAGTCTTTTGAACATCTAAACTAATTGTGGCCAACCAAAGGTTTAATTTGCTCTTTAGAACAGTTTTCATTATCATATTTTGAGAAGAGCCGTTGTTATCATGATCATATGGTTTGTTTGTTTGTGTTTAATGCCACTTTCAACAATATTTCAGTTATATCGAGGCGGTCAGTTTCATTGGTGGAGGAAACCGTAGGACCCGAAGATAACCACCGACCTGTCACAAGTCACGGACAAACTGATCACATGGTACCTGTGCAATCTGTACCTATCACCACTAAAGTTGTGAGTTCGAATCCAGTCCATTGCGTGGAATACTTGATACAACTTTACATGATAAAGTTTATTACTGCAGGGCTCTACAATTCATACCAGCTACCACGGAAACATTTTTTACTTGCCAACAAATGTATATTACTTGCCAGATTAATAAAGATACAAATTTGTACTATATAACTTCAATATGTATTTATTTGTACATATGATATTTATTAATCCCCTGAATAAGACAGAACATGTTTAGTTGAGGAATGGGTTTTTGCTGAGACCATATTGAAACATTTTTCATGTTTCAGACTTTTATTAAGATAAACAAGACTTTCACATTTAAATATTTTTACAGTAACAAATTCGGTTTTGTCAGCAATATCTGGGCCTGCCTTTCTGTAAACATCACACTACATAATTAACGTTGTTACTGGAATCATAAATTAGACACAAAAACTTTGACTTCCAGACATCGTGGAATTTGCGTTTTCCACCTTTAGAACCCGCAACTTCATCACTTTTTGGCTTGATACTTCCGTGGATATTGCATTAACAGGCCAGCTTTATGATTATAAAGTTAATTCAACTGGTTAATTCTTAGCGAAAAATTTTGTATGAAGGTTTTTGATTTTTGCTTATCGTGGACACTTGCAAGTGTTAAAAGTACATGATTTAAAACTTTTATGTCTGAATCAATTGTGCGGTTTAAAAGACCGGAAAATCAAAGCTGGATTTTAAAATGAAAAATAGGATCGGTGATTAAGTGAAAATGTTCCGAAAATATCAACTTGCCGTCTGGCAATCAATACAGAATTTTTACTCGCATTTTTACAAAAGTAACTCACAAATGCAAGTGTTTTAGTCGCATTGAAGAGCCCTGATTAGTGACTTGCATCAGGTCTGTGGTTTTCTCATAACCCTAACCCATATTTTTCATTTTTCTGTTTGTTGAAGTTCATTTAAATGTTACTGTAAACTAAAAACATGTTCGTTGTTGCCAAATTAGATATGGATACAACTGTAGTTGTTTTGCTGGTGTTTTTACTGCTACTTGTTATTAAACTGAATGGTGTTTCATAGGCTTCACAATTAAAATATAAAATTGTTGATTGCTCATGGCGAGGTGTACTAGATACAACACTATGTGATAAAGTTTGTCAGTGATTTGCGGGAGGTCAATGGTTTTCTCTGGCTCCTCCGTTTTCCTCCATTAATAAAACAGACAGCCACGTATGTAAATGCAATATTGTTGAAAGCGGCGTTCAACAACATAACCCTAACTCAAGCAATGCAGGAAAATATCAGTAAGTTCAGTTTGTTATAGGTAATAATTCTGATGACATGAAACAGTTAAAAATGTATCCAAACTTATTTACATGTAACAATTCTAATGTAAGTGAAGAAATTAGATATGATCAAAGAGTTCTAGACATAAACTTTGTAAAGACAAATCCCTTATATACTTTCCTACCAAATTTGATTTCAATTGCCCAGGTTGTTCAGAGAAGAAGGTGGAATGTAAAGGTTTAAGGTCTCTGAAAATACTGATTGACAATAACCTACATCATCTTATGGGTCATGTGAGATTAAAATGGACACGGCTATCATACCTAAATCATCATCCTGTGATTCTCGAGATTTTGAAGTAAAGCCGAAAGCTGCTTGCCAGTCTGTACAACTAGATACCTGTAATGACTCTGATATCTCTGTAGTAGGAATTTCTGGTACTTCTGTAAAACATTATTACATGATAATATAAAACAACAAAGATGCCCAGATGTATCATTTATCAGCAGAAGTAAAGAGTACCACTCAACTGTAGGAGACCGATTCACACTCATTTTATAGTATAAGTTATACTTATTGTTGAAGATCCTACTGTACCTCTGAATGTAGAACAGCAATAAAAGTGCTCTTCCTTTACTTGAATTTGTGTCTTAGTGTAAAGTTTGATTGTCTCTCATGTTCCTTTACTTGAATTTGTGTCTTAGTGTAAAGTTTGATTGTCTCTCATGTTCCTTTACTTGAATTTGTGTCTTAGTGTAAAGTTTGATTGTCTCTCATGTTCCTTTACTTGAATTTGTGTCTTAGTGTAATGTTGGATAGTCTCTCATGTTCATTTACATCTACAGTCAAACCTGTCGTAACGGTCACCTTTGTATAATGGTCACCTGCTCATAACGGTCACTTTCGTGCTCTCCCGGTGCATTTTACTATATATTTTAATTTGATATAGCGGTCACCTGTTCAATGTGGTCAGCGGTCACCATTTATAAGTAATTTTCAGCGTAAAACCTTTGTATAACGGTAAATTTATTTAAAAAATAATACCGGAAGTGATTTTGGAAGATCAGTATTTTTCTCAAATGTACCAAAAATTCTGAGGTGTTACAGAATATATTAATTAATTTAATTAACTAAATAAACAAACACCATGAATTTTATGAATAGTAAATTACATAAAGTACAGTTTATCCCCGTGCGTTATTGGAGATTTTTATTCCTTACGACGAGAGTAGAAATTCACTCACCAAAAATATTTTGTATCTAGTACATCATGTCAAAATCATCAACATCCGTAAATAGGAAAGCTTTGAAATTAGACAACAAAGTGAAAGCGATAAATCATTGTGATGTTGGGAAAAGTTGTCGGGTTGTGGGCGAGGAGATGGGTGTTGGTCGTACCCAGATAATGAACATTCTTAAAAGAAAACGTGAGATTCTTGACGATTTTGAAAACAATGCTTCCAGTACAACGTCGTGTTACTGGAAATTGTACTTTTGTTTATTAAATATCTTTATTTATTTATTTGTATGTTTTATTCAAATCATATCATATTGAGATAATTTCATCAACAATAAATGTAAACAAGAGTAATATTACGACAGGAACAAAATAACATGTAAAACATTATTAAAAACATAAGATGTAATGAAAAATGTTTATTTACAACTAGCGTGCAATATTTTGTCGAAAAATCAAAACCCTTCATATAAAGGTCACCTGTATATAGTGGTCATTTTGTCAATCTCCCCCAGGTGACCACTATAGACAGGTTTGACTATATCCTTTCTTTCTAATAGATAGTCAGGCAATGTTATTATGGCATTTAACAAAACATTCAAGTTTAATGATTGATACTTTAGCTGTATTCATGATGAAAACATATCAACAGCACATAAGAATATGGTATTATATCTGGAATATGGTATAGGATTATTTTATTGTCTTGTTTGTTTTTATGTTCATATAAAGCATGTTTGACTTTATCTAAATGTTTAAATATACATATATCTGATATTTTAGATCAAGATATAAAAAGATCATCAATACAAACCACCAGAACATAGTGTCAATCTTACCTGTTTGTGTAGGTATTGGTATTTTCTGATTTCTGTTGCCATAAAAAACATTTCCACTAAACAATGAAAGACTCTGGGCTGGGTTATCAAATACAACTGTTTTGACCCCTGGGACCCCTGAATTAACTATTCTTGGTTGATTTGAGGGAGGCTTTGTCTGTTGTGGAGGAGATATATGTTGAGGGTCTGTTGTTCTGTGTACTGTGTTACTACTGTTAAATCTTTCTGATAACTGTGAACTGAAATAACAACAATATATTCCCTTTTATCGGCAATTTGGACATTTTCTATTTGATGTGTGCCACTGATAGTCTGTCTGACTTGCTGCTATTGACTATTCTCTTAGAAGTACATTAACATAGAGAAGTAATACAGCACGTACAATAGAGCAGACTAATACAATTATATGTCTACATTTGTCATTCTAAATAACATTCAGGTATAAAAGTTAGTTCTACCAAAAGTATAAACTGTATCAAATAGGAGACACAAAGATATTTTATTGTAAGAGTTTAATATCTGAACTCAGTATTATTATAAATACATGTTAATCAGGATACCAAACAAGCTATTAATAGATATATATACATACTTGTGATCTGTTTCATCCTCTGTTCTGTTTTTATTGTTAAGCCTATTATGCTGGTCTGTTCTCTGGTTTACAGGTTTATTATTTGGTTTGGCACCAGGCTGTAGTGATGGCCATGCCTCCTTATTATTTGAAGGGGAGTTGGGACTGTGATTTGATATTATTGAAGGAGGAGTTCCCTGTGACTCTGGCGAGGATGATGTTGTCACTGTTAATGGGGAGGTCTCTTTTTTCCTGTAAGTAAAATGTCAACCATGAATCATGAATGTTTGTTTTTAAATCATTTGAGAGATCAAAATTACAAATAAAACATATTGCATTTTAAGTCTTTTATATCAAAAAAACACTACAGCTAAAAGGGCGTATCAACAAATCAAATTTCAAATCACAAAGCTAATAATATATGTAAATAAGACATCTGATTTATTTCATTTGTCTTCACATTCAATATTCAAATTAAGTTTTTCACTTCATAGTTTAAAAAACAACATCCCAGAATATTTGATCATTATAATTATTAGCACCAATCAAAATAATAGATTTTGTCAGTGTCTTTCAGCAGGTAGGTGATATTCTCTAGGGATTTCGGTTTCCTCCACAAATAAAACTGACTGCCATGATATAACTGAAACATAAGTATTGTTTAAAGTGTCATTAAATCTTACCTTGTTGGTATTGGTTTACTACTTGTTGGTATCACATGATTGTTAGCAGAGTTCTGTTGATTCATATAATTTTCTAATAACTTTTGTTCATATTCTTGATGCTTACTGGAAAAAAATATCATATGCAAAATAACATTTCTGGAAAAAAATATTATATGCAAAATAAATTTCTTATTGACAACAAATTCATGTAGAATAATATCTGAATTGATTTTGTCTTTTCAATTAATTTTATATTCTTCCAATATTTTGTTCTTTTCTAATTAAAGCACAGTAAAATGGTAGATAGAATTTGTGACACAAGTGGGGATATCTGATTTGATTTATTGTGCTTAATGCCACTTTCAGCAATATTTCAGCTATATCATGGCGACCAGATTTAGTGGTGGAAGAAGCCGGAGTACCCGGAGAGAACCACCGACCATGGGCAAGCAACTGGTAAACTTTATCACTTGTGGCTGTGAGTCGAGTGCACCCTTTTTTGTAATTTACAAAGCAGGGTGCGAACCCATGCCGTATTGGTGATAGACTTGAATGAGTTGTTAGGTAATCCAACTACCCAACTCATTGAGCCACCCGGGCCTGGGGATATTTGATCTTCAATGTGATCTCAAGGACTATTAAATTAAACTGTCTAAAATGGGAAACAGTACAACATTATTTCTTTATTAACATCAGATATTTTATGTCTATTGTAAAACAGGTTTAGCGTTAGAGCAGACTTCACAAACAACTGTCTTAAACCACTGTGCAACTAAATTAAGAATAAAGAGCTATGCCGTGTGCAAGTAGGCTTCCTCCTACAACAGTTTTACTGCAATCAAGAACAATGTTATTGCACAGAAACCATTGTGCTACATACAAACAATGACGACAAACACCTAACATAATACAACTGCAAAATGTTTCAGGACGTTAAAACTAGAGGCTCCCAGGAGCGTGTAATCGCTCACCTGGTTTTTAATTTGACATCTTGAATGGAGGGCGGAGCTGTCGGACACAATTTTGAAAGGGTTAGGTTTAATTTGGTTCAGCGGTTTCAGAGGAGAAGATTTAAATGTGATCTTTTATCAAAATATGCCTAATTTGCATAATCGGTAAAAATCGACTGAAAGAAAAATTTCACAGAAAAACCCGGAATATATGTTAAACTACTCCTCGCTATGTAGCTGCAGTAAAAAATTTGAGCTCATTTTGACTTAAACTAAACCAGCAATGGACAATTGAAGAAATTTCTATTTTTAGTAACAGCAGCCATCTTGAATGGAGGGCGGATCTGTCGGACACAATTATGAAAGGGACCCACCCAGGGACCATCCCTGCCAGGTTAGGTTTAATTTGGTTCAGCGGTTTCAGAGGAGAAGATTTAAATGTGATCTTTTATCAAAATATGCCTAATTTGCATAATCGGTAAAAATCGACTGAAAGAAAAATTTCACAGAAAAACCCGGAATATATGTTAAACTACTCCTCGCTATGTAGCTGCAGTAAAAAATTTGAGCTCATTTTGACTTAAACTAAACCAGCAATGGACAATTGAAGAAATTTCTATTTTTAGTAACAGCTGCCATCTTGAATGGAGGGCGGAGCTGTCGGACACAATTTTGAAATGGGACTACCCAAGGACTATCCCAGCCAGGTTTAATTTGGTTCAGCGGTTTCAGAGGAGAAGATTTAAATGTGATCTTTTATCAAAATATGCCTAATTTGCATAATCGGTAAAAATCAGCGGAAAGAAAAATTTCAAAGAAAAACTCGGAATATATGTTAAAGGTGTAAAACCACTAATTCACCCATCAGAGCTTAGAACAAATACGAAAGTAGTCCCTTTTCAAGAAAAAAGCTCCTTTCATTTTGTAGTATTGTGAAAACTACTGAATGGCATGGAATGATTAAAACTGATAATTGAAGTTAAATATATAGGGATTATTTTGAGCCCAAATTTGATGAACTTAGTTGTATTTTAATACCTCTATGGAGGATTTGATGCATGACCTATAAATACTTAATTTTTGGGGGATGACCGAGCTATTTTTAGAGTAGGTGTTTTCCGTAGCCTGGCATTTCACTGCAAGATTTTAAACATGTCCTGATATTTTGACAGAACATAGAGGAATCATGTACATTTCAGAAAATATATGGTCTTGGAAAGGTTAAACTTAAGATAAAATGGCCAGGTAGGCTCGAAAAAAACCCACAAATTTAGTAGAAAACCTTTAAGAAATTAATTAGTGGTTTCACACCAAAACCTTTAAGAAATTAATTAGTGGTTTCACACCTAAACTACTCCTTGCTATGTAGCTGCAGTAAAAAAATTGAGCTCATTTTGACTTAAACTAAAGCAGCAATGGACAATTGAAGAAATTTCTATTTTTAGTAACAGCAGCCATCTTGAATGGAGGGCGGAGCTGTCGGACACAATTTTGAAATGGGACTACCCAAGGACTATCCCAGCCAGGTTTAATTTGGTTCAGCGGTTTCAGAGGAGAAGATTTAAATGTGATCTTTTATCAAAATATGCCTAATTTGCATAATCGGTAAAAATCAACGGAAAGAAAAATTTCAAAGAAAAACTCGGAATATATGTTAAAGGTGTAAAACCACTAATTCACCCATCAGAGCTTAGAACAAATACGAAAGTAGTCCCTTTTCAAGAAAAAAGCTCCTTTCATTTTGTAGTATTGTGAAAACTACTGAATGGAATGGAATGATTAAAACTGATAATTGAAGTTAAATATATAGGGATTATTTTGAGCCCAAATTTGATGAACTTAGTTGTATTTTAATACCTCTATGGAGGATTTGATACATGACCTATAAATACTTAATTTTTGGGGGATGACCGAGCTATTTTTAGAGTAGGTGTTTTCCGTAGCCTGGCATTTCACTGCAAGATTTTAAACATGTCCTGATATTTTGACAAAACATAGAGGAATCATGTACATTTCAGAAAATATATGGTCTTGGAAAGGTTAAACTTAAGATAAAATGGCCAGGTAGGCTCGAAAAAAAACACAAATTTAGTAGAAAACCTTTAAGAAATTAATTAGTGGTTTCACACCTAAACTACTCCTTGCTATGTAGCTGCAGTAAAAAAATTGAGCTCATTTTGACTAAACTAAAGCAGCAATGGACAATTGAAGAAATTTCTATTTTTAGTAACAGCTGCCATCTTGAATGGAGGGCGGAGCTGTCGGACACAATTTTGAAATGGGACTACCCAAGGACTATCCCAGCCAGGTTTAATTTGGTTCAGCGGTTTCAGAGGAGAAGATTTAAATGTGATCTTTTATCAAAATATGCCTAATTTGCATAATCGGTAAAAATCAGCGGAAAGAAAAATTTCAAAGAAAAACTCGGAATATATGTTAAAGGTGTAAAACCACTAATTCACCCATCAGAGCTTAGAACAAATACGAAAGTAGTCCCTTTTCAAGAAAAAAGCTCCTTTCATTTTGTAGTATTGTGAAAACTACTGAATGGCATGGAATGATTAAAACTGATAATTGAAGTTAAATATATAGGGATTATTTTGAGCCCAAATTTGATGAACTTAGTTGTATTTTAATACCTCTATGGAGGATTTGATGCATGACCTATAAATACTTAATTTTTGGGGGATGACCGAGCTATTTTTAGAGTAGGTGTTTTCCGTAGCCTGGCATTTCACTGCAAGATTTTAAACATGTCCTGATATTTTGACAGAACATAGAGGAATCATGTACATTTCAGAAAATATATGGTCTTGGAAAGGTTAAACTTAAGATAAAATGGCCAGGTAGGCTCGAAAAAAACCACAAATTTAGTAGAAAACCTTTAAGAAATTAATTAGTGGTTTCACACCTAAACCTTTAAGAAATTAATTAGTGGTTTCACACCTAAACTACTCCTTGCTATGTAGCTGCAGTAAAAAAATTGAGCTCATTTTGACTTAAACTAAAGCAGCAATGGACAATTGAAGAAATTTCTATTTTTAGTAACAGCAGCCATCTTGAATGGAGGGCGGAGCTGTCGGACACAATTTTGAAATGGGACTACCCAAGGACTATCCCAGCCAGGTTTAATTTGGTTCAGCGGTTTCAGAGGAGAAGATTTAAATGTGATCTTTTATCAAAATATGCCTAATTTGCATAATCGGTAAAAATCGACTGAAAGAAAAATTTCACAGAAAAACCGGAATATATGTTAAACTACTCCTCACTATGTAGCTGCAGTAAAAAATTTGAGCTCATTTTGACTTAAACTAAACCAGCAATGGACAATTGAAGAAATTTCTATTTTTAGTAACAGCTGCCATCTTGAATGGAGGGCGGAGCTGTCGGACACAATTTTGAAATGGGACTACCCAAGGACTATCCCAGCCAGGTTTAATTTGGTTCAGCGGTTTCAGAGGAGAAGATTTAAATGTGATCTTTTATCAAAATATGATGCCTAATTTGCATAATCGGTAAAAATCAACGGAAAGAAAAATTTCAAAGAAAAACTCGGAATATATGTTAAAGGTGTAAAACCACTAATTCACCCATCAGAGCTTAGAACAAATACGAAAGTAGTCCCTTTTCAAGAAAAAAGCTCCTTTCATTTTGTAGTATTGTGAAAACTACTGAATGGAATGGAATGATTAAAACTGATAATTGAAGTTAAATATATAGGGATTATATTGAGCCCAAATTTGATGAACTTAGTTGTATTTTAATACCTCTATGGAGGATTTGATACATGACCTATAAATACTTAATTTTTGGGGGATGACCGAGCTATTTTTAGAGTAGGTGTTTTCCGTAGCCTGGCATTTCACTGCAAGATTTTAAACATGTCCTGATATTTTGACAGAACATAGAGGAATCATGTACATTTCAGAAAATATATGGTCTTGGAAAGGTTAAACTTAAGATAAAATGGCCAGGTAGGCTCGAAAAAAAACACAAATTTAGTAGAAAACCTTTAAGAAATTAATTAGTGGTTTCACACCTAAACTACTCCTTGCTATGTAGCTGCAGTAAAAAATTTGAGCTCATTTTGACTTAAACTAAAGCAGCAATGGACAATTGAAGAAATTTCTATTTTTAGTAACAGCAGCCATCTTGAATGGAGGGCGGAGCTGTCGGACACAATTTTGAAATGGGACTACCCAAGGACTATCCCAGCCAGGTTTAATTTGGTTCAGCGGTTTCAGAGGAGAAGATTTAAATGTGATCTTTTATCAAAATATGCCTAATTTGCATAATCTGTAAAAATCAGCGGAAAGAAAAATTTCAAAGAAAAACTCGGAATATATGTTAAAGGTGTAAAACCACTAATTCACCCATCAGAGCTTAGAACAAATACGAAAGTAGTCCCTTTTCAAGAAAAAAGCTCCTTTCATTTTGTAGTATTGTGAAAACTACTGAATGGAATGGAATGATTAAAACTGATAATTGAAGTTAAATATATAGGGATTATTTTGAGCCCAAATTTGATGAACTTAGTTGTATTTTAATACCTCTATGGAGGATTTGATACATGACCTATAAATACTTAATTTTTGGGGGATGACCGAGCTATTTTTAGAGTAGGTGTTTTCCGTAGCCTGGCATTTCACTGCAAGATTTTAAACATGTCCTGATATTTTGACAGAACATAGAGGAATCATGTACATTTCAGAAAATATATGGTCTTGGAAAGGTTAAACTTAAGATAAAATGGCCAGGTAGGCTCGAAAAAAAACACAAATTTAGTAGAAAACCTTTAAGAAATTAATTAGTGGTTTCACACCTAAACTACTCCTTGCTATGTAGCTGCAGTAAAAAAATTGAGCTCATTTTGACTTAAACTAAAGCAGCAATGGACAATTGAAGAAATTTCTATTTTTAGTAACAGCTGCCATCTTGAATGGAGGGCGGAGCTGTCGGACACAATTTTGAAATGGGACTACCCAAGGACTATCCCAGCCAGGTTTAATTTGGTTCAGCGGTTTCAGAGGAGAAGATTTAAATGTGATCTTTTATCAAAATATGATGCCTAATTTGCATAATCGGTAAAAATCAGCAGATAGAAAAATTTCAAAGAAAAACTCGGAATATATGTTAAAGGTGTAAAACCACTAATTCACCCATCAGAGCTTAGAACAAATACGAAAGTAGTCCCTTTTCAAGAAAAAAGCTCCTTTCATTTTGTAGTATTGTGAAAACTACTGAATGGAATGGAATGATTAAAACTGATAATTGAAGTTAAATATATAGGGATTATTTTGAGCCCAAATTTGATGAACTTAGTTGTATTTTAATACCTCTATGGAGGATTTGATACATGACCTATAAATACTTAATTTTTGGGGGATGACCGAGCTATTTTTAGAGTAGGTGTTTTCCGTAGCCTGGCATTTCACTGCAAGATTTTAAACATGTCCTGATATTTTGACAGAACATAGAGGAATCATGTACATTTCAGAAAATATATGGTCTTGGAAAGGTTAAACTTAAGATAAAATGGCCAGGTAGGCTCGAAAAAAAACACAAATTTAGTAGAAAACCTTTAAGAAATTAATTAGTGGTTTCACACCTAAACTACTCCTTGCTATGTAGCTGCAGTAAAAAAATTGAGCTCATTTTGACTTAAACTAAAGCAGCAATGGACAATTGAAGAAATTTCTATTTTTAGTAACAGCTGCCATCTTGAATGGAGGGCGGAGCTGTCGGACACAATTTTGAAATGGGACTACCCAAGGACTATCCCAGCCAGGTTTAATTTGGTTCAGCGGTTTCAGAGGAGAAGATTTAAATGTGATCTTTTATCAAAATATGATGCCTAATTTGCATAATCGGTAAAAATCAGCAGATAGAAAAATTTCAAAGAAAAACTCGGAATATATGTTAAAGGTGTAAAACCACTAATTCACCCATCAGAGCTTAGAACAAATACGAAAGTAGTCCCTTTTCAAGAAAAAAGCTCCTTTCATTTTGTAGTATTGTGAAAACTACTGAATGGAATGGAATGATTAAAACTGATAATTGAAGTTAAATATATAGGGATTATTTTGAGCCCAAATTTGATGAACTTAGTTGTATTTTAATACCTCTATGGAGGATTTGATACATGACCTATAAATACTTAATTTTTGGGGGATGACCGAGCTATTTTTAGAGTAGGTGTTTTCCGTAGCCTGGCATTTCACTGCAAGATTTTAAACATGTCCTGATATTTTGACAGAACATAGAGGAATCATGTACATTTCAGAAAATATATGGTCTTGGAAAGGTTAAACTTAAGATAAAATGGCCAGGTAGGCTCGAAAAAAAACACAAATTTAGTAGAAAACCTTTAAGAAATTAATTAGTGGTTTCACACCTAAACTACTCCTTGCTATGTAGCTGCAGTAAAAAAATTGAGCTCATTTTGACTTAAACTAAAGCAGCAATGGACAATTGAAGAAATTTCTATTTTTAGTAACAGCTGCCATCTTGAATGGAGGGCGGAGCTGTCGGACACAATTTTGAAATGGGACTACCCAAGGACTATCCCAGCCAGGTTTAATTTGGTTCAGCGGTTTCAGAGGAGAAGATTTAAATGTGATCTTTTATCAAAATATGATGCCTAATTTGCATAATCGGTAAAAATCAGCAGATAGAAAAATTTCAAAGAAAAACTCGGAATATATGTTAAAGGTGTAAAACCACTAATTCACCCATCAGAGCTTAGAACAAATACGAAAGTAGTCCCTTTTCAAGAAAAAAGCTCCTTTCATTTTGTAGTATTGTGAAAACTACTGAATGGCATGGAATGATTAAAACTGATAATTGAAGTTAAATATATAGGGATTATTTTGAGCCCAAATTTGATGAACTTAGTTGTATTTTAATACCTCTATGGAGGATTTGATGCATGACCTATAAATACTTAATTTTTGGGGGATGACCGAGCTATTTTTAGAGTAGGTGTTTTCCGTAGCCTGGCATTTCACTGCAAGATTTTAAACATGTCCTGATATTTTGACAGAACATAGAGGAATCATGTACATTTCAGAAAATATATGGTCTTGGAAAGGTTAAACTTAAGATAAAATGGCCAGGTAGGCTCGAAAAAAAACACAAATTTAGTAGAAAACCTTAAAGGAATTAATTAGTGGTTTCACACCTAAACTACTCCTTGCTATGTAGCTGCAGTAAAAAATTTGAGCTCATTTTGACTTAAACTAAAGCAGCAATGGACAATTGAAGAAATTTCTATTTTTAGTAACAGCAGCCATCTTGAATGGAGGGCGGAGCTGTCGGACACAATTTTGAAATGGGACTACCCAAGGACTATCCCAGCCAGGTTTAATTTGGTTCAGCGGTTTCAGAGGAGAAGATTTAAATGTGATCTTTTATCAAAATATGCCTAATTTGCATAATCGGTAAAAATCAGCGGAAAGAAAAATTTCAAAGAAAAACTCGGAATATATGTTAAAGGTGTAAAACCACTAATTCACCCATCAGAGCTTAGAACAAATACGAAAGTAGTCCCTTTTCAAGAAAAAAGCTCCTTTCATTTTGTAGTATTGTGAAAACTACTGAATGGAATGGAATGATTAAAACTGATAATTGAAGTTAAATATATAGGGATTATTTTGAGCCCAAATTTGATGAACTTAGTTGTATTTTAATACCTCTATGGAGGATTTGATACATGACCTATAAATATTTAATTTTTGGGGGATGACCGAGCTATTTTTAGAGTAGGTGTTTTCCGTAGCCTGGCATTTCACTGCAAGATTTTAAACATGTCCTGATATTTTGACAGAACATAGAGGAATCATGTACATTTCAGAAAATATATGGTCTTGGAAAGGTTAAACTTAAGATAAAATGGCCAGGTAGGCTCGAAAAAAAACACAAATTTAGTAGAAAACCTTTAAGAAATTAATTAGTGGTTTCACACCTAAACTACTCCTTGCTATGTAGCTGCAGTAAAAAAATTGAGCTCATTTTGACTTAAACTAAAGCAGCAATGGACAATTGAAGAAATTTCTATTTTTAGTAACAGCTGCCATCTTGAATGGAGGGCGGAGCTGTCGGACACAATTTTGAAATGGGACTACCCAAGGACTATCCCAGCCAGGTTTAATTTGGTTCAGCGGTTTCAGAGGAGAAGATTTAAATGTGATCTTTTATCAAAATATGATGCCTAATTTGCATAATCGGTAAAAATCAGCAGATAGAAAAATTTCAAAGAAAAACTCGGAATATATGTTAAAGGTGTAAAACCACTAATTCACCCATCAGAGCTTAGAACAAATACGAAAGTAGTCCCTTTTCAAGAAAAAAGCTCCTTTCATTTTGTAGTATTGTGAAAACTACTGAATGGCATGGAATGATTAAAACTGATAATTGAAGTTAAATATATAGGGATTATTTTGAGCCCAAATTTGATGAACTTAGTTGTATTTTAATACCTCTATGGAGGATTTGATGCATGACCTATAAATACTTAATTTTTGGGGGATGACCGAGCTATTTTTAGAGTAGGTGTTTTCCGTAGCCTGGCATTTCACTGCAAGATTTTAAACATGTCCTGATATTTTGACAGAACATAGAGGAATCATGTACATTTCAGAAAATATATGGTCTTGGAAAGGTTAAACTTAAGATAAAATGGCCAGGTAGGCTCGAAAAAAAACACAAATTTAGTAGAAAACCTTAAAGGAATTAATTAGTGGTTTCACACCTAAACTACTCCTTGCTATGTAGCTGCAGTAAAAAATTTGAGCTCATTTTGACTTAAACTAAAGCAGCAATGGACAATTGAAGAAATTTCTATTTTTAGTAACAGCAGCCATCTTGAATGGAGGGCGGAGCTGTCGGACACAATTTTGAAATGGGACTACCCAAGGACTATCCCAGCCAGGTTTAATTTGGTTCAGCGGTTTCAGAGGAGAAGATTTAAATGTGATCTTTTATCAAAATATGCCTAATTTGCATAATCGGTAAAAATCAGCGGAAAGAAAAATTTCAAAGAAAAACTCGGAATATATGTTAAAGGTGTAAAACCACTAATTCACCCATCAGAGCTTAGAACAAATACGAAAGTAGTCCCTTTTCAAGAAAAAAGCTCCTTTCATTTTGTAGTATTGTGAAAACTACTGAATGGAATGGAATGATTAAAACTGATAATTGAAGTTAAATATATAGGGATTATTTTGAGCCCAAATTTGATGAACTTAGTTGTATTTTAATACCTCTATGGAGGATTTGATACATGACCTATAAATACTTAATTTTTGGGGGATGACCGAGCTATTTTTAGAGTAGGTGTTTTCCGTAGCCTGGCATTTCACTGCAAGATTTTAAACATGTCCTGATATTTTGACAGAACATAGAGGAATCATGTACATTTCAGAAAATATATGGTCTTGGAAAGGTTAAACTTAAGATAAAATGGCCAGGTAGGCTCGAAAAAAAACACAAATTTAGTAGAAAACCTTTAAGAAATTAATTAGTGGTTTCACACCTAAACTACTCCTTGCTATGTAGCTGCAGTAAAAAAATTGAGCTCATTTTGACTTAAACTAAAGCAGCAATGGACAATTGAAGAAATTTCTATTTTTAGTAACAGCTGCCATCTTGAATGGAGGGCGGAGCTGTCGGACACAATTTTGAAATGGGACTACCCCAGCCAGGTTTAATTTGGTTCAGCGGTTTCAGAGGAGAAGATTTAAATGTGATCTTTTATCAAAATATGATGCCTAATTTGCATAATCGGTAAAAATCAGCAGATAGAAAAATTTCAAAGAAAAACTCGGAATATATGTTAAAGGTGTAAAACCACTAATTCACCCATCAGAGCTTAGAACAAATACGAAAGTAGTCCCTTTTCAAGAAAAAAGCTCCTTTCATTTTGTAGTATTGTGAAAACTACTGAATGGCATGGAATGATTAAAACTGATAATTGAAGTTAAATATATAGGGATTATTTTGAGCCCAAATTTGATGAACTTAGTTGTATTTTAATACCTCTATGGAGGATTTGATGCATGACCTATAAATACTTAATTTTTGGGGGATGACCGAGCTATTTTTAGAGTAGGTGTTTTCCGTAGCCTGGCATTTCACTGCAAGATTTTAAACATGTCCTGATATTTTGACAGAACATAGAGGAATCATGTACATTTCAGAAAATATATGGTCTTGGAAAGGTTAAACTTAAGATAAAATGGCCAGGTAGGCTCGAAAAAAAACACAAATTTAGTAGAAAACCTTAAAGGAATTAATTAGTGGTTTCACACCTAAACTACTCCTTGCTATGTAGCTGCAGTAAAAAATTTGAGCTCATTTTGACTTAAACTAAAGCAGCAATGGACAATTGAAGAAATTTCTATTTTTAGTAACAGCAGCCATCTTGAATGGAGGGCGGAACTGTCGGACACAATTTTGAAAGGGACCCACCCAGGTTAGGTTTAATTTGGTTCAGCGGTTTCAGAGGAGAAGATTTAAATGTGAAAGTTTACGACGTACGACGGACGCCAAGTGATGGCAAAAGCTCACATGGCCTTTGGCCAGGTGAGCTAAAAACAGTGGAAGCCATTGACAAATCTTTCTGTATTTGATGGACTATACAGCTTTAAGGTATATTGTATATAATTATTAATGTACTGTTTCTGTGGCTAAATTTCTAAGGATGTACATATAAAATAATAAATAGTCTGGTACATAACAATACTTTAATGTTTATAGGTCATTTATAAATATATGTATTATTTACCCCAACTGCATTTCCTCTTTAGTAAAACTAGCTGCTTCTTCTCCTAATTCATGTAAGTACATACAGTCCTTAAAAAAACAACAAAACATGTCATGGTTTGGCTTAGTTGGTTTATTGTGTTTAACGCCACTTTCAAAAATATTTCAGTTATGTCGTGGCGGTAAATTATATTGGTGGAGGAAGCCGGAGTGTTTGGAGAAAACCATTGACCTGTCTCAAGTCACTAACAAACTTTATCACATAATGTTGTATCGATTACACCTCATGAACAGGGTTCAAACTCACAACTTTAGAGGTGATAGGAAGTTATTGCACAAGTAGTTGTAAATTCAACTACCATATGATCAAAACCACGACAGCCCCAAAACATGTCATGTTTCGAGCTTTTCATTGGTAACATTAAACCATTTCATTTTCAATTTCCCCACAAAAAAAAAACACGAAACAACAGGATGATATAAACATAAATAATTGACTTACTTGTTTTTGACATTGGGAACCTTTAAGAAAATGGCTACAATATTTAGTAGTTCCAAGTGAAGCTTTTAACGTCCGACCATCAATGTGTACATTGTTAACTGCAAGGATAGCCTTCAATGCGTCTTCTGACTTGTTGTATGTAACATAAGCACTAGCACTGGGTCCCTAAAGATATAACAATTTCTTATAAAAAATAACCCAATCAAACTCTCTATGTAAATTATAATTGTAGATGCTATTTAATAGACATTCTGAAGAAATTTTGATTACACATGTTCTCTTGTGAAGACAATTAATTTCTTTAAACATTTTTAACTAATTAATATTAAATGTATTTACCAACATAAAATCAATGATTTCATTTTAAGCATAAAAGTCATGTACATTTTAAAAATCAATTATAATCAGAAATTACTAATTAAAAGACCACTTCAATCCTTGTGTTAATTCAGTGTAACATCAGCATTCTTTCATGAAATACAAGCAATTGATATCAAATACAGTTGGGGGTGGGGGGGGGGGGTTATGGTATTTAACACCACTTTCAACAATATTTCAGCTATATTGTGGCGGAAATCGGAGTACACAGAGAAAACCATCGACCTGCCACAAGTCACTGACAAACTTTATCACATAATGTTGTATAGCAAATACAGTTGAGAATGACTGATTAAGTTCAAAGGTTAACTTATAAATACCTGTGCTCCAGCATATGATGTACTTTGATTTATCACAACTTTATGAATCTTTCCAAACTTTCCGAAATATTCATGTTTCTTTAAAGTTTCTGTATCTGCTAATTTTTTAGATAAACCAACTACAAAGACCAGATTTTTTTGTACGACTCTGAAATAGAAATAAAGTATAACATGCTTAATAGAGAAGCTATAGTCAAAATGTTTGATGTTTATATTCCAGAAACACATCAACCCAGCTATTTTTGCAATTAAATTCCGCAGATAAATAATAAAAAAAATTACAGGTTGTATATGAAACTTCGAGAATCACCTGAATAATTTATCAGATTGTTAATGCACTGATTGGGTTCAAGAAAGACTATCTTTCTGATAAAAGGCTCTTTATTCATATTCCAATAGTTCAACTTTTTCCAGCGGTGTCCGTTAACTTGGATTTCCTGGTTTTGATCAATCTTGTGACAACTGTTGTAACATTTAATTGATTGTGATCAATCTTGTGACAACTGTTGTAACATTTAACTGATTGTGATCAATCTTGTGACAACTGTTGTAACATTTAACTGATAGTGATCAATCTTGTGACAACTGTTGTAACATTTAACTGATTGTGATCAATCTTGTGACAACTGTTGTAACATTTAACTGATTGTGATCAATCTTGTGACAACTGTTGTAACATTTAACTGATTGTGATCAATCTTGTGACAACTGTTGTAACATTTAACTGATTGTGACAACTGTTGTAACATTTAACTGATAGTGATCAATCTTGTGACAACTGTTGTAACATTTAACTGATAGTGATCAATCTTGTGACAACTGTTGTAACATTTAACTGATTGTGATCAATCTTGTGACAACTGTTGTAACATTTAACTGATTGTGATCAATCTTGTGACAACTGTTGTAGCATTTAATTGATTGTGATCAATCTTGTGACAACTGTTGTAACATTTAACTGATTGTGATCAATCTTGTGACAACTGTTGTAACATTTAACTGATTGTGATCAATCTTGTGACAACTGTTGTAACATTTAACTGATAGTGATCAATCTTGTGACAACTGTTGTAACATTTAACTGATTGTGATCAATCTTGTGACAACTGTTGTAACATTTAACTGATTGTGATCAATCTTGTGACAACTGTTGTAACATTTAACTGATTGTGATCAATCTTGTGACAACTGTTGTAACATTTAACTGATTGTGATCAATCTTGTGACAACTGTTGTAACATTTAATTGATTGTGATCAATCTTGTGACAACTGTTGTAACATTTAACTGATTGTGATCAATCTTGTGACAACTGTTGTAACATTTAACTGATTGTGATCAATCTTGTGACAACTGTTGTAACATTTAACTGATTGTGATCAATCTTGTGACAACAGTTGTAACATTTAACTGATTGTGATCAATCTTGTGACAACTGTTGTAACATTTAACTGATTATGATAAATCTTCATAAAACTATGATTAATTTACATGTATATAATGTCCATTACCTAACGTTAGCTAAATGTTTTCTGTTCTCTGCAGCTTTCTGTTTTCTTTGAAGATCTTTCTGCTTTCTTTCTTTCTTGATTCTTTGAAGTCTATAATTGAATTTTCTTTTTTAAAATGAAAACAAGCTAAAAACAACTTGCAAAATACAACATCTTCTATACTAATAGTCTGTTTG
Source organism: Bathymodiolus brooksi (assembly GCA_963680875.1). NCBI lineage: Eukaryota > Metazoa > Mollusca > Bivalvia > Mytilida > Modiolidae > Bathymodiolus > Bathymodiolus brooksi. Next base: position 102,701,833 of record OY804585.1, read on the forward strand.
ACTTCTATAAATCTTCAGAAAAAAATTCTTAAAAATCCAGTTTTCAAATCAACATTTATTTTTCTAGATGTATATTAATAAATGATATATACGAACTCTGATAATCAATTTCAAAATTTTTGGTACATTATTAAAAAAGTTATCCATTGGGTCTCTATGTTAATTATATTTTCTGAAGTGTACAAATCTGGTAGGAGTGAGAATAAATGACAGAGGATATTTAAATATTAGGACATCAATAACAATTAACCATCACCTTAATGGTCAGTCAATGAATAGTCATTTAATATTTAAATGTCCTATGTCACATGATACAATGAAATATACATTGAAAGCACATGTCTGTTATTTTGTTTTGATGATTGGGCTCTTACACTATTTATACTCACTCTATGCAGATTTTTATACTTCAGAAAATATATTTAACATAGAGACCTAATTGGTAACTTTTTTAATAATGGACCATACATTTTGAAATTAATTGTTAAAGTTCGTATATATCATATATTAATAAACATCTAGAAAAAAAATGTTGATTTGAAAACTGGATTTTTAAGAATTGTTTTCTGAAGATTTATAGAAGTCAAACAGACTATACATGTAATCTATTCATCTAACTAGGAAGAACTGTTTTAGATACCTAAAACTTATGTCTCCCCTTAATGAGGCCATCTGTACAACAATAAGTTACACATTATGAGTTGAATGATACTATTTAAAAAACAATTATTTGACCTTGAGGTCAAATGTCAAGGTCCCACGAAGGTCATTACGGTACGCGACACACCGCCTTATGGTCATGTACCCACATACCAAATATAATTGACCTATCTGGAAAGACAAACTAGAAAAGAAGTATGCCCTCGCACTTGATAATTATGGACAAAGTTGTTTTGTTAGGAGTGATTTTTTTTAAATGAATTGTGTTTGTAAGACACAAATGATACCCCCGCCTAACCATAAGAAATTATAAACAAGTCAAAAACTGTAGTAGGAGCCATACAAACCATGTTTTCATTATGTAGCTAGTATGAAGGAAATGAAGTCCAACTACCTGTCATTTTGTGAATATTTAACAAAAATCCCCGCCCCCCCCCACCCATAAAAAAAAGTCCAACTACCTGTCATTAACAAATGTTTGATGAAAATCAAAATCCTGTGGACATGCACACCTCCATTATGTGTATAAACATCATACAAAATATTAAAGCTGTAGCTTCAAAACTGTAGGAGGAGATAGCCGGACAAACCATGTATCTATATCCAGATGGACGAACAAAATGACTAAGTCCAACTACCTGTTATTTTGAGAATATTTGAAGAAAATCAAAATCCTGTGGACATGCACACCTTCATTATGTGTATAAACATCATACAAAATATTAAAGCTGTAGCTCCAAAACTGTAGGAGGAGATAGCCGGACAAACCATGTATCTATATCCGGACAAGGGTAAATTAATATGTCCCCCCGACTCTTCGTCGCGGGGGCATAAAAAGTTATGGTCCAGACAAGCTTCGCTGAGAAGAAGCAGAAGCGGAAGAAAAAATCAGACTAAAACAATATGTCTCCCTTCGTTCGAAGGGGAGACATAATTACTTGTCAAATTAATACTGATGTAATACAACATGTTTTAAATTAATGTGATTATAATTCATCAGATAATTGTTATGTGTGACTATTAAAACAATACATTGTGTAAACTTACTCATCCTCTGTGAGGGGTTTAAACTCTGCTGGGTCTTCTGGATATTGCTGAAAATAATATCAATTATGTAAATATGCTGACTGGCTGACAAAAAGTAGAAACCTAAGACACTGTAATTACTCTTAATTCTAGAAACCTTTTCCCAAAATTAGAATTTGATAGTTGTATGTAAAAAACAACAGAAAACTTACATCAAATGACAGAAAACAGTAGAATGATCTAAACTTATAAAGGTAGGCTCATTATCATCTAAACTTATAAAGGTAGGCTCATTATCATCTAAACTTATAAAGGTAGGCTCATTATCATCTAAACTTATAAAGGTAGGCTCATTATCATCTAAACTTATAAAGGTAGGCTCATTATCATCTAAACTTATAAAGGTAGGCTCATTATCATCTAAACTTATAAAGGTAGGCTCATTATCATCTAAACTTATAAAGGTAGGCACTTATTTAGTTAATAACAGAAAACAGTAGAATGATTATCATCTAAACTTATAAAGGTAGGCACTTATTTAGTCTGTTTTCATAAATATTCAAACTTCAAAACCTATACATGTAAAACATATTGTGTCAACATTGAGACAAAGTTTTCTAGAAATTAACAATGAATTGTCTTTCTTTGTAAAAACATATTAATTTCATAAACATTAATGAGATATTATTTCTAATTTCAATTACAATATAATACTAAATCTACTGACTTATAACCCTATTACATACAACCCTGCCAAAAGTTGACTCATATGACAACATTGTAGATTTGTAATTCTTCTGATTGATCTGCTTCATTTATATGGTTTAAAATATACATATAAACATCTTCAGTTGAAGTACCAGTATTCATTTAATTTTGAAAAAAAATGTTTTTTTTTTATCATATTATGTCAATATTCTTTACATATTTTTTTTTCAATTCTACTAAATGATTTTAATTCTGCATAATGAATATTGTTTTATTTTTTTTTAATAATAGAAAAAAAAATGAATATTGTTTTAATAATTAAAAAAAACCCAACAACAAGCAAAATCACTTGCCTGTTTTTACTTCCTTAAAAAATATCAGTTTGCTGTGTGGCCTAAATTTTAGAATTAAAATTATTGTTTTACCTTTCTGCAAGCTGGACAAAGACCATTTTCATCTGTTCTAATTCTATGCCAACAAAATCTGCAAATCTGAAAAGAAAAATTAATTAACATGTCAAGAGCAAAATAAAAGAGAAAAATCATGGATGTCAGAAATAGAAGACAATAAACAGCTGCGCCAAGAGTGCATGATACGCCCGTCGTCAACATTTCCCATAACTCTTCAATGAAAAATCTAAATTTCACCAACAGCTGCACCATAAACATGAATTGGAACATTTGTACATACGACACATTTTTTGAGAAATCGGTAAAGACTATAAATTCCAATAACAGTATGAAGTTTGAAATGAATTGGCGAAGGGGTTCTCAATTTACAGCATGACATACAAAAAATCGCCTACAATTTGATGAATAAAGTCACATAACTCTGGAATGAAAAATTGAAATTTCACCAAAAAGTATACAGACCGCAAGACTATCAATTCCAATAACTGTGTGAAGTTTGAAGTGAATTGGCCAAGGGGTTCTCAATTTACAGTGCGACCTACGAAAAATCGCCTACAATTTGATGAATAAAGTCCCATAACTCTGGAATGAAAAATTGAAATTTCACCAAAAAGTATACAGATCATAAGACTATCAATTCCAATAACTATGCGAAGTTTGAAGTGAATTGGCCAAGGGGTTCTTAAGTTAGAGCGTGACATGTGAAACGGACGGACGGACAGTGGTATACCATAATATGTCCCGTCTTAAAAGACGGGCGTATAAAAATCATGGATGTCAGAAATAGAAGACAAAAATCATGGATGTCAGAAATAGAAGACAAAAATCATGGATATCAGAAATAGAAGACAAAAATCATGGATGTCAGAAATAGAATCCATTTGTGTTCTGTAATTGTGAAGGTGCTCACAGCTCATCTTTATTGAATCAACAGACTTATAGGACAATGCAAACACTTCTGTGGTATCAAATTATCAATATTCAACAAAAACAAGTTTGACATTTTACTTCACAAATTTATTGTCCTATTCCTTTTTACATGTGAAACATCATATGACTCCATTTAAACCAATCAGACTGAACATAAAAAAAATACTTTATTTCAAATATATTGATTGATACTTTTGGTGTATTGGTCATCAACTGGCTACAGACAAGGTGCATCAAAGTTGCAATCACATTTAATTAATGAATATAGTTTAGCATTAATTTTCAATAGCCAAATAATATTTACCTGATACCCACATGTACATGGAAAAAAATTAACATCATCTATTTCTAACGGTTCCATACACAAAGGACACTGTAAAATATAAACATTAGTTTGATTACTGTTCATCAACACATGTAATAAATAATTCTACTACTTTACACTTTCCAGAAAGATTTAATATAAACTTTCAATTTAAGAAAAAGTTGTCATACCTCATGTTACACTGTATGTGTCCGAGTGTTGTCAATAAAATTCTTGTAAAACATGAAAATAATTATCCTTTAATAACACATTAAAAACATAAGATGACAAAAAAATATTATAAACAAAACATGGAATAATTCAGAAATATGACTATAAAGACAAAAATGTTTTCTGACATGATTCAATGCATTGGCAAGATTTTTGTTTTTTTTGGTTCATCAAGTTCATATGTGATAATATGGCATGCATGGTGGATATTTGAAAACTAATATCCCCATGATATGAAAAGTTTCGAGAAACTATATTCCATACTACTGAGTCTGTCGGCCTACTATTTATTTACAGTTTAGCTGTTCTTAAATTTCATTGATTTGCATGCTTCTTCGATATACAGGGTTCAACATTAACTTTTAGACCAACTTGTCCATTCGGGCGAGTGCCATATTGATTTTACTTGCCCAAAACTGTAAACTACTAGCCCGAATTCTTAAGTGCCATATATGCATGTAGTGCAGAACTATGCAATCTACAATGACCGTTCATAGAGTAGAATAACCCCTCATATTAATTATTTACACCTTAAGTTATGATGTGGGCATAGTGTTAGTGCATCATTTGGCTATATAATTAAAATACTCATATTCATAATTGCAGTAAGTTATGATTATAGTCATGCTTATGATCAGTTCAAATCAACAAATTTGAAATTCAATTATTGTTTTAATTCAAACATTAAAACTAGACGTACCTATAGATCAATTTGCAGGAATATGAGTTTTATAAATACGGGTGATTGATGAGGATTTCTGAAATATTTTTGTTAGAAAATTTAAGTATAAATGTTCCTTATCATAGACTGACAACGACTGTATAGTTTGTTTGAATTTTTATTCCAGTAATCTATCACGCTTTCAATATTTTGATCGCAAAGGCAATACACATTAGGGATAATTTTCTAAAATTAGAACACTGCAAATAACTCTAGCTTTTCATTGGCCGGTGAAAATAAATACGATGTTGATGCAGCGCCGCCGCATAATTAGGCATTCACGATTGGCTAATATAAATAACACAATCTTTATTTGAGAAAGGGGAATTCCGTAGTCAACAAAATAAAACAAAATGGCGTAAAATACATGATACATACGACACGATGTTTATGTAAAATTCGCCACGACTTCCAACACTGAATAATTCAATATAAATCATTTTGCTCTTCAGGAATTGAACATATCACAGAATCATTTTCACTTGCCCGATCGGACAAGTTGGGTGCCGTTTTCACTTGCCCGAAGACGCATTTCACTTGCCTCTGGCAATCGGACAACTGTTAATGTTGAACCCTGATATATTAAAATTTCATTACAACAGATGGTAAATACATAATTAATATATATACATGTTTATTGAATATCTGAATAAAAAGCATGCATTTAATTGGTTGAACACTCTCCATGTGACCTTCACTATTCCGCGATACAGACTGGGTTGCTGATATAGACCGGTCCAAAAACCGTGTATAGACTGGTGCTACCAGTCTATACACGGTTTTTGGACCGGTCTATATCAGCATTAATAGAAACTTTAAAACACCTTCAATGATCCTGATTAAAAGTACATTAAAAATTCATTTGTCTGTATGTAAGGTTTTATTTATTCCTAAAATTGTAGTTTCTGTTAAGGTTTCTTGATTCCTTGAAAACATTATATTTTGTGTGTCTTCAATTCAATAAACACAATAGTTACTGATATAGAGGGCAATATCAGGATATCCAGACTTCCCCCGGGTCGTGGTACAGACCATGAAATAGATATTTCCCTCGCCTCCGGCTCGGACAATATAATTTTCACTGGTCTGTACCATGACCCTTGGGCAGTCTGTATATCCTGATATTGCCCTCCATATCAGTAACTATTATAAAAATGTAAAACATAAGAATTGATATAAATATAAAAATATCAACAACATTTTTTTTTTTACATAATTATCATTTTTTTCTTCTTTTTTTTTCTATAAATTGGATCTCTAAAAAGAATGTTCTATATTTTGCTTAAACAATAATTCTATTTAGAAGATATGACATTTTATTCACAATTAGGACTTGATATTTACCTCAACTTGCTCTTCTCCAGCCATTGTTATCTTGTAACTCAGATGTTGAGACTAAAAATAAATAATATGATTAAATAAAAACAAAATTTCTTTAGCCACTGACAATCAATCAGTTATTTTTCTGTTTTCCTAAGCCACCTCCCTATGCTTGATTAATTAGTAATCTTGTGATGTCTGGCACATTGCCTTTATGAAAGATAACTTAAATAGTACCATGAATAACACACATCTATCGTTAAGCTAGGGGTTGCTTTCCACTTATCCCAAGATATGATTTATAGTAAGTTTCCAAATTCTTTATTAGATATATACCACATGTTGACGATCACTTAATAATACAAAACATTGAACAGAATAACATACACTATATATATTTTGTAAAGACACATAATCTAGATTGCATATAACTACCAAATGATCGTGGCCCTCAAGGCCAGTTAACTGGAAACACTAAAAAATCATGCAAAATACAAGGAGAGCACATCAGGATTGAGAGAAGGAAAGTGGACCAAAAAGGGAGGTTAGGGTTATGGGGTTTAATGCTACTCTCAACAATACTTCAGTTATATTAGTGGTGGTCAGTTTCATTGAGGGGGGGGGGGGGGGAAGCTGAAGTAATCAGAGAAAAACACTGACATGCCGCAAGTCACTGCAGGGGTCGACTTAAGAAAAAAAATTAACTGGCCCTGAGGGCCAGTAAAATTTTTGAACAACTGGCCCCTTCAAAATTCCACTGGCCCGAGAAATATCGGTCCACTAAGTGGACCGATATAAAAGGGGGATTTGCCCCCCCCCCCCTCTCAAGAAACTAAAGATCGAGCAATATGAACCCCATTAAAACCTTGGGTGAACTCATTTTTTTCGGAAGGATAAGCAGTTCCTGCTCCACTAGTGGCATCCGCAAATAATTAAATTGACTGTCAGTGATTTAAACATGTACATATAGTTTTTGTATTCTATGAATGAATGTTGTACTTGCTTTAAACAAGGGTAAAGTTCACGACATTTTCCCATACATGCAGTGTTTTTAATGCATTACAATTAACAGGTATGGTTAGAAGATAATCAAACAATCTACATATAGATAGTCAAACTTGTTATCAAAAGTATATAGTTTTAACCTTTGATTCATTGTTTATATGTTAACTTATGTATTAACTAAATTTAATACGGCGCTCGGCCAATAATCTTCAGTAGTGAAGGACGACCAGAAATATAAAGAAGAAGAAGTCTCAGCGACCCCCTCTGTATAACGGCTTCCTTTTTTAGCCAATCTTATTTATTCCTCCCCAGCGTTTTCCCGTGCATTCGACCATTATATAACGACCCACTGTCTAACGGGACTAACGACCGTGTTCTTTGGGTAAAAATCCTTCATATAACGACTATTAGAAGATTATTATCAAACCGGAAGTTAGATAATAAATAAACAAACACAGTCCCGACTTTGGAAAATTTTCCGTTTTGCCCAGCTGATGCACCGATTGTTGCCAATATCCCTCTTGCTGATATCGGCATGATCTACTGACTGAGTCCATACCTGTTACTAGTTCATAATAATAGATTTTTCATATTAAATGAAGTCACGATTAGCGTTATTGTGTATCCGCCATTTTTTTTACAGGCAAGATGTTCACGTGATGATTTATTATTGTTTGGTTTATTTGGGTTTATTTCTTATTTATATTAAATATTTAAAATTGCTTACTATAGAAAATACCGTTTTAATCTTTCAGTTTTATAAATAAATAATCGTGATTTTGAAAATTATTGAATTATGAAGTACTGGTTCCCAGCATATATTTCTGTCAATATTCGTTTAAGTGCGGTAACAGATCAAGGTAAACACATGCTGATTGTGTGATTAGGCTATTTATAGCTTTCGGCGAGTGATTGAAGTTGAATTTTAACGTTTTATCTGGAAATTTCATTAGTCTGTTATCAGTCGATATTGAATGACACGGAAGAAACGAAAGTTGCTGGCCCAAGTGGCCCGAGAATATCAACTGGCCCAGCGGGCCGATCTTTGTTCAGTTTGACTGGCCCGACCGTAAATATACTGGCCACGGGCCAGCGGTTACGTCGACCCCTGCACTGACAAACTTTATCACATAATGTTGTATCGAGTACACCTCACCATGAGCGGGATTCAAACTCGCAACTTTAGTGGTAATAGGCATTGATTGCAAAGGTAATTGTAAATCCAACTACCATACGATCATGATCAAGATAGCCCCCGGACCAAAAGGAGCTGTGGATCGACAATAGACATATGTCAGTTGTGCTATACATGCACAGACGACAATATGATGAAAATGAATACAGCATATATCCACATGTGACCGTAAATCGGTCAGTTAAGACATTTCCTTATAATTCTTATTAAAATTGGTATTTATATCAAACATAAATGCCATGTTTACTTGGGCACTTAAGCCAAATAAAATGCCAAAACATCACTTAATTTGATGAAGAAATGTCGGCTTGCTGACCTTTTTTGTTTGCAAGTCACATTACCTGAAATCGGTCAACCATAAAATAGTCATGTGGAACACCAATAGGCCTAGGAGATTGTATGTTTCAATATCTTTTAATTTACTTTTTCTATATTTCCCCATTTTTTCATTAAATTGTGTTTGCTGTCACTTGTTTTCAGCAGATAATATCTCCGTCTTCATGTACAATTCCATGTAATTTATATTAAATCATATTTATTCCCCACAAATTCCCTCTAAAAATCAGAAAATTGTGTAAGGATTTACTTGATATTAAAACGAACACAATACAATTGCCGTTGCCTAATAGAGTTGGAAATATAATAGGTCAAGATGTGCAGTGGAATGTAAACAAACATATGCAAATTATCCACTACGGACTGTGTTTTTCTGGAAATTTTTGACTTTGATTATTAAGTCAAAATGGCACCAAAACCTATAGGTAACTTTTCTTATCTGTTTAAATCTTGTTGTTGTCTTGATCAAAGTGAAAGTAAATCGATTATCTATTTCTGGACGCAGCTTGCAAGCTAAATGACGTCATCGACATCTGAACTCACGTGACAGCGCATTCCAAAATGGTGACCGATTTTAACGGACGAGAGGATACATGCCTTCTGGTGCAGCGAGCACACAAATTGACAAATACAAGACATGGACACAAAATTATGTTTGTTATACCATAGCTGTCGATTTGTACATGTTGTAAATATTGCAGCATGATATGGCTAACAAAAATAATTTATAACTGTAATGTTGGCTACAAAACATTGTTGACATATCTATCACTTTGACATTTGTCTTGGCAATCGTCCCAATTTAAATCGACCAACTAAACAGACGGTCCATATTTACAAAAATAACAACTGTAAAATATTCACCAAGCTATGAATTTCTGAGCAGCTAAATAAAGATAAAAACGGAAGACAAAATATTCAGTCTCTGAATCAAAATGAATCATTGTAAAAAGGTATAAAATATATAAAATGGAGAAGGGACCGACTTTGAACGGGCGTTTCAAGAATATTTGGTCGAAAATGTCTTGTGTTCAACGTAAACAAACCAGTAAATATTCCAGTATATGGAGGGGCGTTTGTTGAAAACCCAAACTTGCATGGGGAGTTAAAATAATGTATTCTATAAGTATTATTCTTACAAAATTCACCTTTCGATTTACTGATGACAGAAATATATTTCTCATGCGCATTAATTTAACGCAGACAAGTGCCCGGATGTTAAATTCTCGTTGATGACGAGATTGTATCATGTCTTTTAAACGTTTTAATCAGTGCTGTTCAAACGCTTACATTGATCTCCAATTTTATGTACAGTCTTCACATCACATGTACATACACATTTGTGCTAAGAACAGACGCGACAAGAGAATCGAGCGATATATATACTAGTCATAGCGTCATAAGACTTTCATTTAGACCAAAATACATCGTTTCATGTGTAATAAACTCGTAACACATCTGAAAGTAGGGCAAGGGGAGTTCATAACATAGTAATTATTTATAGATGATAGAGAGGAAAGGAACATGTAACTGTTGGTGATTGTAAACAGCTGTCTAGAGAGGCACTTGCCACATGGATTGCTGTTTGTGATTGCCAATAGTACATCTATTTTGCATGTTTGTTTGAATGTACTGTTATGATTTTATGTAGTGCTTGACAAGTTGTTATGTTTATATCTGTATAGTCGGTTTAAGAGCACTTTACTTCTTTAGTGCTCATGTTGATTTGTTGTCTATGTATATATATACCGACTCTAAATAAAATTTACTTACTTACTTTTTGGTTTGTTTCCACAATTTCTGCTATTTTCTTTTTTACAAAATCTAAATAAAACTGGAGTCATAAACCATATGTATGAAGAGCATGCCCACTTTGTGGTAGACCAACATGATTAGTAAAAGTTAGTTGAACTTTTATAGTGCTAACTCAATGTCAACGAAACAACAGGCCATGGGTAGACATGTTTCTCCACTCTGACACATTATCCAGATTCCAAGCCAACCCATCTATGTCCCTTCACCTCAGTGCTGTGTACTAAGAGAGAAGCAACAAATACCAATTATATCTGTGTTCTGTATTCTTCGTGTCATAGACACTGGATTGTCCCTCTTGTAATTTTGGTATCGTCTACATGCATGTACAATTTACACTCTGTAATTTCAACACACTTGTACTTTTGATAGGTGGACACTGATATAAAAATAAAATAATTACGGTAGAAAATAATAAATAAATTATAAATCGAAGTTTTTGGTTTCCTGTATATAATCTGCTAGAAGTCGAATCCGTTTCGTTTCCGTTAGTGAAACTTCTTCATCTGCTCCTACTGTAAGGAGCACCTCCAGACAGGTGCATTGAGCCAGACAATAAAAACATGTCATGAATTAGTTTTTCTCTTGCTTCTTCATATTGGTCACAATGAAGAATATAATGTTCAATGGTTTCCCTTTCTCCACATTGACAGTTTGCACTTTCTGTGATGTTTAATTTGTGTCAGTAATCATTAAGTTTGGCATATCCTGATCTGAGGTTGTAAATTACTGTTGACATTTTTTTGTTTGGAAAGTCATGAAGGTTTTTTATTTTTACTTGATGATGGAAATTGTGGTAGAATCTTCCTCTATTACTGAAATTCCATCTGTTTTATCATTTTTCCATAGTATGGTCCCTTGCTGCTTTTTATACGCCCGTCTCGAGACGGGCCGTATTATGTGATTGGGTATGGCGGGTGTCCACTCAGGTTTCTGCACAATAACTTTAGTTCTGTATATCGGATCTTTACCAAACTTGGCCACATGATTCCCCTGTGGAAGGGGAAGAACCCTATTTATTTTGGGGTCATTAGGTCAAAGGTCAAGGTCACTTACTATAAATATAATTTTTGACAACAGGGTCATTTCTGCACGATAACTAGTTCTGTATATTGGATCTTTAACAAACTTGGCCACATGATTCCCCTGTGGAAGTGAAAGAACCCTATTTATTTTGGGGTCATTAGGTCAAAGGTCAAGGTCACTGTTACTATAAATAGAATTTTTGACAACAGGATGGTTTCTGGATGATAACTTTAGTTCTGTATATTGGATCTTTACCAAACTTGACCACATGATTCCCCTGTGGAAGGGGAAGAACCCTATTTATTTTGGGGTCATTAGGTCAATGGTCAAGGTCACCATTACTATAAATATAATTTTTGACAACAGGATCGTTTCCGCACGATAACTTTAGTTCTGTATATTGGATCTTGACCAAACTATACCATTTGATGATTTATATAGATGGGCGTATTTTGTGATGCACACATTCCTTGTTTCACGTCTTGTTTAGTTATAGTATTGTGAATGTCTGATTGATTTTGTTCTGCTTCCTTTGCAGCTTCTTTAGCTAATCTGTCAGCTATTTCATTTCCATTAACTTTCGCATGTCCTGGTGTCCAATGAATTTTTATTTCGATTCCATTTTTTTGTATTCTTTTCATTTTATCCAAAATTTCAAGTGTAATTCTTTTTTGGTTATTATATAGTCTTTGATGAGACTAGACTAGTGATCATCCGGTGGATGGATAGCTGTACAGAGCTGTTCGGTTTTATCGCGCACCTAACTTAGGGTTCAGTGGTTAATTTCACAGCTTACCAAAATTTTATTGAATTAATTTAAATCATCCTCAAATACTTTGAAGTATTATCTTTGTGGTTCTTATCCGGATTCCACTACAATTTTTAACATTTCAGTGAAAACGAAGTGTAAACAAACTAACCCTCGATTTTTGGCAAATGTTGCAACGTCCGGTGATATCGCGCATGCATACTTATCCAAAACCAGGTTCTTAAAATGAATAAAGGAAAGATTTTATTTTGAAAGTTTTCGATATTGAAGTTTATACCTACATTTGTATTCCTTCAAAATAAGCTCAAATTTGAAAACATTTTATATCTTTTAATACAATTAGAGTTTATCCTCATATAGCAGTAGTCTCCATCTTAACTTTTCCAATGATTTTGCAATTGACATGTAAAATACGTATGCGCAGAATCACCGGATGTGCGAACACCGGTGCCAAGACAGTATATCAAAAGAAGAAAAAAAAGAAGTAGACTGGGACTCGAACCCACAATCTACAGCACTTGAGGCAAGCACACCATTACACACCAATGCAGTTCTAAAAATATATATTTATAAACTTTAGATGACTAGAAATAGATAATAAATATCCAGCATATCATGATTGCTAGGTTTTTTTTTTAGTTTTGTTTGGAAATAAATGCAAATGGCATCTGATTTGCCATTTTAAATTAAAAGTCAAAGAATGTGGAATCGGAAATCGCTAAGAGAGCCACTGCGTAATAAATGTTATAAATTTAATGGTATAACTTTTTTATTTTCAAAAAAATGAATGTCATAGATTTACAAATTATAACTTTTAAATGATATATGATATTATAATATATAAAATAATTGTAGCAGTTTTCATTTTTTGACAATTGCAAAATCTCAATAAAATTGTATCGTAAAAACTATATGTATTAAAAAAAAATATTTCGATTGTGCTAATGACTTGATTGGTCTAGAATAAGCAAAAACTTAAAATCAGTGAAATGTATCTGTGCTATGTAAAAATCAATAGTAAAGACATGACATGTAGGTAAATATCAGTCCTTGCATTCAAATTTTTGACCTACTAGCCCTCTGTGCTAGCAAATCTGTAATTGTACTAACCCGAACTCAAATTTACTAGACCAAAAGAAAAAACTGAAATTATGAAGATAATTGTATGTAAATCTATTCATTCTTCATAGTCTTTGGTGCACCTTCTACATATGAACACATCATGCGCCCTCATATTTTTTTAACCTTGGGCCATTCTACAACTTTTGTTGCTGCTATATGTTGTTCCAAGACTTCATGTGCTTATTTAAATGGCATCAATTCTGAAATTTGATCAGCCAGAAACAAATTTTCCTGTTTTCCTTTGGGACTGACAGTAGACTACGAGTAAAACATCAATTTAGCGTATTATAATATTCATAATTAACTAAAGGACATCTATTCAATGTCAAATATTTATATTTTTGTGTACCTTGCATTGACTATTCCAGAGTCTTGCATACCAGTGATTTTTTATATGTATCCCCCCTTTCACCTTTTGAAATAGTACTGTGCTGTGATCTAATTAGTAATACCACACAAATTGCAATAACTCATATTTGTGTAATCTTCACCAGAAGAAAGATGTCTCTGCCAATTTGCTCAACGGTCCAACTATATATAGCTAGGGTCGGGAATGAAAATATGGCACAAACATATATTGACACTGTCAGTCAAAAGCTGAAGAAAGTAAAGGGCTGTAATTATTATTTGTTAGACCTCAAATCAGATTGCAAAAATGGAATAACGCTACTGTAGTTCAAAGACTATTTTTTAATTGCATATGCATTAACGTTTACACATGTCTGTATATAAATAAACAGTTCGATAGATCGTAATATTAACCAGGTGTCGAGTGTAAAATACTAATGCGGATCGATAAAAATCTGAAGCGTCCCCATGCATTTCAACAAATTTTGAATGGCGAACCTTCGCATATATGAACATATTAAATATGAGAACTATGATTTTATGTAACAGAAATGAGAAAATATCAATCAAAAGTTTGTTTTGTTGAAAGTAGCTTCGGACAAAAAGTTTGGTCAACATTTCCCACACCACAGAGTCGGATTGCGTCCCCTTTCTAATGGCGCCGTTGTTTGTTATTGAGGGAAATTAAAGTTCTTTAAACAGTAACGGATACGATAGATTTCAATAAACATGATATCTACATTTTCATAAGTGACACATGGATTAAAATACTAAAAAGATATAATTTGGAGTCTCGATTTCAACATGAGATGCGAAAGCAACCGAAGTTGCAGAATAGGCATGGTAAATACATCTCGACAGATTACGTTCCTTCATCTGAAGAGATAAGCGGATTCGACCGATGTTAACAGATTTAATTACACATATAAATGGACCAATCATGAGTCAAAGGCTGTAAACAGGCACATAGATTATACGCATGGTCTTTTTTATAAATTTTATTCATATGAAACGATTTTCACAGGTTTTAACAGCAAACATGTCTCAAAAATTTTACTAGACCGATTGGGCTACTGATGTTTCACGACCACTAGCCCAAAGTAATATTCACTAGACTCGGGCATCGGGCTAGTGGCTAATGTCGAGGACTGAAATATGTTGTAAAAAATTGATTAGTCATTTCAATAAAGGTTTCATTAACATGATTAAGACATCAAGATAAAAATTAAAATTTGTTTAAAACATGAAGTGTAGGACTAGATATATAATATTGATAAAAAAAAATTGTACATTTCTCAGGTGAGCATACTGCCATACCCATGGCCTCTTGTCTAAGATATAACTTAACATCATGTAGCATGAAAAGGACAATATTGTTATTGGTCTTAAGATGTTTAATTGTTTAACAATCAATTACTCTTTTTTTATAGATAAAGAAAACAAAATATTCTGGATGTCTTTTAAAAGAGAAGGTGATGATAAAAACTTGCTGGGGATATTACGAGTAAGTCAATAAATACATTCTAAATAACCGGGACTGTCACAAATGAAAACCTATTTTTTTATTTTTAGCTTCTGACAATTAAAAAAAATGAAGCTATCAAACAGAATAAACCAGGTTGTCTGACCATTGACAGTCTTTTTCACTTGTTTATTTAATGACATTTATCTAACATTATGTATGTTTTCCTTTGAAATTAAAGAAAGTAACCTGTCTAATACAAGGTGTTATATCACCACACTGTGGTGATGAAAGAATGGTGTGATGTTGCACGATATCTTTTCTGATGAACTACATTCTCATGATGTCATATCATTGGAATGCGAGGAAAAACACGTCAATGTAAGCAATGTAAACAAACCGACTGTTTAATATTCATTCGTTCATATTATGTATCGCGAATTCACATTCATATTGTCATTTCCAAGGACATAGTTTCAATATTTCCGGCAAATTTAAGCCATTAAGGTCCATGTTTCTTAGAAAAAAGTTTGTCGGACGATTGTAATGTGACAATGAAAGTGATCGAACAGTAATGTTATATTTGTTAAAGAACAGTAACAAATAACATGACATCATGTAATCTCCCTCAGAGTAGTAACAAATAACATGACATCATGTAATCTCCCTCAAGAGTAGTGACAAATAACATGACATCATGTAATCTCCCTCAGAGTAGTAACAAATAACATGACATCATGTAATCTCCCTCAGAGTAGTAACAAATAACATGACATCATGTAATCTCCCTCAGAGTAGTAACAAATAACATGACATCATGTACATCATGTAATCTCCCTCAGAGTAGTGACAAATAACATGACATCATGTAATCTCCCTCAGAGTAGTAACAAATAACATGACAACATGTAATCTCCCTCAGAGTAGTAACAAATAACATGAGATCATGTACATCATGTAATCTCCCTCATAGTAGTGACAAATAACATGACATCATGTAATCTCCCTCAGAGTAGTAACAAATAACATGACATCATGTACATCATGTAATCTCCCTCAGAGTAATAACTAATAACATGACATCATGTAATCTCCCTCAGAGTAGTAACTAATAACATGACATCATGTACATCATGTAATCTCCCTCAGAGTAGTGACAAATAACATGACATCATGTAATCTCCCTCAGAGTAGTAACACATAACATGACATCATGTAATCTCCCTCAGAGTAGTAACAAATAACATGAGATCATGTACATCATGTAATCTCCCTCAGAGTAGTGACAAATAACATGACATCATGTAATCTCCCTCAGAGTAGTAACAAATAACATGACATCATGTACATCATGTAATCTCCCTCAGAGTAATAACTAATAACATGACATCATGTAATCTCCCTCAGAGTAGTAACTAATAACATGACATCATGTACATCATGTAATCTCCCTCAGAGTAGTAACAAATAACATGACATCATGTAATCTCCCTCAGAGTAGTAACAAATAACATGACATCATGCACATCATGTAATCTCCCTCAGAGTAGTAACAAATAACATGACATCATATACATCATGTCATCTCCCTCAGAGTAGTAACAAATAACATGACATCATGTAATCTCCCTCAGAGTAGTAACAAATAACATGACATCATATAATCTCCCTCAGAGTAGTGACAAATAACATGACATCATGTTCATCATGTAATCTCCCTCAGAGTAGTGACAAATAACATGACATCATGTACATCATGTAATCTCCCTCAGAGTAGTAACAAATAACATGACATCATGTAATCTCCCTCAGAGTAGTGACAAATAACATGACATCATGTAATCTCCCTCAGAGTAGTAACAAATATCATGCCATCATGTAATCTCCCTCAGAGTAGTAACAAATAACATGACATCATGTACATCATGTAATCTCCCTCAGAGTAGTGACAAATAACATGACATCATGTACATCATGTAATCTCCCTCAGAGTGGTAACAAATAACATGACATCATGTACATCATGTAATCTCCCTCAGAGTAGTAACAAATAACATGACATCATGTAATCTCCCTCAGAGTAGTGACAAATAACATGACATCGTGTACATCATGTAATCTCCCTCAGAGTAGTAACAAATAACATGAGATCATGTACATCATGTAATCTCCCTCAGAGTAGTGACAAATAACATGACATCATGTAATCTCCCTCAGAGTAGTAACAAATAACATGACATCATGTACATCATGTAATCTCCCTCAGAGTAGTAACTAATAACATGACATCATGTAATCTCCCTCAGAGTAGTGACAAATAACATGACATCATGTACATCATGTAATCTCCCTCAGAGTAGTAACAAATAACATGACATCATGTACATCATGTAATCTCCCTCAGAGTAGTAACAAATAACATGACATCATGTAATCTCCCTCAGAGTAGTAACAAATAACATGACATCATGCACATCATGTAATCTCCCTCAGAGTAGTAACAAATAACATGACATCATATACATCATGTCATCTCCCTCAGAGTAGTAACAAATAACATGACATCATGTAATCTCCCTCAGAGTAGTAACAAATAACATGACATCATATAATCTCCCTCAGAGTAGTGACAAATAACATGACATCATGTTCATCATGTAATCTCCCTCAGAGTAGTGACAAATAACATGACATCATGTACATCATGTAATCTCCCTCAGAGTAGTAACAAATAACATGACATCATGTAATCTCCCTCAGAGTAGTGACAAATAACATGACATCATGTAATCTCCCTCAGAGTAGTAACAAATATCATGCCATCATGTAATCTCCCTCAGAGTAGTAACAAATAACATGACATCAAGTACATCATGTAATCTCCCTCAGAGTAGTGACAAATAACATGACATCATGTACATCATGTAATCTCCCTCAGAGTGGTAACAAATAACATGACATCATGTACATCATGTAATCTCCCTCAGAGTAGTAACAAATAACATGACATCATGTAATCTCCCTCAGAGTAGTGACAAATAACATGACATCATGTACATCATGTAATCTCCCTCAGAGTAGTAACAAATAACATGAGATCATGTACATCATGTAATCTCCCTCAGAGTAGTGACAAATAACATGACATCATGTAATCTCCCTCAGAGTAGTAACAAATAACATGACATCATGTACATCATGTAATCTCCCTCAGAGTAGTAACTAATAACATGACATCATGTAGTCTCCCTCAGAGTAGTGACAAATAACATGACATCATGTAATCTCCCTCAGAGTAGTAACAAATAACATGACATCATGTACATCATGTAATCTCCCTCAGAGTAGTGACAAATAACATGACATCATGTACATCATGTAATCTCCCTCAGAGTAATAACTAATAACATGACATCATGTAATCTCCCTCAGAGTAGTAACTAATAACATGACATCATGTACATCATGTAATCTCCCTCAGAGTAGTGACAAATAACATGACATCATGTAATCTCCCTCAGAGTAGTAACACATAACATGACATCATGTAATCTCCCTCAGAGTAGTAACAAATAACATGAGATCATGTACATCATGTAATCTCCCTCAGAGTAGTGACAAATAACATGACATCATGTAATCTCCCTCAGAGTAGTAACAAATAACATGACATCATGTACATCATGTAATCTCCCTCAGAGTAATAACTAATAACATGACATCATGTAATCTCCCTCAGAGTAGTAACTAATAACATGACATCATGTACATCATGTAATCTCCCTCAGAGTAGTAACAAATAACATGACATCATGTAATCTCCCTCAGAGTAGTAACAAATAACATGACATCATGCACATCATGTAATCTCCCTCAGAGTAGTAACAAATAACATGACATCATATACATCATGTCATCTCCCTCAGAGTAGTAACAAATAACATGACATCATGTAATCTCCCTCAGAGTAGTAACAAATAACATGACATCATATAATCTCCCTCAGAGTAGTGACAAATAACATGACATCATGTTCATCATGTAATCTCCCTCAGAGTAGTGACAAATAACATGACATCATGTACATCATGTAATCTCCCTCAGAGTAGTAACAAATAACATGACATCATGTAATCTCCCTCAGAGTAGTGACAAATAACATGACATCATGTAATCTCCCTCAGAGTAGTAACAAATATCATGCCATCATGTAATCTCCCTCAGAGTAGTAACAAATAACATGACATCATGTACATCATGTAATCTCCCTCAGAGTAGTGACAAATAACATGACATCATGTACATCATGTAATCTCCCTCAGAGTGGTAACAAATAACATGACATCATGTACATCATGTAATCTCCCTCAGAGTAGTAACAAATAACATGACATCATGTAATCTCCCTCAGAGTAGTGACAAATAACATGACATCGTGTACATCATGTAATCTCCCTCAGAGTAGTAACAAATAACATGAGATCATGTACATCATGTAATCTCCCTCAGAGTAGTGACAAATAACATGACATCATGTAATCTCCCTCAGAGTAGTAACAAATAACATGACATCATGTACATCATGTAATCTCCCTCAGAGTAGTAACTAATAACATGACATCATGTAATCTCCCTCAGAGTAGTGACAAATAACATGACATCATGTACATCATGTAATCTCCCTCAGAGTAGTAACAAATAACATGACATCATGTACATCATGTAATCTCCCTCAGAGTAGTAACAAATAACATGACATCATGTAATCTCCCTCAGAGTAGTAACAAATAACATGACATCATGCACATCATGTAATCTCCCTCAGAGTAGTAACAAATAACATGACATCATATACATCATGTCATCTCCCTCAGAGTAGTAACAAATAACATGACATCATGTAATCTCCCTCAGAGTAGTAACAAATAACATGACATCATATAATCTCCCTCAGAGTAGTGACAAATAACATGACATCATGTTCATCATGTAATCTCCCTCAGAGTAGTGACAAATAACATGACATCATGTACATCATGTAATCTCCCTCAGAGTAGTAACAAATAACATGACATCATGTAATCTCCCTCAGAGTAGTGACAAATAACATGACATCATGTAATCTCCCTCAGAGTAGTAACAAATATCATGCCATCATGTAATCTCCCTCAGAGTAGTAACAAATAACATGACATCATGTACATCATGTAATCTCCCTCAGAGTAGTGACAAATAACATGACATCATGTACATCATGTAATCTCCCTCAGAGTGGTAACAAATAACATGACATCATGTACATCATGTAATCTCCCTCAGAGTAGTAACAAATAACATGACATCATGTAATCTCCCTCAGAGTAGTGACAAATAACATGACATCATGTACATCATGTAATCTCCCTCAGAGTAGTAACAAATAACATGAGATCATGTACATCATGTAATCTCCCTCAGAGTAGTGACAAATAACATGACATCATGTAATCTCCCTCAGAGTAGTAACAAATAACATGACATCATGTACATCATGTAATCTCCCTCAGAGTAGTAACTAATAACATGACATCATGTAGTCTCCCTCAGAGTAGTGACAAATAACATGACATCATGTACATCATGTAATCTCCCTCAGAGTAGTAACAAATAACATGACATCATGTAATCTCCCTCAGTGTAGTAACTAATAACATGACATGTACATCATGTAATCTCCCTCAGAGTAGTAACAAATAACATGACATCATGTAATCTCCCTTAGAGCAGTAACAAATAACATGACATCATGTACATCATGTAATCTCCCTCAGAGTAGTGACAAATAACATGACATCATGTACATCATGTAATCTCCCTCAGAGTAGTGACAAATAACATGACATCATGCACATCATGTAATCTCCCTCAGAGTAGTAACAAATAACATGACATCATGTACATCATGTAATCTCCCTCAGAGTAGTAACTAATAACATGACATCATGTACATCA
The DNA here is from genome assembly GCA_963680875.1 of Bathymodiolus brooksi. Classification (NCBI taxonomy): domain Eukaryota; kingdom Metazoa; phylum Mollusca; class Bivalvia; order Mytilida; family Modiolidae; genus Bathymodiolus; species Bathymodiolus brooksi. The sequence continues at coordinate 102,723,209 of OY804585.1, forward strand.
TGTAATCTCCCTCAGAGTAGTAACAAATAACATGACATCATGCACATCATGTAATCTCCCTCAGAGTAGTGACAAATAACATGACATCATGTACATCATGTAATCTCCCTCAGAGTAGTGAAAAATAACATGACATCATGTACATCATGTAATCTCCCTCAGAGTAGTGACAAATAACATGACATCATGTACATCATGTAATCTCCCTCAGAGTAGTAACAAATAACATGACATCATGTACATCATGTAATCTCCCTCAGAGTAGTAACTAATAACATGACATCATGTACATCATGTAATCTCCCTCAGAGTAGTAACAAATAACATGACATCATGCACATCATGTAATCTCCCTCAGAGTAGTGACAAATAACATGACATCATGTACATCATGTAATCTCCCTCAGAGTAGTAACAAATAACATGACATCATGTAATCTCCCTCAGAGTAGTGACAAATAACATGACATCATGTAATCTCCCTCAGAGTAGTAACAAATAACATGCCATCATGTAATCTCCCTCAGAGTAGTAACAAATAACATGACATCATGTACATCATGTAATCTCCCTCAGAGTAGTAACTAATAACATGACATCATGTAATCTCCCTCAGAGTAGTGACAAATAACATGACATCATGTACATCATGTAATCTCCCTCAGAGTAGTAACAATTAACATGAGATCATGTACATCATGTAATCTCCCTCAGAGTAGTGACAAATAACATGACATCATGTAATCTCCCTCAGAGTAGTGACAAATAACATGACATCATGTAATCTCCCTCAGAGTAGTAACAAATAACATGACATCATGTACATCATGTAATCTCCCTCAGAGTAGTAACTAATAACATGACATCATGTAATCTCCCTCAGAGTAGTGACAAATAACATGACATCATGTACATCATGTAATCTCCCTCAGAGTAGTAACAAATAACATGACATCATGTACATCATGTAATCTCCCTCAGAGTAGTAACAAATAACATGACATCATGTAATCTCCCTCAGAGTAGTGAAAATAACATGACATCATGTGCATCATGTAATCTCCCTCAGAGTAGTAACAAATAACATGACATCATGTACATCATGTAATCTCCCTCAGAGTAGTAACAAATAACATGACATCATGTAATCTCCCTCAGAGTAGTGAAAATAACATGACATCATGTGCATCATGTAATCTCCCTCAGAGTAGTAACTAATAACATGACATCATGTAATCTCCCTCAGAGTAATAACAAATAACATGACATCATGTAATCTCCCTCAGAGTAGTGACAAATAACATGACATCATGTACATCATGTAATCTCCCTCAGAGTAGTGACAAATAACATGACATCATGTACATCATGTAATCTCCCTCAGAGTAGTAACAAATAACATGACATCATGTACATCATGTAATCTCCCTCAGAGTAGTAACTAATAACATGACATCATGTACATCATGTAATCTCCCTCAGAGTAGTAACAAATAACATGACATCATGCACATCATGTAATCTCCCTCAGAGTAGTGACAAATAACATGACATGATGTACATCATGTAATCTCCCTCAGAGTAGTAACAAATAACATGACATCATGTAATCTCCCTCAGAGTAGTGACAAATAACATGACATCATGTAATCTCCCTCAGAGTAGTAACAAATAACATGCCATCATGTAATCTCCCTCAGAGTAGTAACAAATAACATGACATCATGTACATCATGTAATCTCCCTCAGAGTAGTAACTAATAACATGACATCATGTAATCTCCCTCAGAGTAGTGACAAATAACATGACATCATGTACATCATGTAATCTCCCTCAGAGTAGTAACAAATAACATGAGATCATGTACATCATGTAATCTCCCTCAGAGTAGTGACAAATAACATGACATCATGTAATCTCCCTCAGAGTAGTAACAAATAACATGACATCATGTACATCATGTAATATCCCTCAGAGTAGTAACTAATAACATGACATCATGTAATCTCCCTCAGAGTAGTGACAAATAACATGACATCATGTACATCATGTAATCTCCCTCAGAGTAGTAACAAATAAAATGACATCATGTACATCATGTAATCTCCCTCAGAGTAGTAACAAATAACATGACATCATGTAATCTCCCTCAGAGTAGTGACAAATAACATGACATCATGTGCATCATGTAATCTCCCTCAGAGTAGTAACAAATAACATGACATCATGTACATCATGTAATCTCCCTCAGAGTAGTAACTAATAACATGACATCATGTACATCATGTAATCTCCCTCAGAGTAGTAACTAATAACATGACATCATGTAATCTCCCTCAGAGTAGTAACAAATAACATGACATCATGTAATCTCCCTCAGAGTAGTGACAAATAACATGACATCATGTAATCTCCCTCAGAGTAGTAACAAATAACATGACATCATGTACATCATATAATCTCCCTCAGAGTAGTAACTAATAACATGACATCATGTACATCATGTAATCTCCCTCAGAGTAGTGACAAATAACATGACATCATGTACATCATGTAATCTCCCTCAGAGTAGTGACAAATAACATGACATCATGTACATCATGTAATCTCCCTCAGAGTAGTAACAAATAACATGACATCATGTACATCATGTAATCTCCCTCAGAGTAGTAACTAATAACATGACATCATGTACATCATGTAATCTCCCTCAGAGTAGTAACAAATAACATGACATCATGCACATCATGTAATCTCCCTCAGAGTAGTGACAAATAACATGACATCATGTACATCATGTAATCTCCCTCAGAGTAGTAACAAATAACATGACATCATGTAATCTCCCTCAGAGTAGTGACAAATAACATGACATCATGTAATCTCCCTCAGAGTAGTAACAAATAACATGCCATCATGTAATCTCCCTCAGAGTAGTAACAAATAACATGACATCATGTACATCATGTAATCTCCCTCAGAGTAGTAACTAATAACATGACATCATGTAATCTCCCTCAGAGTAGTGACAAATAACATGACATCATGTACATCATGTAATCTCCCTCAGAGTAGTAACAAATAACATGACATCATGTAATCTCCCTCAGAGTAGTGACAAATAACATGACATCTTGTAATCTCCCTCAGAGTAGTAACAAATAACATGACATCATGTACATCATGTAATCTCCCTCAGAGTAGTAACTAATAACATGACATCATGTAATCTCCCTCAGAGTAGTGACAAATAACATGACATCATGTACATCATGTAATCTCCCTCAGAGTAGTAACAAATAACATGACATCATGTACATCATGTAATCTCCCTCAGAGTAGTAACAAATAACATGACATCATGTACATCATGTAATCTCCCTCAGAGTAGTGACAAATAACATGACATCATGTAATCTCCCTCAGAGTAGTGACAAATAACATGACATCATGTACATCATGTAATCTCCCTCAAGAGTAGTAACAAATAACATGACATCATGTAATCTCCCTCAGAGTAGTAACAAATAACATGACATCATGTAATCTCCCTCAGAGTAGTGACAAATAACATGATGTCATGTACATCATGTACTCTCCCTCAGAGTAGTAACAAATAACATGACATCATGTAATCTCCCTCAGAGTAGTAACAAATAACATGACATCATGTAATCTCCCTCAGAGTAGTGACAAATAACATGACATCATGTACATCATGTAATCTCCCTCAGAGTAGTAACTAATAACATGACATCATGTAATCTCCCTCAGAGTAGTAACAAATAACATGACATCATGTAATCTCCCTCAGAGTAGTGACAAATAACATGACATCATGCACATCATGTAATCTTCCTCAGAGTAGTAACAAATAACATGACATCATGTACATCATGTAATCTCCCTCAGAGTAGTAACAAATAACATGACATCATGTAATCTCCCTCAGAGTAGTGACAAATAACATGACATCATGTGCATCATTTAATCTCCCTCAGAGTAGTAACAAATAACATGACATCATGTACATCATGTAATCTCCCTCAGAGTAGTAACTAATAACATGACATCATGTACATCATGTAATCTCCCTCAGAGTAGTAACTAATAACATGACATCATGTAATCTCCCTCAGAGTAGTAACAAATAACATGACATCATGTAATCTCCCTCAGAGTAGTGACAAATAACATGACATCATGTAATCTCCCTCAGAGTAGTAACAAATAACATGACATCATGTACATCATGTAATCTCCCTCAGAGTAGTGACAAATAACATGACATCATGCACATCATGTAATCTCCCTCAGAGTAGTAACAAATAACATGACATCATGTAATCTCCCTCAGAGTAGTAACAAATAACATGACATCATGTAATCTCCCTCAGAGTAGTAACAAATAACATGATATCATGTACATCATGTAATCTCCCTCAGAGTAGTAACAAATAACATGACATCATGTACATCATGTAATCTCCCTCAGAGTAGTAACTAATAACATGACATCATGTACATCATGTAATCTCCCTCAGAGTAGTGACAAATAACATGACATCATGTAATCTCCCTCAGAGTAGTAACAAATAACATGACATCATGTAATCTCCCTCAGAGTAGTAACAAATAACATGGCATCATGTAATCTCCCTCAGAGTAGCAACTAATAACATGACATCATGTACATCATGTAATCTCCCTCGGAGTAGTAACAAATAACATGACATCATGTACATCATGTAATCTCCCTCAGAGTAGTAACTAATAGCATGACATCATGTAATCTCCCTCAGAGTAGCAACTAATAACATGACATCATGTACATCATGTAATCTCCCTCGGAGTAGTAACAAATAACATGACATCATGTACATCATGTAATCTCCCTCAGAGTAGTAACTAATAGCATGACATCATGTAATCTCCCTCAGAGTAGTAACTAATAGCATGACATCATGTAATCTCCCTCAGAGTAGTAACTAATAACATGACATCATGTACATCATGTAATCTCCCTCAGAGTAGTAACTAATAACATGACATCATGTACATCATGTAATCTCCCTCAGAGTAGTAACTAATAACATGACATCATGTACATCATGTAATCTCCCTCAGAGTAGTGACAAATAACATGACATCATGTACATCATGTAATCTCCCTCAAAGTAGTAACAAATAACATGACATCATGTACATCATGTAATCTCCCTCAGAGTAGTGACAAATAACATGACATCATGCACATCATGTAATCTCCCTCAGAGTAGTAACAAATAACATGACATCATGTAATCTCCCTCAGAGTAGTGACAAATAACATGACATTATGTAATCTCCCTCAGAGTAGTAACAAATAACATGACATCATGTACATCATGTAATCTCCCTCAGAGTAGTGACAAATAACATGACATCATGCACATCATGTAATCTCCCTCAGAGTAGTAACAAATAACATGATATCATGTAATCTCCCTCAGAGTAGTAACAAATAACATGACATCATGTAATCTCCCTCAGAGTAGTAACAAATAACATGATATCATGTACATCATGTAATCTCCCTCAGAGTAGTAACAAATAACATGACATCATATACATCATGTAATCTCCCTCAGAGTAGTAACTAATAACATGACATCATGTACATCATGTAATCTCCCTCAGAGTAGTGACAAATAACATGACATCATGTAATCTCCCTCAGAGTAGTAACAAATAACATGACATCATGTAATCTCCCTCAGAGTAGTAACAAATAACATGGCATCATGTAATCTCCCTCAGAGTAGCAACTAATAACATGACATCATGTACATCATGTAATCTCCCTCGGAGTAGTAACAAATAACATGACATCATGTACATCATGTAATCTCCCTCAGAGTAGTAACTAATAGCATGACATCATGTAATCTCCCTCAGAGTAGCAACTAATAACATGACATCATGTACATCATGTAATCTCCCTCGGAGTAGTAACAAATAACATGACATCATGTACATCATGTAATCTCCCTCAGAGTAGTAACTAATAGCATGACATCATGTAATCTCCCTCAGAGTAGTAACTAATAACATGACATCATGTACATCATGTAATCTCCCTCAGAGTAGTAACTAATAACATGACATCATGTACATCATGTAATCTCCCTCAGAGTAGTAACTAATAACATGACATCATGTACATCATGTAATCTCCCTCAGAGTAGTGACAAATAACATGACATCATATACATCATGTAATCTCCCTCAAAGTAGTAACAAATAACATGACATCATGTACATCATGTAATCTCCCTCAGAGTAGTGACAAATAACATGACATCATGCACATCATGTAATCTCCCTCAGAGTAGTAACAAATAACATGACATCATGTAATCTCCCTCAGAGTAGTGACAAATAACATGACATTATGTAATCTCCCTCAGAGTAATAACAAATAACATGACATCATGTAATCTTCCTCAGAGTAGTAACAAATAACATGACATCATGTAATCTCCCTCAGAGTAGTAACAAATAACATGACATCATGTAATCTCCCTCAGAGTAGTAACAAATAACATGACATTATGTAATCTCCTTCAGAGTAGTAACAAATAACATGACATCATGTACATCATGTAATCTCCCTCAGAGTAGTGACAAATAACATGACATCATGTACATCATGTAATCTCCCTCAGAGTAGTAACAAATAACATGACATCATGTAATCTCCCTCAGAGTAGTGACAAATAACGTGACATCATGTAATCTCCCTCAGAGTAGTAACAAATAACATGACATCATGTACATCATGTAATCTCCCTCAGAGCAGTAACAAATAACATGACATCATGTACATCATGTAATCTCCCTCAGAGTAGTAACTAATAACCTGACATCATGTAATCTCCCTCAGAGTAGTGACAAATAACATGACATCATGTACATCATGTAATCTCCCTCAGAGTAGTAACAAATAACATGACATCATGTAATCTCCCTCAGAGTAGTAACAAATAACATGACAGCATGCACATCATGTAATCTCCCTCAGAGTAGTAACAAATAACATGACATCATGTACATCATGTAATCTCCCTCAGAGTAGTAACTAATAGCATGACATCATGTAATCTTCCTCAGAGTAGTAACTAATAACATGACATCATGTAATCTCCCTCAGAGTAGTAACTAATAACATGACATCATGTACATCATGTAATCTCCCTCAGAGTAGTAACTAATAACATGACATCATGTACATCATGTAATCTCCCTCAGAGTAGTAACAAATAACATGACATCATGCACAGCATGTAATCTCCCTCAGAGTAGTGACAAATAACATGACATCATGTACATCATGTAATCTGCCTCAGAGTAGTAACAAATAACATGACATCATGTACATCATGTAATCTCCCTCAGAGTAGTGACAAATAACATGACATCATGTACATCATGTAATCTGCCTCAGAGTAGTGACAAATAACATGACATCATGTACATCATGAAATCTCCCTCAGAGTAGTAACAAATAACATGACATCATGTAATCTCCCTCAGAGTAGTAACAAATAACATGACATCATGTACATCATGTAATCTCCCTCAGAGTAGTAACAAATAACATGACATCATGTACATCATGTAATCTCCCTCAGAGTAGTAACAAATAACATGACATCATGTAATCTCCCTCAGAGTAGTAACAAATAACATGACATCATGTAATCTCCCTCAGAGTAGTAACACATAACATGACATCATGTACATCATGTAATCTCCCTCAGAGTAGTAACTAATAACATGACATCATGTACATCATGTAATCTCCCTCAGAGTAGTGACAAATAACATGACATCATGTAATCTCCCTCAGAGTAGTAACAAATAACATGACATCATATAATCTCCATCAGAGTAGTAACTAATAACATGACATCATGTAATCTCCCTCAGAGTAGTAACAAATAACATGATATCATGTACATCATGTAATCTCCCTCAGAGTAGTAACAAATAACATGACATCATGTAATCTCCCTCAGAGTAGTAACAAATAACATGACATCATGTAATCTCCCTCAGAGTAGTAACAAATAACATGACATCATGTAATCTCCCTCAGAGTAGTGACAAATAACATGACATCATGTAATATCCTTCAGAGTAGTAACAAATAACATGACATCATGTACATCATGTAATCTCCCTCAGAGTAGTGACAAATAACATGACATCATGCACATCATGTAATCTCCCTCAGAGTAGTAACAAATAACATGACATCATGTAATCTCCCTCAGAGTAGTGACAAATAACATGACATCATGTAATCTCCCTCAGAGTAGTAACAAATAACATGACATCATGTACATCATGTAATCTCCCTCAGAGTAGTGACAAATAACATGACATCATGCACATCATGTAATCTCCCTCAGAGTAGTAACAAATAACATGACATCATGTAATCTCCCTCAGAGTAGTAACAAATAACATGACATCATGTAATCTCCCTCAGAGTAGTAACAAATAACATGATATCATGTACATCATGTAATCTCCCTCAGAGTAGTAACAAATAACATGACATCATGTACATCATGTAATCTCCCTCAGAGTAGTAACTAATAACATGACATCATGTACATCATGTAATCTCCCTCAGAGTAGTGACAAATAACATGACATCATGTAATCTCCCTCAGAGTAGTAACAAATAACATGACATCATGTAATCTCCCTCAGAGTAGTAACAAATAACATGGCATCATGTAATCTCCCTCAGAGTAGCAACTAATAACATGACATCATGTACATCATGTAATCTCCCTCGGAGTAGTAACAAATAACATGACATCATGTACATCATGTAATCTCCCTCAGAGTAGTAACTAATAGCATGACATCATGTAATCTCCCTCAGAGTAGCAACTAATAACATGACATCATGTACATCATGTAATCTCCCTCGGAGTAGTAACAAATAACATGACATCATGTACATCATGTAATCTCCCTCAGAGTAGTAACTAATAGCATGACATCATGTAATCTCCCTCAGAGTAGTAACTAATAGCATGACATCATGTAATCTCCCTCAGAGTAGTAACTAATAACATGACATCATGTACATCATGTAATCTCCCTCAGAGTAGTAACTAATAACATGACATCATGTACATCATGTAATCTCCCTCAGAGTAGTAACTAATAACATGACATCATGTACCTCATGTAATCTCCCTCAGAGTAGTGACAAATAACATGACATCATGTACATCATGTAATCTCCCTCAAAGTAGTAACAAATAACATGACATCATGTACATCATGTAATCTCCCTCAGAGTAGTGACAAATAACATGACATCATGCACATCATGTAATCTCCCTCAGAGTAGTAACAAATAACATGACATCATGTAATCTCCCTCAGAGTAGTGACAAATAACATGACATTATGTAATCTCCCTCAGAGTAGTAACAAATAACATGACATCATGTACATCATGTAATCTCCCTCAGAGTAGTGACAAATAACATGACATCATGCACATCATGTAATCTCCCTCAGAGTAGTAACAAATAACATGATATCATGTAATCTCCCTCAGAGTAGTAACAAATAACATGACATCATGTAATCTCCCTCAGAGTAGTAACAAATAACATGATATCATGTACATCATGTAATATCCCTCAGAGTAGTAACAAATAACATGACATCATGTACATCATGTAATCTCCCTCAGAGTAGTAACTAATAACATGACATCATGTACATCATGTAATCTCCCTCAGAGTAGTGACAATTAACATGACATCATGTAATCTCCCTCAGAGTAGTAACAAATAACATGACATCATGTAATCTCCCTCAGGGTAGTAACAAATAACATGGCATCATGTAATCTCCCTCAGAGTAGCAACTAATAACATGACATCATGTACATCATGTAATCTCCCTCGGAGTAGTAACAAATAACATGACATCATGTACATCATGTAATCTCCCTCAGAGTAGTAACTAATAGCATGACATCATGTAATCTCCCTCAGAGTAGCAACTAATAACATGACATCATGTACATCATGTAATCTCCCTCGGAGTAGTAACAAATAACATGACATCATGTACATCATGTAATCTCCCTCAGAGTAGTAACTAATAGCATGACATCATGTAATCTCCCTCAGAGTAGTAACTAATAACATGACATCATGTACATCATGTAATCTCCCTCAGAGTAGTAACTAATAACATGACATCATGTACATCATGTAATCTCCCTCAGAGTAGTAACTAATAACATGACATCATGTACATCATGTAATCTCCCTCAGAGTAGTGACAAATAACATGACATCATGTACATCATGTAATCTCCCTCAAAGTAGTAACAAATAACATGACATCATGTACATCATGTAATCTCCCTCAGAGGAGTGACAAATAACATGACATCATGTACATCATGTAATCTCCCTCAAAGTAGTAACAAATATCATGACATCATGTACATCATGTAATCTCCCTCAGAGGAGTGACAAATAACATGACATCATATACATCATGTAATCTCCCTCAGAGTAGTAACAAATAACATGACATCATGTACATCATGTAATCTCCCTCAGAGTAGTAACAAATAACATGACATCATGTAATCTCCCTCAGAGTAGTAACAAATAACATGACATCATGTAATCTCCCTCAGAGTAGTGACAAATAACATGACATTATGTAATCTCCTTCAGAGTAGTAACACATAACATGACATCATGTAATCTCCCTCAGAGTAGTGACAAATAACATGACATCATGTACATCACGTAATCTCCCTCAGAGTAGTAACAAATAACATGACATCATGTAATCTCCCTCAGAGTAGTGACAAATAACGTGACATCATGTAATCTCCCTCAGAGTAGTAACAAATAACATGACATCATGTACATCATGTAATCTCCCTCAGAGTAGTAACAAATAACATGACATCATGTAATCTCCCTCAGAGTAGTAACTAATAACCTGACATCATGTAATCTCCCTCAGAGTAGTGACAAATAACATGACATCATGTACATCATGTAATCTCCCTCAGAGTAGTAACAAATAACATGACATCATGTAATCTCCCTTAGAGTAGTAACAAATAACATGACAGCATGCACATCATGTAATCTCCCTCAGAGTAGTAACAAATAACATGACATCATGTAATCTCCCTCAGAGTAGTAACAAATAACATGACATCATGTACATCATGTAATCTCCCTCAGAGTAGTAACAAATAACATGACATCATGTAATCTCCCTCAGAGAAGTAACAAATAACATGACATCATGTAATCTCCCTCAGAGTAGTGACAAATAACATGACATCATGTAATCTCCCTCAGAGTAGTAACTAATAACATGACATCATGTAATCTCCCTCAGAGTAGTAACAAATAACATGACATCATATACATGATGTAATCTCCCTCAGAGTAGTAACAAATAACATGACATCATGTAATCTCCCTCAGAGTAGTAACTAATAACATGACATCATGTAATCTCCCTCAGAGTAGTAACAAATAAAATGACATCATGTAATCTCCCTCAGAGTAGTGACAAATAACATGACATCATGTACATCATGTAATCTCCCTCAGAGTAGTAACAAATAACATGACATCATGTAATCTCCCTCAGAGTAGTGACAAATAATATGACATCATGTACATCATGTAATCTTCCTCAGAGTAGTAACAAATAACATGACATCATGTAATCTCCCTCTGAGTAGTAACTAATAACATGACATCATGTACATCATTTAATCTCCCTCAGAGTAGTAACAAATAACATGACATAATGTATATCATATAATCTCCCTCAGAGTAGTAACTAATAACATGACATCATGTACATCATGTAATCTCCCTCAGAGTAGTAACAAATAACATGACATCATGTAATCTCCCTCAGAGTAGTAACAAATAACATGATATCATGTAATCTCCCTCAGAGTAGTAACTAATAACATGACATCCTGTAATCTCCCTCAGAGTAGTAACAAATAACATGACATCATGTACATCATGTAATCTCCCTCAGAGTAGTGACAAATAGCATGACATCATGTACATCATGTAATCTCCCTCAGAGTAGTAACAAATAACATGACATCATGTAATCTCCCTCAGAGTAGTAACAAATAACATGACATCATGTAATCTCTCTCAGAGTAGTGACAAATAACATGACATCATGTAATCTCCCTCAGAGTAGTAACAAATAACATGACATCATGTACATCATGTAATCTCCCTCAGAGTAGTAACAAATAACATGACATCATGTACATCATGTAATCTCCCTCAGAGTAGTGACAAATAACATGACATCATGTACATCATGTAATCTCCCTCAGAGTAGTAACAAATAACATGACATCATGTACATCATGTAATCTCCCTCAGAGTAGTAACAAATAACATGACATCATGTAATCTCCCTCAGAGTAGTGACAAATAACATGACATCATGTAATCTCCCTCAGAGTAGTAACTAATAACATGACATCATGTAATCTCCCTCAGAGTAGTAACAAATAACATGACATCATGTACTCTCCCTCTAGAGTAGTGACAAATAACATGACATCATGTACATCATGTAATCTCCCTCAGAATAGTAACAAATAACATGACATCATGTAATCTCCCTCAGAGTAGTAACAAATAACATGACATCATGTAATCTCCCTCAGAGTAGTAACAAATAACATGACATCATGTAATCTCCCTCAGAGTAGTAACAAATAACATGACATCATGTACATCATGTAATCTCCCTCAGAGTAGTAACAAATAACATGACATCATGTAATCTCCCTCAGAGAAGTAACAAATAACATGACATCATGTAATCTCCCCTAGAGTAGTAACAAATAACATGACATCATGTAATCTCCCTCAGAGTAGTGACAAATAACATGACATCATGTACATCATGTAATCTCCCTCAGAGTAGTAACAAATAACATGACATCATGTAATCTCCCTCAGAGTAGTGACAAATAACATGACATCATGTACATCATGTAATCTCCCTCAGAGTAGTAACAAATAACATGACATCATGTACATCATGTAATCTCCCTCAGAGTAGTAACAAATAACATGACATCATGTAATCTCCCTCAGAGTAGTGACAAATAACATGACATTATGTAATCTCCTTCAGAGTAGTAACAAATAACATGACATCATGTAATCTCCCTCAGAGTAGTGACAAATAACATGACATCATGTACATCATGTAATCTCCCTCAGAGTAGTAACAAATAACATGACATCATGTAATCTCCCTCAGAGTAGTGACAAATAACGTGACATCATGTAATCTCCCTCAGAGTAGTAACAAATAGCATGACATCATGTACATCATGTAATCTCCCTCAGAGTAGTAACAAATAACATGACATCATGTAATCTCCCTCAGAGTAGTAACTAATAACCTGACATCATGTAATCTCCCTCAGAGTAGTTACAAATAACATGACATCATGTACATCATGTAATCTCCCTCAGAGTAGTAACTAATAACATGACATCATGTACATCATGTAATCTCCCTCAGAGTAGTAACTAATAACATGACATCATGTACATCAGGTAATCTCCCTCAGAGTAGTGACAAATAACATGACATCATGTACATCATGTAATCTCCCTCAAAGTAGTAACAAATAACATGACATCATGTACATCATGTAATCTCCCTCAGAGGAGTGACAAATAACATGACATCATGTACATCATGTAATCTCCCTCAAAGTAGTAACAAATATCATGACATCATGTACATCATGTAATCTCCCTCAGAGGAGTGACAAATAACATGACATCATATACATCATGTAATCTCCCTCAGAGTAGTAACAAATAACATGACATCATGTAATCTCCCTCAGAGTAGTGACAAATAACATGACATCATGTAATCTCCTTCAGAGTAGTAACAAATAACATGACATCATGTACATCATGTAATCTCCCTCAGAGTAGTAACAAATAACATGACATCATGTACATCATGTAATCTCCCTCAGAGTAGTAACAAATAACATGACATCATGTACATCATGTAATCTCCCTCAGAGTAGTAACAAATAACATGACATCATGTACATCATGTAATCTCCCTCAGAGTAGTGACAAATAACATGACATCATGTACATCATGTAATCTCCCTCAGAGTAGTAACAAATAACATGACATCATGTAATCTCCCTCAGAGTAGTAACAAATAACATGACATCATGTACATCATGTAATCTCCCTCAGAGTAGTAACAAATAACATGACATCATGTACATCATGTAATCTCCCTCAGAGTAGTAACAAATAACATGACATCATGTAATCTCCCTCAGAGTAGTAACAAATAACATGACATTATGTAATCTCCCTCAGAGTAGTGACAAATAACATGACATCATGTAATCTCCCTCAGAGTAGTAACAAATAACATGACAGCATGCACATCATGTAATCTCCCTCAGAGTAGTAACAAATAACATGATATCATGTAATCTCCCTCAGAGTAGTAACAAATAACATGACATCATGTAATCTCCCTCAGAGTAGTAACAAATAACATGACATCATGTACATCATGTAATCTCCCTCAGAGTAGTAACAAATAACATGACATCATGTAATCTCCCTCAGAGAAGTAACAAATAACATGACATCATGTAATCTCCCCTAGAGTAGTAACAAATAACATGACATCATGTAATCTCCCTCAGAGTAGTGACAAATAACATGACATCATGTAATCTCCCTCAGAGTAGTAACTAATAACATGACATCATGTAATCTCCCTCAGAGTAGTAGCAAATAACATGACATCATATACATGATGTAATCTCCCTCAGAGTAGTAACAAATAACATGACATCATGTAATCTCCCTCAGAGTAGTAACTAATAACATGACATCATGTAATCTCCCTCAGAGTAGTAACAAATAAAATGACATCATGTAATCTCCCTCAGAGTAGTGACAAATAACATGACATCATGTACATCATGTAATCTCCCTCAGAGTAGTAACAAATAACATGACATCATGTAATCTCCCTCAGAGTAGTGACAAATAATATGACATCATGTACATCATGTAATCTTCCTCAGAGTAGTAACAAATAACATGACATCATGTAATCTCCCTCTGAGTAGTAACTAATAACATGACATCATGTACATCATTTAATCTCCCTCAGAGTAGTAACAAATAACATGACATAATGTATATCATATAATCTCCCTCAGAGTAGTAACTAATAACATGACATCATGTACATCATGTAATCTCCCTCAGAGTAGTAACAAATAACATGACATCATGTAATCTCCCTCAGAGTAGTAACAAATAACATGATATCATGTAATCTCCCTCAGAGTAGTAATTAATAACATGACATCCTGTAATCTCCCTCAGAGTAGTAACAAATAACATGACATCATGTACATCATGTAATCTCCCTCAGAGTAGTGACAAATAGCATGACATCATGTACATCATGTAATCTCCCTCAGAGTAGTAACAAATAACATGACATCATGTAATCTCCCTCAGAGTAGTAACAAATAACATGACATCATGTAATCTCTCTCAGAGTAGTGACAAATAACATGACATCATGTAATCTCCCTCAGAGTAGTAACAAATAACATGACATCATGTACATCATGTAATCTCCCTCAGAGTAGTAACAAATAACATGACATCATGTACATCATGTAATCTCCCTCAGAGTAGTGACAAATAACATGACATCATGTACATCATGTAATCTCCCTCAGAGTAGTAACAAATAACATGACATCATGTACATCATGTAATCTCCCTCAGAGTAGTAACAAATAACATGACATCATGTAATCTCCCTCAGAGTAGTGACAAATAACATGACATCATGTAATCTCCCTCAGAGTAGTAACTAATAACATGACATCATGTAATCTCCCTCAGAGTAGTAACAAATAACATGACATCATGTACTCTCCCTCTAGAGTAGTGACAAATAACATGACATCATGTACATCATGTAATCTCCCTCAGAATAGTAACAAATAACATGACATCATGTAATCTCCCTCAGAGTAGTAACAAATAACATGACATCATGTAATCTCCCTCAGAGTAGTAACAAATAACATGACATCATGTAATCTCCCTCAGAGTAGTAACAAATAACATGACATCATGTACATCATGTAATCTCCCTCAGAGTAGTAACAAATAACATGACATCATGTAATCTCCCTCAGAGAAGTAACAAATAACATGACATCATGTAATCTCCCCTAGAGTAGTAACAAATAACATGACATCATGTAATCTCCCTCAGAGTAGTGACAAATAACATGACATCATGTACATCATGTAATCTCCCTCAGAGTAGTAACAAATAACATGACATCATGTAATCTCCCTCAGAGTAGTGACAAATAACATGACATCATGTACATCATGTAATCTCCCTCAGAGTAGTAACAAATAACATGACATCATGTACATCATGTAATCTCCCTCAGAGTAGTAACAAATAACATGACATCATGTAATCTCCCTCAGAGTAGTGACAAATAACATGACATTATGTAATCTCCTTCAGAGTAGTAACAAATAACATGACATCATGTAATCTCCCTCAGAGTAGTGACAAATAACATGACATCATGTACATCATGTAATCTCCCTCAGAGTAGTAACAAATAACATGACATCATGTAATCTCCCTCAGAGTAGTGACAAATAACGTGACATCATGTAATCTCCCTCAGAGTAGTAACAAATAACATGACATCATGTACATCATGTAATCTCCCTCAGAGTAGTAACAAATAACATGACATCATGTAATCTCCCTCAGAGTAGTAACTAATAACCTGACATCATGTAATCTCCCTCAGAGTAGTTACAAATAACATGACATCATGTACATCATGTAATCTCCCTCAGAGTAGTAACTAATAACATGACATCATGTACATCATGTAATCTCCCTCAGAGTAGTAACTAATAACATGACATCATGTACATCAGGTAATCTCCCTCAGAGTAGTGACAAATAACATGACATCATGTACATCATGTAATCTCCCTCAAAGTAGTAACAAATAACATGACATCATGTACATCATGTAATCTCCCTCAGAGGAGTAACAAATAACATGACATCATGTAATCTCCCCTAGAGTAGTAACAAATAACATGACATCATGTAATCTCCCTCAGAGTAGTGACAAATAACATGACATCATGTACATCATGTAATCTCCCTCAGAGTAGTAACAAATAACATGACATCATGTAATCTCCCTCAGAGTAGTGACAAATAATATGACATCATGTACATCATGTAATCTTCCTCAGAGTAGTAACAAATAACATGACATCATGTAATCTCCCTCTGAGTAGTAACTAATAACATGACATCATGTACATCATGTAATCTCCTTCAGAGTAGTAACAAATAACATGACATAATGTATATCATATAATCTCCCTCAGAGTAGTAACTAATAACATGACATCATGTACATCATGTAATCTCCCTCAGAGTAGTAACAAATAACATGACATCATGTAATCTCCCTCAGAGTAGTAACAAATAACATGACATCATGTAATCTCCCTCAGAGTAGTAACTAATAACATGACATCCTGTAATCTCCCTCAGAGTAGTAACAAATAACATGACATCATGTACATCATGTAATCTCCCTCAGAGTAGTGACAAATAGCATGACATCATGTACATCATGTAATCTCCCTCAGAGTAGTAACAAATAACATGACATCATGTAATCTCCCTCAGAGTAGTAACAAATAACATGACATCATGTAATCTCTCTCAGAGTAGTGACAAATAACATGACATAATGTAATCTCCCTCAGAGTAGTAACAAATAACATGACATCATGTACATCATGTAATCTCCCTCAGAGTAGTAACAAATAACATGACATCATGTACATCATGTAATCTCCCTCAGAGTAGTGACAAATAACATGACATCATGTACATCATGTAATCTCCCTCAGAGTAGTAACAAATAACATTACATGATGTACATCATGTAATCTCCCTCAGAGTAGTAACAAATAACATGACATCATGTAATCTCCCTCAGAGTAGTGACAAATAACATGACATCATGTAATCTCCCTCAGAGTAGTAACTATAACATGACATCATGTAATCTCCCTCAGAGTAGTAACAAATAACATGACATCATATACATGATGTAATCTCCCTCAGAGTAGTAACAAATAACATGACATCATGTAATCTCCCTCAGAGTAGTAACTAATAACATGACATCATGTAATCTCCCTCAGAGTAGTAACAAATAACATGACATCATGTACTCTCCCTCTAGAGTAGTGACAAATAACATGACATCATGTACATCATGTAATCTCCCTCAGAATAGTAACAAATAACATGACATCATGTAATCTCCCTCAGAGTAGTAACAAATAACATGACATCATGTAATCTCCCTCAGAGTAGTAACAAATAACATGACATCATGTAATCTCCCTCAGAGTAGTAACAAATAACATGACATCATGTACATCATGTAATCTCCCTCAGAGTAGTAACAAATAACATGACATCATGTAATCTCCCTCAGAGAAGTAACAAATAACATGACATCATGTAATCTCCCCTAGAGTAGTAACAAATAACATGACATCATATAATCTCCCTCAGAGTAGTGACAAATAACATGACATCATGTACATCATGTAATCTCCCTCAGAGTAGTAACAAATAACATGACATCATGTAATCTCCCTCAGAGTAGTGACAAATAATATGACATCATGTACATCATGTAATCTTCCTCAGAGTAGTAACAAATAACATGACATCATGTAATCTCCCTCTGAGTAGTAACTAATAACATGACATCATGTACATCATTTAATCTCCCTCAGAGTAGTAACAAATAACATGACATCATGTACATCATGTAATCTCCCTCAGAGTAGTAACAAATAACATGACATCATGTAATCTCCCTCAGAGTAGTGACAAATAACATGACATCATGTAATCTCCCTCAGAGTAGTAACAAATAACATGACATCATGTAATCTCCCTCAGAATAGTAACAAATAACATGATATCATGTACATCATGTAATCTCCCTCAGAGTAGTGACAAATAACATGACATCATGTACATCATGTAATCTCCCTCAGAGTAGTAACAAATAACATGACATCATGTCATCTCCCTCAGAGTAGTAACAAATAACATGACATCATGTAATCTCCCTCAGAGTAGTGACAAATAACATGACATCATGTACATCATGTAATCTGCCTCAGAGTAGTAACAAATAACATGACATCATGTAATCTCCCTCAGAGTAGTAACTAATAACATGACATCATGTATATCATGTAATCTCCCTCAGAGTAGTAACTAATAACATGACATCATGTATATCATGTAATCTCCCTCAGAGTAGTAACAAATAACATGACATCATATACATCATATAATCTCCCTCAGAGTAGTAACTAATAATATGACATCATGTACATCATGTATTCTCCCTCAGAGTAGTGACAAATAACATGACATCATGTAATCTCTCTCAGAGTAGTAACTAATAACATGACATCATGTACATCATGTAATCTCCCTCAGAGTAGTAACAAATAACATGACATCATGTACATCATGTAATCTCCCTCAGAGTAGTAACAAATAACACGACATCATGTACATCATGTAATCTCCCTCAGAGTAGTAACAAATAACATGACATCATGTAATCTCCCTCAGAGTAGTAACAAATAACATGACATCATGTAATCTCCCTCAGAGTAGTAACAAATAACATGACATCATGTACATCATGTAATCTCCCTCAGAGTAGTAACAAATAACATGACATCATATACATCATGTAATCTCCCTCAGAGTAGTAACAAATAACATGACATCATGTACATCATGTAATCTCCCTCAGAGTAGTAACAAATAACATGACATCATGTACATCATGTAATCTCCCTCAGAGTAGTAACAAATAACACGACATCATGTACATCATGTAATCTCCCTCAGAGTAGTAACAAATAACATGACATCATGTAATCTCCCTCAGAGTAGTAACAAATAACATGACATCATGTAATCTCCCTCAGAGTAGTAACAAATAACATGACATCATGTACATCATGTAATCTCCCTCAGAGTAGTAACAAATAACATGACATCATATACATCATGTAATCTCCCTCAGAGTAGTAACTAATAACATGACATCATGTACATCATGTATTCTCCCTCAGAGTAGTGACAAATAACATGACATCATGTACATCATGTAATCTCCCTCAGAGTAGTAACAAATAACATGACATCATGTACATCATGTAATCTCCCTCAGAGTAGTAACAAATAACACGACATCATGTACATCATTTAATCTCCCTCAGAGTAGTAACAAATAACATGACATCATGTAATCTCCCTCAGAGTAGTAACAAATAACATGACATCATGTACATCATGTAATCTCCCTCAGAGTAGTGACAAATAACATGACATCATGTACATCATGTAATCTCCCTCAGAGTGGTAACAAATAACATGACATGATGTACATCATGTAATCTCCCTCAGAGTAGTAACAAATAACATGACATCATGTACATCATGTAATCTCCCTCAGAGTAGTAACAAATAACATGACATCATGTAATCTCCCTCAGAGTAGTAACAAATAACATGACATCATGTAATCTCCCTCAGAGTAGTGACAAATAACATGACATTATGTAATCTCCTTCAGAGTAGTAACAAATAACATGACATCATGTAATCTCCCTCAGAGTAGTGACAAATAACATGACATCATGTACATCATGTAATCTCCCTCAGAGTAGTAACAAATAACATGACATCATGTAATCTCCCTCAGAGTAGTGACAAATAACGTGACATCATGTAATCTCCCTCAGAGTAGTAACAAATAACATGACATCATGTACATCATGTAATCTCCCTCAGAGTAGTAACAAATAACATGACATCATGTAATCTCCCTCAGAGTAGTAACTAATAAGCTGACATCATGTAATCTCCCTCAGAGTAGTGACAAATAACATGACATCATGTACATCATGTAATCTCCCTCAGAGAAGTAACAAATAACATGACATCATGTAATCTCCCCTAGAGTAGTAACAAATAACATGACATCATGTAATCTCCCTCAGAGTAGTGACAAATAACATTACATCATGTACATCATGTAATCTCCCTCAGAGTAGTAACAAATAACATGACATCATGTAATCTCCCTCAGAGTAGTGACAAATAATATGACATCATGTACATCATGTAATCTTCCTCAGAGTAGTAACAAATAACATGACATCATGTAATCTCCCTCAGAGTAGTAACTAATAACATGACATCATGTAATCTCCCTCAGAGTAGTAACAAATAACATGACATCATGTACTCTCCCTCTAGAGTAGTGACAAATAACATGACATCATGTACATCATGTAATCTCCCTCAGAATAGTAACAAATAACATGACATCATGTAATCTCCCTCAGAGTAGTAACAAATAACATGACATCATGTAATCTCCCTCAGAGTAGTAACAAATAACATGACATCATGTAATCTCCCTCAGAGTAGTAACAAATAACATGACATCATGTAATCTCCCTCAGAGTAGTAACAAATAACATGACATCATGTACATCATGTAATCTCCCTCAGAGTAGTAACAAATAACATGACATCATGTAATCTCCCTCAGAGAAGTAACAAATAACATGACATCATGTAATCTCCCCTAGAGTAGTAACAAATAACATGACATCATGTAATCTCCCTCAGAGTAGTGACAAATAACATGACATCATGTACATCATGTAATCTCCCTCAGAGTAGTAACAAATAACATGACATCATGTAATCTCCCTCAGAGTAGTGACAAATAACATGACATCATGTACATCATGTAATCTCCCTCAGAGTAGTAACAAATAACATGACACCATGTACATCATGTAATCTCCCTCAGAGTAGTAACAAATAACATGACATCATGTAATCTCCCTCAGAGTAGTGACAAATAACATGACATTATGTAATCTCCTTCAGAGTAGTAACAAATAACATGACATCATGTAATCTCCCTCAGAGTAGTGACAAATAACATGACATCATGTACATCATGTAATCTCCCTCAGAGTAGTAACAAATAACATGACATCATGTAATCTCCCTCAGAGTAGTGACAAATGACGTGACATCATGTAATCTCCCTCAGAGTAGTAACAAATAACATGACATCATGTACATCATGTAATATCCCTCAGAGTAGTAACAAATAACATGACATCATGTAATCTCCCTCAGAGTAGTAACTAATAACCTGACATCATGTAATCTCCCTCAGAGTAGTTACAAATAACATGACATCATGTACATCATGTAATCTCCCTCAGAGTAGTAACAAATAACATGACATCATGTAATCTCCCTCAGAGTAGTAACTAATAAGCTGACATCATGTAATCTCCCTCAGAGTAGTGACAAATAACATGACATCATGTACATCATGTAATCTCCCTCAGAGAAGTAACAAATAACATGACATCATGTAATCTCCCCTAGAGTAGTAACGAATAACATGACATCATGTAATCTCCCTCAGAGTAGTGACAAATAACATGACATCATGTACATCATGTAATCTTCCTCAGAGTAGTAACAAATAACATGACATCATGTAATCTCCCTCAGAGTAGTGACAAATAATATGACATCATGTACATCATGTAATCTTCCTCAGAGTAGTAACAAATAACATGACATCATGTAATCTCCCTCTGAGTAGTAACTAATAACATGACATCATGTACATCATGTAATCTCCTTCAGAGTAGTAACAAATAACATGACATAATGTATATCATATAATCTCCCTCAGAGTAGTAACTAATAACATGACATCATGTACATCATGTAATCTCCCTCAGAGTAGTAACAAATAACATGACATCATGTAATCTCCCTCAAGAGTAGTAACAAATAACATGACATCATGTAATCTCCCTCAGAGTAGTAACTAATAACATGACATCCTGTAATCTCCCTCAGAGTAGTAACAAATAACATGACATCATGTACATCATGTAATCTCCCTCAGAGTAGTGACAAATAGCATGACATCATGTACATCATGTAATCTCCCTCAGAGTAGTAACAAATAACATGACATCATGTAATCTCCCTCAGAGTAGTAACAAATAACATGACATCATGTAATCTCTCTCAGAGTAGTGACAAATAACATGACATAATGTAATCTCCCTCAGAGTAGTAACAAATAACATGACATCATGTACATCATGTAATCTCCCTCAGAGTAGTAACAAATAACATGACATCATGTACATCATGTAATCTCCCTCAGAGTAGTGACAAATAACATGACATCATGTACATCATGTAATCTCCCTCAGAGTAGTAACAAATAACATTACATGATGTACATCATGTAATCTCCCTCAGAGTAGTAACAAATAACATGACATCATGTAATCTCCCTCAGAGTAGTGACAAATAACATGACATCATGTAATCTCCCTCAGAGTAGTAACTAATAACATGACATCATGTAATCTCCCTCAGAGTAGTAACAAATAACATGACATCATATACATGATGTAATCTCCCTCAGAGTAGTAACAAATAACATGACATCATGTAATCTCCCTCAGAGTAGTAACTAATAACATGACATCATGTAATCTCCCTCAGAGTAGTAACAAATAACATGACATCATGTACTCTCCCTCTAGAGTAGTGACAAATAACATGACATCATGTACATCATGTAATCTCCCTCAGAATAGTAACAAATGACATGACATCATGTAATCTCCCTCAGAGTAGTAACAAATAACATGACATCATGTAATCTCCCTCAGAGTAGTAACAAATAACATGACATCATGTAATCTCCCTCAGAGTAGTAACAAATAACATGACATCATGTACATCATGTAATCTCCCTCAGAGTAGTAACAAATAACATGACATCATGTAATCTCCCTCAGAGAAGTAACAAATAACATGACATCATGTAATCTCCCCTAGAGTAGTAACAAATAACATGACATCATATAATCTCCCTCAGAGTAGTGACAAATAACATGACATCATGTACATCATGTAATCTCCCTCAGAGTAGTAACAAATAACATGACATCATGTAATCTCCCTCAGAGTAGTGACAAATAATATGACATCATGTACATCATGTAATCTTCCTCAGAGTAGTAACAAATAACATGACATCATGTAATCTCCCTCTGAGTAGTAACTAATAACATGACATCATGTACATCATTTAATCTCCCTCAGAGTAGTAACAAATAACATGACATCATGTACATCATGTAATCTCCCTCAGAGTAGTAACAAATAACATGACATCATGTAATCTCCCTGAGAGTAGTAACTAATAACATGACATCATGTAATCTACCTCAGAATAGTAACAAATAACATGACATCATGTACATCATGTAATCTCCCTCAGAGTAGTGACAAATAACATGACATCATGTACATCATGTAATCTCCCTCAGAGTAGTAACAAATAACATGACATCATGTCATCTCCCTCAGAGTAGTAACAAATAACATGACATCATGTAATCTCCCTCAGAGTAGTGACAAATAACATGACATCATGTACATCATGTAATCTGCCTCAGAGTAGTAACAAATAACATGACATCATGTAATCTCCCTCAGAGTAGTAACTAATAACATGACATCATGTATATCATGTAATCTCCCTCAGAGTAGTAACTAATAACATGACATCATGTATATCATGTAATCTCCCTCAGAGCAGTAACAAATAACATGACATCATATACATCATGTAATCTCCCTCAGAGTAGTAACTAATAATATGACATCATGTACATCATGTATTCTCCCTCAGAGTAGTGACAAATAACATGACATCATGTAATCTCTCTCAGAGTAGTAACTAATAACATGACATCATGTACATCATGTAATCTCCCTCAGAGTAGTAACAAATAACATGACATCATGTACATCATGTAATCTCCCTCAGAGTAGTAACAAATAACACGACATCATGTACATCATGTAATCTCCCTCAGAGTAGTAACAAATAACATGACATCATGTAATCTCCCTCAGAGTAGTAACAAATAACATGACATCATGTAATCTCCCTCAGAGTAGTAACAAATAACATGACATCATGTACATCATGTAATCTCCCTCAGAGTAGTAACAAATAACATGACATCATATACATCATGTAATCTCCCTCAGAGTAGTAACAAATAACATGACATCATGTACATCATGTAATCTCCCTCAGAGTAGTAACAAATAACATGACATCATGTACATCATGTAATCTCCCTCAGAGTAGTAACAAATAACACGACATCATGTACATCATGTAATCTCCCTCAGAGTAGTAACAAATAACATGACATCATGTAATCTCCCTCAGAGTAGTAACAAATAACATGACATCATGTAATCTCCCTCAGAGTAGTAACAAATAACATGACATCATGTACATCATGTAATCTCCCTCAGAGTAGTAGCAAATAACATGACATCATATACATCATGTAATCTCCCTCAGAGTAGTAACTAATAACATGACATCATGTACATCATGTATTCTCCCTCAGAGTAGTGACAAATAACATGACATCATGTACATCATGTAATCTCCCTCAGAGTAGTAACAAATAACATGACATCATGTACATCATGTAATCTCCCTCAGAGTAGTAACAAATAACACGACATCATGTACATCATTTAATCTCCCTCAGAGTAGTAACAAATAACATGACATCATGTAATCTCCCTCAGAGTAGTAACAAATAACATGACATCATGTAATCTCCCTCAGAGTAGTAACAAATAACATGATATCATGTACATCATGTAATCTCCCTCAGAGTAGTGACAAATAACATGACATCATATACATCATGTAATCTCCCTCAGAGTGGTAACAAATAACATGACATGATGTACATCATGTAATCTCCCTCAGAGTAGTAACAAATAACATGACATCATGTACATCATGTAATCTCCCTCAGAGTAGTAACAAATAACATGACATCATGTAATCTCCCTCAGAGTAGTAACAAATAACATGACATCATGTAATCTCCCTCAGAGTAGTGACAAATAACATGACATTATGTAATCTCCTTCAGAGTAGTAACAAATAACATGACATCATGTAATCTCCCTCAGAGTAGTGACAAATAACATGACATCATGTACATCATGTAATCTCCCTCAGAGTAGTAACAAATAACATGACATCATGTAATCTCCCTCAGAGTAGTGACAAATAACGTGACATCATGTAATCTCCCTCAGAGTAGTAACAAATAACATGACATCATGTACATCATGTAATCTCCCTCAGAGTAGTAACAAATAACATGACATCATGTAATCTCCCTCAGAGTAGTAACTAATAAGCTGACATCATGTAATCTCCCTCAGAGTAGTGACAAATAACATGACATCATGTACATCATGTAATCTCCCTCAGAGAAGTAACAAATAACATGACATCATGTAATCTCCCCTAGAGTAGTAACAAATAACATGACATCATGTAATCTCCCTCAGAGTAGTGACAAATAACATGACATCATGTACATCATGTAATCTCCCTCAGAGTAGTAACAAATAACATGACATCATGTAATCTCCCTCAGAGTAGTGACAAATAATATGACATCATGTACATCATGTAATCTTCCTCAGAGTAGTAACAAATAACATGACATCATGTAATCTCCCTCTGAGTAGTAACTAATAACATGACATCATGTACATCATGTAATCTCCTTCAGAGTAGTAACAAATAACATGACATAATGTATATCATATAATCTCCCTCAGAGTAGTAACTAATAACATGACATCATGTACATCATGTAATCTCCCTCAGAGTAGTAACAAATAACATGACATCATGTAATCTCCCTCAGAGTAGTAACAAATAACATGACATCATGTAATCTCCCTCAGAGTAGTAACTAATAACATGACATCCTGTAATCTCCCTCAGAGTAGTAACAAATAACATGACATCATGTACATCATGTAATCTCCCTCAGAGTAGTGACAAATAGCATGACATCATGTACATCATGTAATCTCCCTCAGAGTAGTAACAAATAACATGACATCATATAATCTCCCTCAGAGTAGTAACAAATAACATGACATCATGTAATCTCTCTCAGAGTAGTGACAAATAACATGACATCATGTAATCTCCCTCAGAGTAGTAACAAATAACATGACATCATGTACATCATGTAATCTCCCTCAGAGTAGTAACAAATAACATGACATCATGTACATCATGTAATCTCCCTCAGAGTAGTGACAAATAACATGACATCATGTACATCATGTAATCTCCCTCAGAGTAGTAACAAATAACATGACATCATGTACATCATGTAATCTCCCTCAGAGTAGTAACAAATAACATGACATCATGTAATCTCCCTCAGAGTAGTGACAAATAACATGACATCATGTAATCTCCCTCAGAGTAGTAACTAATAACATGACATCATGTAATCTCCCTCAGAGTAGTAACAAATAACATGACATCATATACATGATGTAATCTCCCTCAGAGTAGTAACAAATAGCATGACATCATGTAATCTCCCTCAGAGTAGTAACTAATAACATGACATCATGTAATCTCCCTCAGAGTAGTAACAAATAACATGACATCATGTACTCTCCCTCTAGAGTAGTGACAAATAACATGACATCATGTACATCATGTAATCTCCCTCAGAATAGTAACAAATAACATGACATCATGTAATCTCCCTCAGAGTAGTAACAAATAACATGACATCATGTAATCTCCCTCAGAGTAGTAACAAATAACATGACATCATGTAATCTCCCTCAGAGTAGTAACAAATAACATGACATCATGTACATCATGTAATCTCCCTCAGAGTAGTAACAAATAACATGACATCATGTAATCTCCCTCAGAGAAGTAACAAATAACATGACATCATGTAATCTCCCCTAGAGTAGTAACAAATAACATGACATCATGTAATCTCCCTCAGAGTAGTGACAAATAACATGACATCATGTACATCATGTAATCTCCCTCAGAGTAGTAACAAATAACATGACATCATGTAATCTCCCTCAGAGTAGTGACAAATAATATGACATCATGTACATCATGTAATCTTCCTCAGAGTAGTAACAAATAACATGACATCATGTAATCTCCCTCTGAGTAGTAACTAATAACATGACATCATGTACATCATTTAATCTCCCTCAGAGTAGTAACAAATAACATGACATCATGTACATCATGTAATCTCCCTCAGAGTAGTAACAAATAACATGACATCATGTAATCTCCCTCAGAGTAGTAACTAATAACATGACATCATGTAATCTCCCTCAGAGTAGTAACAAATAACATGACATCATGTACATCATGTAATCTCCCTCAGAGTAGTGACAAATAACATGACATCATGTACATCATGTAATCTCCCTCAGAGTAGTAACAAATAACATGACATCATGTCATCTCCCTCAGAGTAGTAACAAATAACATGACATCATGTAATCTCCCTCAGAGTAGTGACAAATAACATGACATCATGTACATCATGTAATCTGCCTCAGAGTAGTAACAAATAACATGACATCATGTAATCTCCCTCAGAGTAGTAACTAATAACATGACATCATGTATATCATGTAATCTCCCTCAGAGTAGTAACTAATAACATGACATCATGTATATCATGTAATCTCCGTCAGAGTAGTAACTAATAACATGACATCATGTACATCATGTAATCTCCCTCAGAGTAGTAACAAATAACATGACATCATATACATCATGTAATCTCCCTCAGAGTAGTAACTAATAACATGACATCATGTACATCATGTATTCTCCCTCAGAGTAGTGACAAATAACATGACATCATGTAATCTCTCTCAGAGTAGTAACTAATAACATGACATCATGTACATCATGTAATCTCCCTCAGAGTAGTAACAAATAACATGACATCATGTACATCATGTAATCTCCCTCAGAGTAGTAACAAATAACACGACATCATGTACATCATGTAATCTCCCTCAGAGTAGTAACAAATAACATGACATCATGTAATCTCCCTCAGAGTAGTAACAAATAACATGACATTATGTAATCTCCCTCAGAGTAGTAACAAATAACATGACATCATGTACATCATGTAATCTCCCTCAGAGTAGTAACAAATAACATGACATCATATACATCATGTAATCTCCCTCAGAGTAGTAACTAATAACATGACATCATGTACATCATGTATTCTCCCTCAGAGTAGTGACAAATAACATGACATCATGTAATCTCTCTCAGAGTAGTAATAAATAACATGACATCATGTACATCATGTAATCTCCCGCAGAGTAGTAACAAATAACATGACATCATGTACATCATATAATCTCCCTCAGAGTAGTAACAAATAACATGACATCATATACATCATGTAATCTCCCTCAGAGTAGTAACTAATAACATGCCATCATGTACATCATGTATTCTCCCTCAGAGTAGTGACAAATAACATGACATCATGTAATCTCTCTCAGAGTAGTAATAAATAACACGACATCATGTACATCATGTAATCTCCCTCAGAGTAGTAACAAATAACATGACATCATGTAATCTCCCTCAGAGTAGTAACAAATAACATGACATTATGTAATCTCCCTCAGAGTAGTAACAAATAACATGACATCATGTACATCATGTAATCTCCCTCAGAGTAGTAACAAATAACATGACATCATATACATCATGTAATCTCCCTCAGAGTAGTAACTAATAACATGACATCATGTACATCATGTATTCTCCCTCAGAGTAGTGACAAATAACATGACATCATGTAATCTCTCTCAGAGTAGTAACAAATAACACGACATCATGTACATCATGTAATCTCCCTCAGAGTAGTAACAAATAACATGACATCATGTAATCTCCCTCAGAGTAGTAACAAATAACATGACATCATGTAATCTCCCTCAGAGTAGTAACAAATAACATGACATCATGTACATCATGTAATCTCCCTCAGAGTAGTGACAAATAACATGACATCATGTACATCATGTAATCTCCCTCAGAGTGGTAACAAATAACATGACATGATGTACATCATGTAATCTCCCTCAGAGTAGTAACAAATAACATGACATCATGTACATCATGTAATCTCCCTCAGAGTAGTAACAAATAACATGACATCATGTAATCTCCCTCAGAGTAGTAACAAATAACATGACATCATGTAATCTCCCTCAGAGTAGTGACAAATAACATGATGTCATGTACATCATGTACTCTCCCTCAGAGGAGTAACAAATAACATGACATCATGTAATCTCCCTCAGAGTAGTAACAAATAACATGACATCATGTAATCTCCCTCAGAGTAGTGACAAATAACATGATGTCATGTACATCATGTAATCTCCCTCAGAGTAGTGACAAATAACATGACATCATGTAATCTCCCTCAGAGTAGTGACAAATAATATGACATCATGTACATCATGTAATCTCCCTCAGAGTAGTAACTAATAACATGACATCATGTAATCTCCCTCAGAGTAGTAACAAATAACATGACATCATGTAATCTCCCTCAGAGTAGTGACAAATAACATGACATCATGCACATCATGTAATCTTCCTCAGAGTAGTAACAAATAACATGACATCATGTAATCTCCCTCAGAGTAGTAACAAATAACATGACATCATGTAATCTCCCTCAGAGTAGTGACAAATAACATGATGTCATGTACATCATGTAATCTCCCTCAGAGTAGTGACAAATAACATGACATCATGTAATCTCCCTCAGAGTAGTGACAAATAACATGACATCATGTACATCATGTAATCTCCCTCAAGAGTAGTAACAAATAACATGACATCATGTAATCTCCCTCAGAGTAGTAACAAATAACATGACATCATGTAATCTCCCTCAGAGTAGTGACAAATAACATGATGTCATGTACATCATGTACTCTCCCTCAGAGTAGTAACAAATAACATGACATCATGTAATCCCCCTCAGAGTAGTAACAAATAACATGACATCATGTAATCTCCCTCAGAGTAGTGACAAATAACATGACATCATGTACATCATGTAATCTCCCTCAGAGTAGTAACTAATAACATGACATCATGTAATCTCCCTCAGAGTAGTAACAAATAACATGACATCATGTAATCTCCCTCAGAGTAGTGACAAATAACATGACATCATGCACATCATGTAATCTTCCTCAGAGTAGTAACAAATAACATGACATCATGTAATCTCCCTCAGAGTAGTCACCAAATTTGTTAATTTTAATTCGACTCTTGTTATTTCATTAACATTTTTTTTTATTGAAATGTTAGATAAACTTATTACATACATAGTGTGGTGGTACAAGACTATGTATCAGGTTTTGCCTGTTGCGTGAACTAACTGCATCACAAAGCGTCGCTATCACAACTCGCAGTGATACTGGTTCACACAACAGGCTTGACCTGATACAAAGTCTTGTACCAACACACTATGTATGTAAAGGGTATGTATAAGCCATTTTAAAGAAAGTTGCAAGAATATTTGAGAGTCCAGAAGAGACTTCTGTGACCTGCTGCCATGACCATTTTGAAAGGTGACCTTTGAGAACATCAAACACGAACAAAAATGATCTTAATAGGTATCTCTCTGTTGTTTTTTGTTGTTGTTTTTTTAAAGTGACCCTTCTTAACCCTCTTTTTGTATTTGCTATTTTTCTTACATTATAAAATACTTCTAAATATTATGCAATTTTGTTCCCATTAAAATTTCTGTTTACTTTTTTTTTTGTAGCAAAGAAGAATAAAAGATTTATTAGCAGTAAATATTCGTGAAGATGAAGCTTTCTTAACCAGTAATGGAAGGCAAGTAAATAAAACAAATCTGATTGTGTTATGTAGTTAAACAATGTATAGGGCTATTGTTTGTTCTATGTTTGTAGTGGCTGAAGGTGGCAATGAACACAAACACCCCTTATATTTGTTCTTTTTGCCACTTGAAATTGAAAAGAAAGGATTATTATGTGATCAAACATATATTTATCCTTGACCTAAGAGAGTGCCTATATAGATTTCCAGCCACTTGTTTTGTTGTCTTTGTGTTATGTTGTCTAAGATGATGTAGGAGAGTTGTTTGTAATGTTGTGTTTAACTTTGTGTCGATGATACTTTTTATATTGTTCAATGTAAATGTTGTATTGGGTCTTTGTTATTTGTGCTGAAACTAATTTATGTCAATTTTAAATTAAACTTTAAATTGCTTTGAGTTATTCATTAGTTTGGAATATTGAAAGATTCAGATATGAAATGTCTGAGGAAACACCATATAATATGGAGGACTTCGTGGTCGTGATCGTATGGTAGTTGGGTTTACAACTACCTATGGAATCAGTGCTTTTCACCACTAAAGTTGTGAGTTCGAATTCCGCTCATGGAGAGGTGTACTCGATACAACATTGTGTGATAAAGTTTGTCAGTGACTTGTGGCAACTTGAACCAATAATAATCACTGCCACGATATAACTGAAATATTGTTGAAAGTGGTGTTAAACACCATAACCATAACACCATTATAATAGTAGAGAATGTTAAAGGGTGGGCATTAAAATAGTTTAAAGAAATGACCAATAAGGAATCAAATATCAATAGTAAGCAATTTAATCTATGGTATATAATTTATTTTTAGATGTTTTAATCTATTTTTAGTATAAACTTTTATAAATATTTATTTTTGATATTTTGCACTATATGAATTGTTTATTTTTCAGGTTATCATGTACTGTATGTTATCACAGACCAATATTTGATACTTTAGAAATGTTGTTAGTGCACAGACAAGGCAAGAAACATGCAGCAGGTACACAATATATTTATATAATACTGTACGTATGGAAATTATTAACATGAGATTTAACTCTTACCATAGAAATTAATACAGTACTGCATTTACTGGCAATTTTTGTGTTTTTTGTGCTCTAACTTTAGTTTCTTTTGATATGCTGAAATCTATTTATCTGCTGCACCAGGCATAGCATTTAGGTTATTATTACCTGGGGACATTTCATTTGACCTTTTCATACAGTTGTATGTAAAATTGATCAATCGGACAACAGATCTCTTGTGTGGAGTCTAATGATAAGTCATGGCACTGTTCATAATGGAAACAGGGCCTGGGTGGCTCAATGAGTTAGGTAGTTGTAGGGCCCGGGTGGCTCAATGTGTTAAGTACATTGTAGTTGTAGGACCCGGGTGGCTCAATGAGTTTGGTAGTTGTAGAGCCCGGGTGACTCAATGAGTTAGGTAGTTGTAGGGCCCGGGTGGCTCAATGAGTTAGGTAGTTGGATTACCTAACAACTCATACAAGCCTATCACCAATACGGCATGGGTTCACGCTCGGCTTTGTAAATTACAAAAAAGGGTGCAATCGACTCGCAGCCGCTAGTGATAGAGTTTACCAGTTGCTTGCCCATGGTCAGTGGTTCTCTCCGGGTACACTGACTTCTTCCACCACTAAAACTGGTCGCCATGGTATAGCTGAAATATTGCTGAAAGTGGCGTTAAACACCAAAAATCAAATCATAATGGAAACTGCTATTGCAAATATAATCGAGATTACGTAATTACAGTATGACGACATTATCGACAAAAATGTTAAAACTAAGTTTTGATCATGGGTGTTGATATCTAAGATTTCACTACTACAAGGTTTGGAAGGCTCAATGCTGATTGGTCAGTTGAAAATATGACCTATGACATGTCCCAATGTGGGACATCACTAGTTGACCTTATGATCCAACAAACATAAATATTAATTTTAAGTAGATTGAGACTGCTTTACTATAATGTGTATCACCCCAAAAACAACGAAACCATACGAAATGACCAAAGTGAAGTAACTGTAAAACATACAGAAAAGTAGGTCCAACAACGAAATGGAGGGAAATGTAACGAGAGTGAAAATAAAAATGACAATTTCATGGTGAAATTCTTGTTCTTATTTATCTCAGAAAATCATGTAATCCATAGTTATCTTCATAATAAATGCTTTTATAAAATCATTTGTGAAATTCATTTGACCAATCTTTTTTTCTTGATTTTACCTTGTGTACATCAGCTGAACTAATTATATATTTCAGGTGTTGAATATCAGAACAAACAGAAAAAAGAACTTCAGCAATTGATATTAAAAAGAAAACATGAACAATACATCAAAGATGGAACAACAAATATAAAACAGGTAGATATCAAAGAGAACAACAAATACAAAACAGGTAGACATCAAAGAGAACAGCAAATCTAGAACAGGTAGACATCAAAGGGAACAACAAATATAAAACATGTAGACATCAAAGAGAACAGCAAATCTAGAACATGTAGACATCAAAGGGAACAACAAATACAAAACAGGTAGACATCAAAGAGAACAGCAAATCTAGAACATGTAGACATCAAAGAGAACAACAAATACAAAACAGGTAGACATCAAAGAGAACAACAAATATAAAACATGTAGACATCAAAGGGAACAACAAACATAAAACATGTAGACATCAAAGGGAACAACAAATATAAAACAGGTAGATATCAAAGAGAACAACAAATATAAAACATGTAGACATCAAAGAGAACAACAAATATAAAACATGTAGACATCAAAGGGAACAACAAATATAAAACATGTAGACATCAAAGAAAACATCAAATCTAGAACAGGTAGACATCAAAGGGAACAACAAATATAAAACAGGTAGATATCAAAGAGAACAACAAATATAAAACAGGTAGATATCAAAGAGAACAACAAATATAAAACATGTAGACATCAAAGGGAACAACAAATATAAAACATGTAGACATCAAAGAAAACATCAAATCTAGAACAGGTAGACATCAAAGGGAACAACAAATATAAAACAGGTAGACATCAAAGAAAACAACAAATATAAAACAGGTAGATATCAAAGATGGAACAACAAATATAAAACAGGTAAACAATCAAAGGGAACAGCAAATCTAGAACATGTAGACATCAAAGGGAACAGCAAATCTAGAACATGTAGACATCAAAGGGAACAACAAATACAAAACAGGTAGACATCAAAGAGAACAGCAAATCTAGAACATGTAGACATCAAAGAGAACAACAAATACAAAACAAGTAGACATCAAAGAGAACAACAAATATAAAACAGGTAGACATCAAAGATGGAACAACAAATATAAAACAGGTAGACATCAAAGATGGAACAACAAATATAAAACAGGTAGACATCAAAGAAAACAACAAATATAAAACAGGTAGACATCAAAGAAAACAACAAATATAAAACAGGTAGACATCAAAGAAAACAACAAATATAAAACAGGTAGACATAAAAAAAAAATATATATATATATATAAAACAGGTAGACATCAAAGATGGAACAACAAATATAAAACAGGTTGACATAAAAAAAAACTCCAACAAATATAAAGCAGGTAGACATCAAAGACGGAACAACAAATATAAAACAGGTTGAAGGTTA
The DNA here is from genome assembly GCA_963680875.1 of Bathymodiolus brooksi. Lineage (NCBI taxonomy): Eukaryota > Metazoa > Mollusca > Bivalvia > Mytilida > Modiolidae > Bathymodiolus > Bathymodiolus brooksi. The sequence continues at coordinate 102,759,095 of OY804585.1, forward strand.
TGTTAGAGGTTGCACATGACAATTGAAAAAGGTAAAAACTAATTACAAGTTTCATAAATTAGTATTTTGATACAGGGGACAGCAACCTTTAATGTTTCAACTAAGCCACTCTAAACTATGGGCTGTGGCATCAGGTTCCAGTCACTTAACTTACAAGGGGGAAATGATTCTTGTCTTTGTTGAGTCAAGACAAGAAGGGATAATGGAAGACAAGAAATACATGTTCTGTGATTGTCTCAATGATGGCTTAAGTCTGTCTTGTTTAGTAGCAGCTACATTTTCGTTAGCATCCATATGCATGTCTTTAAGACTGCAGCAGTTCAAATGTTGTAACATGTCACCAAGATTAGATGGGTTTTGTTGTCTGTTGAATACGAACCTTGAAGCCCTGAGTTGGAAGGTAAATTTTGCCTTTATTGTAGGGGTCTCGGGCAGAACAATCATACTCAAGTGATGGTCAAATGACAGATTTATATGCTTGTTCTTAAGGTTTAGATGTAGAAAGCAGAGTGTTTTATTGGCCTTCGTGTAGATGTTATTATCCCCTCGCCAACAAAGTTGCGAAGGGATATAGTAACGCTACCGTCCGTCTATCCTTCCTTCCTTCCTTCCTTCCGTCCGTCCGTCCTTCCGTAACATCCTTGTGAACACTCTAGGATCAACATCCTTCAATGGATTTTGACCAAACTTGGTACATATTTAGTCCTTAAGAGAATCTGGAACCCTATTGATTTTCAAGGTCAAAGGTCAAGGTCACCAAGTCAAATTTTTACCGCATAACATCCTTGTGAACACTCTAGAATCAACATCCTTCAATGGATTTTGACCAAACTTTGTACATACTTAGTTCTTAGGAGAGTCTGGAACCCTATTGATTTTCAAGGTCAAAGGTCAAGGTCACCAGGTCAAATTTTTACCACATAACATCCTTGTGAACACTCTAGAATCAAGATCCTTCAATGGATGTTGACCAAACTTGGTACATACTTAGACCTTAAGAGAATCTGGAACCCTATTGATTTTCAAGGTCAAAGTCACAGGGTCTAATTTTTAGGCTAGGGGATACGCCACGCTTTGCATTGCCCTTGTTTACATTGCTTTTCTATTTTAAATCTTCTCTGATTGTTAGACCAATATATTTTGCTTCTTCTAATGAATCAAGTGGATGACCATGGAGGGTGTAGTTTAATTTAATGAGATTTTTATTTCGAGGTACATTTGTCTGGATGAAAAGCCTTCTTTTTTTTTTTGGTCAATGTTGTGCATTGATAGTGGATTTTATAACCATGTATGCAATGGTGTCATCTCCAAATAGTTCATGGTGGGGTTTATATATAAGGACCTAAGACTGATATATTTTTGGAGTTTTAATATAAATTATTATTATATTCTTTTTTTGTTGGTTTTATATTGTAGTCAGCTGTGATACCTGATGACAAGAAATTCTGTTTGGGGCCAGCTTATGACCCAAGGTGTAAAAAGAACAAAGTAAAACGACCAAAAGTCAAAGTAGACTTGAACTGTCAACAAACATCACCACTTGTTGCTACTGCAGTTGATCAACTTCCTGGCAACAGTCATGGATACAATCACAGTTACACTAGCAACAAACATAGAAACAAACCAGATAATAATAGTGATAATATTTCCAAACAATCAGCAGATCAATCAAAAATATCAGAAAACTTTCTAGATATATCAAAAGATAGCACGAGTACAAATAACTCAGGTGTATTTAAGAGTTCTAAAAATAGTCAAATTGAATCAGCATATGATAGAGTTTTAGGGAAGGGAATGGGAGGACATACTCATCAACTAAAGAATTTGTTTGTAAGACCATCAGACAATCCAATACATGTAACTCCTTATCAGAGTAAGAAACCTAGAGTAAAAACAGACGTGTTTCAGTCATCTATTGTATATACTGCATCAAAGTCTCAAAGTCTGCCTATAATAGTAAATACTGATGAATCATGTGACAAAGCACCAATCAATGTTGTTGTAAATAAAGAAGTTATGACAAGGCATCCAATAGAAAACATCGTAACAAGTAATCAGCATGTTAAATACAAAGGATTGAACAAGAAAGCAAAGACAAATATACCCTGTAAAGACGTACAGGCTCAGAGGGAAACGGCAGAAAAATATCTCCACTATAGAGGGTAAGATCATTGTGTAATACTCTAAACCAGTAGAAAAATAACTTGTTCTTACCATGAAAAATTACTCCCGTCTCATTAAACAACATTCAATTACTCTCGTCACATAAATCAACACTCAATTACTCACGTCACAATTAATTACTCACTCTTGAATTATTGTAACAGCACATTTTTGTACCACTTAATATTTATTGAATTTAACATTAATTTTAGAAATGAGAGACACCTAGTGTATGGTATAGGTATTATCTCCCCTGAAAAAACATTTGTCAGAAGAATATTTAAAAAATAAATGATGAAGTAATGTATTTAACATGTAATAAATCTATAAGTAATGTATTAATAACCTTTAACTGTTTTGTATGATCAGGGCTGGTTGGAAAAAAGATTTGTTTGGAAATTGGATCCGAGATGAAGATGCAGAATTTGATTCAGATGAAGAACCACCAGACTTACCCTGACAGTATGAAATCTGATATGGAGTCACCACATCTACTTTGTCAGTGCGATATCTGATTTTGAGCTTCCAGACATACGCCCAATATGATTCTGATGAGAAGTCGCTCAGACCTACCAGACAGTATACTTCTGAGGAGAAGCCATCAGACCCTGACAATATAATTTTGATGTAGAGAATAATATTTATTGCTAAATGAATTTTAGAAAACACTAAACAGTGTCTTTTTTTTATATGAATGTTACATGTATACATACCAAAGACAACTTGCCATCTGAATTAATTTCAGACAAATATACAAAATTTCCATCAAATCATACATATATGTGTATGTTTGCAATAAAAGAATTACAATATTTTTCTTTGAAATTTGCCTAAGAATTAGTTTTTAATTGACAAGTAACATTGAGATATTTACATGACTTTGTATCAGTCATCATTGTCCCTGCCTCCATTATCTTATCACATTTCAATCTTTTTCTCAGTAAATAGTAGAAGAACCATACATGACAAAAATGTTACTAGAGCCATCGTGGCCATGATCGTATGGTAGTTGGATTTGCAACTACCTATGCAATCAGTGCCTATCACCGCTGATGTGAGTTCGAATCTCGATCAGGGTGAGGTGTACAACATCATGTGATAAAGTTTGTCAGTGACTTGCGACAGGTTGGTGGTTTTCCTCCACCAATAAAACTGACAGCCACGATATAACTGAAATATTGTTGAAAGTGGTGTTAAACACCATAAAACCAACCAACCAAATCAAAAATGTTACTTAGATCATCAGTATTTTTGGTGATTTTTGTTTTGTTCAGAAATTCAATATGGCTGCTAGGCATTTTATTGGTTGAAATTTCAAATACCTTTTTCTCAGAAACTATTTGTGTGTAGGAATTTTAAGAATTTTCCTTATATGATCTTCTAAAACGTTTTCTGATTTCTTTTTTTAATTCTTCGAATGAAATCTAAGATAGTCTCCACCTCTGGATAAAGAATAAGACCATATGGGAAAATGAATAAATAATTTTCTTCATGGCAACTAAAGACTTGATTGAACCTTAAACTGTACAATAATAATCATCAATATTTGTTATGTTGATCAGAAATCCAATAGGGCCCCCATCACAAGTCAATATTTAACACAGAACCCTTTGAGTTAGGAAGAAAACAATCTTCTCAAATATTTAACATTTGATTAAACCTAAATTGTACATAACCAGGCGAGCAACTCATCATGTGAGATATTGTCAATACTCTGCAACTGTTATAGTCATCTTCATTCATTACCCTTTTTAAATTGAAATATTTTTTCTCACAGACCACTCGTCTAATTGGAACAAAACCAAGCAGAAATGTTGCATTGTGGTTATTTACAATTAGTATACAGTTGACTCTCATTGTCTCGAACTCGGTTGAGTCAAATTTTTATCGAAGTCCCGAACTTCGTTGTGTATAAATATATATAATTTGACTCCTGTTGAGTCGAATTCGTATGAATCGAAATTTCGGTTGTCTCGAATAAAAGTTTTAGTCCCGAGATGTAGAAAGCCATATTATTTACATTCATTAAGTCGAATTTACCTGTAAAAACATGTGTATTACCTTGGGATTAAAATCGGATCACAGGTGAAACATCCGGTCATTGACTTTGACATTTTTACCTTAGGCTATTTCACATGTTTATTTCACAATCTGTCAAATTAATTAGTGATAATATTTGAATTGGCTTGGTATTATGACACAGGTTAGATGTGTACAATCAAAAATTATCGATTCATTATAAGTGCCGCTTGGGTCGGCATACATCAATGATTATGAAAAGTACACAATGGAAGCGTTTTATCTATTGAATTATTTGTCAGAAATTAATTTTGATTAAAGAAGAATAGTTTTCTTCTACACTTTATTGAATCATAAAAACACAGTTTATTGTAAATAAACAGTATTGCACAAAGAGAAATATGTCATGATGGGTGAAGTTTATGACAATGCAACAGCTGAAAAACATAAACAAAACAGATAAACATAATCATACACACAAAAAAAGATATCTAGAAGTTAACAGTCGTTCCACAAGATTCAAAGAATTTAACAGAGAGAAAAAAGCAGCAACAAAAACATCGAATATGTTTAAAATCGTTCCGAGAATAGGGACATGCGATGCTGGTTTTAACTCTTCAAAATTTCACTCGAGTTGTCTCCCTTTCGTCGTTAAACAAACTACACTTCCGGTATTTTCGTAGCTCCTCTTGAGTCGAACTACGGTTGACTCAAATGTTTTCCATGGTCCCATCGACTTCGAGATAATGGGAGTCAGCTGTATTTTATTTCATTCAAAAATTCAACATGGTTGTAAGGCAAGATATTCTTTCTGATTGGCTGAAATAACACAAATGTTCTCGAGTCAGTGAGTGATTGTTGTTTAATGCCAACTCGGCAAATTTCAGCTGTATCAAGACGAGAGCAAGTTAATTTTCAATGAGATGAGGACGAGGACCACTTTGTACTGGACCAACACGCTTCTTCTTTCGGGTGAAGTGCAAACCAATTAAGTATGCTCACACTTTTGAGTGGGGGTGACGTCTATGTACAGTGCAGGTTAAAAGGATAAAAACAGTTTTAAATTTAGAGGACAGTTGCCACACTTCCAGGTAGTCGGTTCCAGAGGCGTATGGCTTGTGGCTTAGTTGAATTTTCATAGTGCTAGATTACTGAAACAACAGCGGATAAGCATGTTGCCCCACTCGAACACATTATCCTGATTCCGAGCCAATCAGTCTTTGCTCTTTCTCCTTAATGCTGTGTGCTTAGCGGAGAAGCAACAAATACCAATTTTATAGTCTTTGGTTTGACCCGATTGGGGATCCAACACACGATGTTCTAATAGCGATCCAATTAATCCTATTTACATGCTTATTTGATACGTGTTGTGATGTCTGTTACGATTTCTGCTTAAAAACGATGTTTGATTCGTCTTTACCTTCAGTTGTTTGTATAGGAGGACGCATGTCTTATTTACGTTATTTGTGTTTGTTTACATAGAGTGGTGTCCAACACATATTGTGTTATGTTTTTCTTCGTCTTGTGTACCCTATGTTGCCAGTTTCTCTGGATTGTCCATTTTTGATTGCACATTCGGTATTCAGATCTCTAACGTTTATTTCCTATAATCTTTTTTATGGACAGTGACGTAAGTTTCTTCTTAGAAAGCCTATAGTAGAATTTGTTCTTCTTCACAATTTTTGTTTAGAAGACAGTTATCGGCTAATAATCTAGTTGATCTATTTGGCTGCTTCAGGCAGGTCATTGCTATGATACAGCGTAGAAGGTGCAGTGGTCTGAGAACGTTTCCATGTGATACTCATGGGGTCACCTGAGCCGCAGCAACCCCGATTATAATTGCTAGCTGTCTAGTTATGAAAAGAAAGCTTAGACAGTGATGGTCAACATTTCCACCAATATCAACAAAAGGAACTCAACTCTTTTGTTGACCATTGTTTGTATTTATGTCCTTTTTCTTTTGACCGTCTGTCTATCCTTCGATTTACGGCTTATGATTACCTCCTTGGTATCTTTAGACTTTCCTTACTGAGTGCTCACCATCGACTGAGCCTCGCATATAGCACTTCATGAGGAACATGTTTCATTGATCCCATAGGGGCCGTCGTGGCCGTGATTGTATGGTAGTTGGGTTTATAACTACCTATGTAATCAGTGCCTATCACCACGAACGTTGTGGTCTCGAATCTCACTCAGGCGAGGTGTACTCGATACAACATTATGTAATAAAGTTTGCTAGTGACTTGCGACAGGTCAGTGGTTTTCTCCACCAATAAAACTAACCACCACGATATAACTGAAATATTGTTGAAAGTGGCGTTAAACACCATAACACTAACCCCCACTGATCCCATACTCTTCATTAAAGGCCTTCGAAAAGACTATTATTATTTATTACTACATCTGTTTATTGGTTCTGATCTTTAATGAGCTGTTCATATAGTTACGATATATTTGTAATTTTGTATCACAAATGACCACAGTACGTATGTTATGTTTGTCGTGATCACAATCTGGTCCTTTCCTCATTCATGACTTATCTCTGGAGCGAGAACTGCCTACTCTTCCAGAACACACAAGTTTGAGCTGGTTTAAAGTGGGGTTTGTGTTGCTCAATCTTTGGCTTTCTGTGTAGTGTTTTGTAGATCGTTGTTTGTCCTTTTGTCCTTTTTCTTTTGGCCATTGTATTGTCTGTCCTTCTATTTATGGCTTCTGAATACCCCTTTGGTTTCTTAAAACTTTTCTTAGTGACAGAGGAAGTTCAGATACCCCAAGAACACCACAAAAAGTTGTAAAATTTTAAATAAGTTAAGAAGGGAGCACATCTCTACGTTACCACTGACATTCTTAAGTTAAGAAGGGAGCACATCTCTACGTTACCACTGACATTCTTAAGTTAAGAAGGGAGCACATCTCTACGTTACCACTGACATTCTTAAGTTAAGAAGGGAGCACATCTCTATGTTACCACTGACATTCTTAAGTTAAGAAGGGAGCACATCTCTATGTTACCACTGACATTCTTAAGTTAAGAAGGGAGCACATCTCTATGTTACCACTGACATTCTTAAGTTAAGAAGGGAGCACATCTCTATTCCACTGACATTCTTAAGTTAAGAAGGGAGCACATCTCTACGTTACCACTGACATTCTTAAGTTAAGAAGGGAGCACATCTCTACATTACCACTGACATTCTTAAGTTAAGAAGGGAGCACATCTCTACGTTACCACTGACATTCTTAAGTTAAGAAGGGAGCACATCTCTATGTTACCACTGACATTCTTAAGTTAAGAAGGGAGCACATCTCTATACCACTGACATTCTTAAGTTAAGAAGGGAGCACATCTCTACGTTACCACTGACATTCTTAAGTTAAGAAGGGAGCACATCTCTATGTTACCACTGACATTCTTAAGTTAAGAAGGGAGCACATCTCTATGTTACCACTGACATTCTTAAGTTAAGAAGGGAGCACATCTCTATACCACTGACATTCTTAAGTTAAGAAGGGAGCACATCTCTACGTTACCACTGACATTCTTAAGTTAAGAAGGGAGCACATCTCTACGTTACCACTGACATTCTTAAGTTAAGAAGGGAGCACATCTCTACGTTACCACTGACATTCTTAAGTTAAGAAGGGAGCACATCTCTACGTTACCACTGACATTCTTAAGTTAAGAAGGGAGCACATCTCTATGTTACCACTGACATTCTTAAGTTAAGAAGGGAGCACATCTCTATACCACTGACATTCTTAAGTTAAGAAGGGAGCACATCTCTACGTTACCACTGACATTCTTAAGTTAAGAAGGGAGCACATCTCTATGTTACCACTGACATTCTTAAGTTAAGAAGGGAGCACATCTCTATGTTACCACTGACATTCTTAAGTTAAGAAGGGAGCACATCTCTATTCCACTGACATTCTTAAGTTAAGAAGGGAGCACATCTCTACGTTACCACTGACATTCTTAAGTTAAGAAGGGAGCACATCTCTACATTACCACTGACATTCTTAAGTTAAGAAGGGAGCACATCTCTACGTTACCACTGACATTCTTAAGTTAAGAAGGGAGCACATCTCTATACCACTGACATTCTTAAGTTAAGAAGGGAGCACATCTCTATGTTACCACTGACATTCTTAAGTTAAGAAGGGAGCACATCTCTATACCACTGACATTCTTAAGTTAAGAAGGGAGCACATCTCTACGTTACCACTGACATTCTTAAGTTAAGAAGGGAGCACATCTCTATGTTACCACTGACATTCTTAAGTTAAGAAGGGAGCACATCTCTACGTTACCACTGACATTCTTAAGTTAAGAAGGGAGCACATCTCTATGTTACCACTGACATTCTTAAGTTAAGAAGGGAGCACATCTCTATGTTACCACTGACATTCTTAAGTTAAGAAGGGAGCACATCTCTATGTTACCACTGACATTCTTAAGTTAAGAAGGGAGCACATCTCTATTCCACTGACATTCTTAAGTTAAGAAGGGAGCACATCTCTACGTTACCACTGACATTCTTAAGTTAAGAAGGGAGCACATCTCTACGTTACCACTGACATTCTTAAGTTAAGAAGGGAGCACATCTCTATGTTACCACTGACATTCTTAAGTTAAGAAGGGAGCACATCTCTATGTTACTACTGACATTCTTAAGTTAAGAAGGGAGCACATCTCTATACCACTGACATTCTTAAGTTAAGAAGGGAGCACATCTCTACGTTACCACTGACATTCTTAAGTTAAGAAGGGAGCACATCTCTACGTTACCACTGACATTCTTAAGTTAAGAAGGGAGCACATCTCTATGTTACCACTGACATTCTTAAGTTAAGAAGGGAGCACATCTCTATGTTACCACTGACATTCTTAAGTTAAGAAGGGAGCACATCTCTATGTTACCACTGACATTCTTAAGTTAAGAAGGGAGCACATCTCTATACCACTGACATTCTTAAGTTAAGAAGGGAGCACATCTCTACGTTACCACTGACATTCTTAAGTTAAGAAGGGAGCACATCTCTACGTTACCACTGACATTCTTAAGTTAAGAAGGGAGCACATCTCTATGTTACCACTGACATTCTTAAGTTAAGAAGGGAGCACATCTCTATACCACTGACATTCTTAAGTTAAGAAGGGAGCACATCTCTACGTTACCACTGACATTCTTAAGTTAAGAAGGGAGCACATCTCTATGTTACCACTGACATTCTTAAGTTAAGAAGGGAGCACATCTCTATGTTACCACTGACATTCTTAAGTTAAGAAGGGAGCACATCTCTATACCACTGACATTCTTAAGTTAAGAAGGGAGCACATCTCTACATTACCACTGACATTCTTAAGTTAAGAAGGGAGCACATCTCTACGTTACCACTGACATTCTTAAGTTAAGAAGGGAGCACATCTCTATGTTACCACTGACATTCTTAAGTTAAGAAGGGAGCACATCTCTATGTTACCACTGACATTCTTAAGTTAAGAAGGGAGCACATCTCTATGTTACCACTGACATTCTTAAGTTAAGAAGGGAGCACATCTCTATACCACTGACATTCTTAAGTTAAGAAGGGAGCACATCTCTACGTTACCACTGACATTCTTAAGTTAAGAAGGGAGCACATCTCTACGTTACCACTGACATTCTTAAGTTAAGAAGGGAGCACATCTCTACGTTACCACTGACATTCTTAAGTTAAGAAGGGAGCACATCTCTATGTTACCACTGACATTCTTAAGTTAAGAAGGGAGCACATCTCTATGTTACCACTGACATTCTTAAGTTAAGAAGGGAGCACATCTCTATACCACTGACATTCTTAAGTTAAGAAGGGAGCACATCTCTACGTTACCACTGACATTCTTAAGTTAAGAAGGGAGCACATCTCTACGTTACCACTGACATTCTTAAGTTAAGAAGGGAGCACATCTCTACATTACCACTGACATTCTTAAGTTAAGAAGGGAGCACATCTCTACGTTACCACTGACATTCTTAAGATAAGAAGGGAGCACATCTCTACGTTACCACTGACATTCTTAAGTTAAGAAGGGAGCACATCTCTACGTTACCACTGACATTCTTAAGTTAAGAAGGGAGCACATCTCTACGTTACCACTGACATTCTTAAGTTAAGAAGGGAGCACATCTCTACGTTACCACTGACATTCTTAAGTTAAGAAGGGAGCACATCTCTACGTTACCACTGACATTCTTAAGATAAGAAGGGAGCACATCTCTACGTTACCACTGACATTCTTAAGTTAAGAAGGGAGCACATCTCTACGTTACCACTGACATTCTTAAGTTAAGAAGGGAGCACATCTCTATGTTACCACTGACATTCTTAAGTTAAGAAGGGAGCACATCTCTACGTTACCACTGACATTCTTAAGTTAAGAAGGGAGCACATCTCTACGTTACCACTGACATTCTTAAGTTAAGAAGGGAGCACATCTCTATGTTACCACTGACATTCTTAAGTTAAGAAGGGAGCACATCTCTATGTTACCACTGACATTCTTAAGTTAAGAAGGGAGCACATCTCTATACCACTGACATTCTTAAGTTAAGAAGGGAGCACATCTCTACGTTACCACTGACATTCTTAAGTTAAGAAGGGAGCACATCTCTACGTTACCACTGACATTCTTAAGTTAAGAAGGGAGCACATCTCTATGTTACCACTGACATTCTTAAGTTAAGAAGGGAGCACATCTCTATGTTACCACTGACATTCTTAAGTTAAGAAGGGAGCACATCTCTATGTTACCACTGACATTCTTAAGTTAAGAAGGGAGCACATCTCTATACCACTGACATTCTTAAGTTAAGAAGGGAGCACATCTCTACATTACCACTGACATTCTTAAGTTAAGAAGGGAGCACATCTCTACGTTACCACTGACATTCTTAAGTTAAGAAGGGAGCACATCTCTATGTTACCACTGACATTCTTAAGTTAAGAAGGGAGCACATCTCTATACCACTGACATTCTTAAGTTAAGAAGGGAGCACATCTCTACGTTACCACTGACATTCTTAAGTTAAGAAGGGAGCACATCTCTATGTTACCACTGACATTCTTAAGTTAAGAAGGGAGCACATCTCTATGTTACCACTGACATTCTTAAGTTAAGAAGGGAGCACATCTCTATACCACTGACATTCTTAAGTTAAGAAGGGAGCACATCTCTACATTACCACTGACATTCTTAAGTTAAGAAGGGAGCACATCTCGACGTTACCACTGACATTCTTAAGTTAAGAAGGGAGCACATCTCTATGTTACCACTGACATTCTTAAGTTAAGAAGGGAGCACATCTCTATGTTACCACTGACATTCTTAAGTTAAGAAGGGAGCACATCTCTATGTTACCACTGACATTCTTAAGTTAAGAAGGGAGCACATCTCTATACCACTGACATTCTTAAGTTAAGAAGGGAGCACATCTCTACGTTACCACTGACATTCTTAAGTTAAGAAGGGAGCACATCTCTACGTTACCACTGACATTCTTAAGTTAAGAAGGGAGTACATCTCTATGTTACCACTGACATTCTTAAGTTAAGAAGGGAGCACATCTCTATACCACTGACATTCTTAAGTTAAGAAGGGAGCACATCTCTACGTTACCACTGACATTCTTAAGTTAAGAAGGGAGCACATCTCTATGTTACCACTGACATTCTTAAGTTAAGAAGGGAGCACATCTCTATACCACTGACATTCTTAAGTTAAGAAGGGAGCACATCTCTACGTTACCACTGACATTCTTAAGTTAAGAAGGGAGCACATCTCTATGTTACCACTGGCATTCTTAAGTTAAGAAGGGAGCACATCTCTATACCACTGACATTCTTAAGTTAAGAAGGGAGCACATCTCTACGTTACCACTGACATTCTTAAGTTAAGAAGGGAGCACATCTCTATGTTACCACTGACATTCTTAAGTTAAGAAGGGAGCACATCTCTACGTTACCACTGACATTCTTAAGTTAAGAAGGGAGCACATCTCTACGTTACCACTGACATTCTTAAGTTAAGAAGGGAGCACATCTCTATGTTACCACTGACATTCTTAAGTTAAGAAGGGAGCACATCTCTATACCACTGACATTCTTAAGTTAAGAAGGGAGCACATCTCTACGTTACCACTGACATTCTTAAGTTAAGAAGGGAGCACATCTCTATGTTACCACTGACATTCTTAAGTTAAGAAGGGAGCACATCTCTATGTTACCACTGACATTCTTAAGTTAAGAAGGGAGCACATCTCTATGTTACCACTGACATTCTTAAGTTAAGAAGGGAGCACATCTCTATGTTACCACTGACATTCTTAAGTTAAGAAGGGAGCACATCTCTATACCACTGACATTCTTAAGTTAAGAAGGGAGCACATCTCTACGTTACCACTGACATTCTTAAGTTAAGAAGGGAGCACATCTCTATGTTACCACTGACATTCTTAAGTTAAGAAGGGAGCACATCTCTACGTTACCACTGACATTCTTAAGTTAAGAAGGGAGCACATCTCTACGTTACCACTGACATTCTATTTCTCAAATTATAGTATCACATGCACATCATCATTGGCTGGTATCAAATTCAGGATTCAAAGAGGTGAAAAATGTTGACAACATAAATTAAAAATCATACGATCATGTCACGGAGACACCATTAAGATTATAGAGAAGTTATCAAATAAGAATTTATTTCGTCTACTGGTAAAAAGCAATGGAAATGTGACATGAAAATTAAATGGCATCAAATGTCAGAGGGTGGTTGATGGTTAACAACTGATTATTGATTTCTGAATGTACGAGGGGGCCATCATGCTCGTATGGTAGTTGGATTTACAACTACCTATGCAATCAGCACCTATTACCACTTAAGCTGTGAGTTTGAAATCCGCTCACAGCAAGGTGTACACGATAAAACATATGATAAAGTTTGTCAGTGACTTGCAGCAGGTCTGTGGTTTTCTCCGGGTACTCTAGTTTCCTCCACCAATAAAACTGGCTGCCACAATACAACTGAAATATTGATGAAAAGTGGCATTAAATGCCATATTCTATAATCGTAATCATGAATGTAACATTTAAATGCATACAGAAAATATCCTCCATTGGAAAAACGGTCGACAACAAACAGATATGCATTTTGTGAGCATATCCCTCTCTCTTCAACTAACATCATAGGATATATATATATATATATATATATATAAACAAATAAAGTATAAACAATTCTCATGTCTTTAATCAAAAAAATATAAGAGCATTTTTTTTTCTTTTTTCTAGCACTTATAAAATTTAACAATTAAACCAGATCAACATGTGATTCATTCTCCTTACTCACAAGCAAAACTTATAGTTAGACAATATATATTTGTTACCATGGAAACAGACAAACATCTTTATACCCTTCTTTCTCTCTATTTCTGAAATCTCAGTGAAATGTTGTTAAGGAAGAAAATTACAGTGAAAGTTGTCTTGAGATACCTCTCAAATGAGATTCCCCTCCCCACCATCTTTTGGATGCACATTATAAAATGTCACAACTATTTACTACCTATGTAGTATTAACCTCTTTTGAGACACCACCTGTCTTAAAAGACCATTATATTAACCTCTTTTGAGAGACCACCTGTCTTAAAAGACCATTATTTTAACCTCTTTTGAGAGACCACCTGTCTTAAAAGACCATTATTTTTGGTCTCTCAAGACATGATTCATTGTAAATAACTTTAAAACCAGGATCATTCATCTGTTGTAACTTTTTTTTTTCAATGATAATAAATAAAGCAAAATTTTAGCAAAAATAAAACTGTTCCAAACATCATTTATCAACACCACCATTTTTTTTTTCATTCACCACACAATAATAGAATCACAAACTCTGATATTAAGATCATACAATGTTGGTTGTATATAAGTACAGTATATTGTATATCAAGATGTTATTTATAGTAAAATCTTCTATAAATAGAATCACCCATTACATATACTGTTGATTTTCTATTGATAAATAAATACACGACCCAATGCCTTTGTAAAACATTTTGATGGACCAATTCCTTTCAACAAATTCTGAAATCTCAAATTTTAAGTCATTTATTATGATCTTCTGTTTCAATTTTACTGTATAAAATTGGAAACAGTTCCACCCTATCAATTTATGTTTCTTACAAAAAAAACTCTTAAAAGACTAAATTTTGGATGAATTTTTAACAATACAGTGGACACACCAAGAGACCAGGGAAATGTGTCAGATTGTACAGGATGTCAGAACCTGTCTAATCTGACACACCAAGAGACCAGGGAAATGTGTCAGATTGTACAGGATGTCAGAACCTGTCTAATCTGACACACCAAGAGACCAGGGAAATGTGTCAGATTGTACAGGATGTCAGGACCTGTCTAATCTGACACACCAAGGGACCAGGGAAATGTTTCAGATTGTACAGGATGTCGGAAATTTCGGGTTTTATTTTAGTCAACAGAAATACTTTGAGACCACAATTTTTTGTCGGATGAAACAGGATGTCGGAAAACTCAGGTATCGGTTTGAACAAGTTCCACTATATTAATAAAAAAACATTTGAACTATGAAATTGGTCCCATCGTAAAAAAACAACAACAATGCTTTACATATTAGAGGAATTAGAGAATAAATTTCCTTTACAGCATGCCGTTCTATTTATCAAATTACTCACTGACGAAAGATAAAACACCATATATATAGATGATCACATAAACCAAAGTGAAGACCAATATGTTTAATAGAGAAAAATTAATTAGACAAAGATACAATAAAATAGTTAAACTGATGTGATATAAATGAGAGTACTACTCGAGACCCTCAAAACAACAACTGACAAGGACAAATCATTTAATTACAGAAATTTCTGCATATAAATTTTTTTGAAAAGCTGATGAATATATCCTTCATTTTGACTTGCACTTCCAAATAAGGGATATTGAAATGTTGTTTATATCATATCCTAGCACTGAATACAACATGGCATATGGTATGAAATAAAGCTGATATAGAACTATCAACAATGTCACTGACTATTACAAGTGCACATGAAAAAAACAATTATCTGTAAGTCTTGCATCATTCTTTCTTTCTAACCTCGTTCATTTTTTGTAAAAGTTGGTCAGCGTCCTCAGCTGTTTTAACCCTTACCAACATAGGTACAGGTTTGGTAGGGTCTGCCTTACTGTCCACTGGAGGATTAGGGACACAGATCATACTGACATTATTTTTTCCTTGTCTCTGAAGTGGTATCGAGGGAGACAGTATGATGTTCAAGATTATATTTCCTAAAAAAAGAAAAAGATGTGCAGGATTACATTTCAATGATTGATTGGTGTTTAACTCCAACTTTGCCAATATTTCAGCTATATCATGGTGTGAACAAATTTTATTATTTACTTAGACACCTACAAGACCCTTAGAAATAAAACATACATGTCTATGAAACAATCGGATTATATGTAAAAATAAAAGAAACATTAAAAAAATAAAACCTGAATATATATTTAGTATATATGTTATCTTACTATTTTTACTTATTATATTTAAATTTCTTCTAAATATTTTAAAATCAAACACATTTCTTTGAATATTATGTTCAAGATTATGTTTAAATGATCATGAAAAGAGGAAATACAAACAAAAGCTATTATTATTGTCATAATAATTTAGCACACCAAATGCATATTTAAGTTTTTCAGTGAAAATTTAATAATTGTTATTCAAGATATTCAAGAAATTATGACAGAACAGACCCTTTTTTCTTTATTTTCATCCCTAAGCTACTTTATTAACAATTTGAGATGAGATACAAGATATTAACAATAAAAAGTTGAGAGATTGAACCAATCACATTACCATAAATGTTCCTATATACCACACACACACACACAATCACATTACCATAAATGCTCCTATATACCACACACACACACAATCACATTACCATAAATGTTCCTATATACCACACACACACACAATCACATTACTATAAATGCTCCTTTATACCACACACACAATCACATTACCATAAATGCTCCTATATACCACACACACACAATCACATTACCATAAATGCTCCTATATACCACACACACACAATCACATTACCATAAATGCTCCTATATACCACACACACACACAATCACATTACCATAAATGCTCCTATATACCACACACACACAATCGCATTACCATAAATGCTCCTATATACCACACACACACACACAATCACATTACCATAAATGCTCCAATATACCACACACAATCACATTACCATAAATGCTCCTATATACCACACACACAATTATCACATTACCATAAATGCTCCTATATACCACACACACAATCACATTACCATAAATGCTCCTATATACCACACACACACACAATCACATTGCCATAAATGCTCCTATATACCACACACACACACACAATCACATTACCATAAATGCTCCTATATACCACACACACACAATCACATTACCATAAATGCTCCTATATACCACACACACACAATCACATTACCATAAATGCTCCTATATACCACACACACACACACACACAATAACATTACCATAAATGCTCCTATATACCACACACACAATCACATTACCATAAATGCTCCTATATACCACACACACAATCACATTACCATAAATGCTCCTATATACCACACACACACAATCACATTACCATAAATGCTCCTATATACCACACACACAATTATCGCATTACCATAAATGCTCCTATATACCACACACACAATCACATTACCATAAATGCTCCTATATACCACACACACACACAATCACATTGCCATAAATGCTCCTATATACCACACACACACAATCACATTACCATAAATGCTCCTATATACCACACACACACAATCACATTACCATAAATGCTCCTATATACCACACACACACAATCACATTACCATAAATGCTCCTATATACCACACACACACATCACATTACCATAAATGCTTCTATATACCACACACACACAATCACATTACCATAAATGCTCCTATATACCACACACACACACAATCACATTACCATAAATGCTCCTATATACCACACACACACATCACATTACCATAAACGCTCCTATATACCACACACACACAATCACATTACCATAAATGCTTCTATATACCGCACACACACAATCATATTACCATAAATGCTCCTATATACCACACACACACATATCACATTACCATAAATGCTCCTATATACCACACACACACAATCACATTACCATAAATGCTCCTATATACCACACACACACACACACAATCACATTACCATAAATGCTTCTATATACCACACACACACAATCACATTACCATAAATGCTCCTATATACCACACACACACACAATCACATTACCATAAATACTCCTATATAACACACACACAATCACATTACCATAAATGCTCCTATATACCACACACACAATCACATTACCATAAATGCTCCTATATACCACACACACACAATCACATTACCATAAATGCTCCTATATACCACACACACACAATCACATTACCATAAATGCTCCTATATACCACACACACAATCACATTACCATAAATGCTCCTGTATACCACACATACACAATCACATTACCATAAATGCTCCTATATACCACACACAAACACACAATCACATTACCATAAATGCTCCTATATACCACACACACACAATCACATTACCATAAATGCTCCTATATACCACACACACACACCATCACATTACCATAAATGCTCCTTTATACCACACACACACACTTTGGTACATCTATATATAAATGTCTGGACAATGATGATCATTCATGTTTGCTTTGTTCATAGAAGATTATCTATAAAAAGTCAGTATCATGTAATTATAATAGTACCCCTCTTATAAGACCAACCCTTCTGTAATGAAAACGTAGCCTTATAAGAGGAGTGTCCTCTCTTGAAGGGGATAAATTATAGTATTTTACTATCTCACTACATCTGAAATTTGGCCCAACAAGAGGGGCTGCCTTTGATGAATGGCCTTATAAGAGAGGGTCTGCCTTTGATGAGTGGCCTTATAAGAGAGGGTCTGCCTTTGATGAATGGCCTTATAAGAGAGGGTCTGCCTTTGATGAGTGGCCTTATAAGAGAGGGGCTGCCTTTGATGAGTGGCCTTATAAGAGAGGGACTGCCTTTGATGAGTGGCCTTATAAGAGAGGGGCTGCCTTTGATGAGTGGCCTTATAAGAGAGGGTCTGCCTTTGATGAGTGGCCTTATAAGAGAGGGGCTGCCTTTGATGAGTGGCCTTATAAGAGAGGGGCTGCCTTTGATGAGTGGCCTTATAAGAGAGGGGCTGCCTTTGATGAGTGGCCTTATAAGAGAGGGGCTGCCTTTGATGAGTGGCCTTATAAGAGAGGGGCTGCCTTTGATGAGTGGCCTTATAAGAGAGGGGCTGCCTTTGATGAGTGACCTTATAAGAGAGGGGCTGCCTTTGATGAGTGGCCTTATAAGAGAGGGACTACTGTATATTATACATTTCATTTTATTCTTAAAACGTACAGAGGGTATGGTTGTGAGATAGATTTCAAAAGGGACCCCCCAAGGACTTTCCCAGCCATTTTGATTTAATATGGCACTGTTATTTCAGAGGAGAAGATTACTGTATGAAAATCTTACTACAACTACAGATGCTGCATGTGATGAAAAGTTCACCATGCCTTTGGCTAATAAAGGTATCTTGAAACTGAGATCCCAAATTATATCTATTTACCATTCCTAAAATCATGAAAACAACACATTGCAATCACCGGTGTTTTCGGAATGAATTACACTGTGCTGAGTGTCGTCTAGTTTACAGGTTTTTAATAACTATCTTACCAAAGTTTTCCAAACATCATGGAATGAATGAACGTATCATTAAAAGTAGAGCTCATGTTTCACATTTTTTTTATTTTAAAAAGAAATACGTTTGTGCGTTATTGATTAGATTTTGAAGTTGGTTGTTAGTCTAATTAAATATACCAGAAGCATGTTTGGAACATAAACAAACACAAACATGCTAGAATGATGGAGTTGCAATGCAACGGTGCCCTACCGGGTAAGGTCCCCATTAGCAAACAGATGCACGCCGGAGGATGTAGCCGCAACTAAAAAGTAATACGAGGAGAAGAGATCACAGGAATTTCAAAACAAATGGCAAACAGATAGAAAATGGCTGGTGTATGATACAGATGCTAAATTGTTTGATGATTTACTAATATACTGTCAGTCTCAAAAGAAAACAGGAAAATTTGTTTCTGGATGTTCAAATTTCAGAATTGACACCATTCAAGCTAATGAAGTCTCGGAACATGATGGCCTGAGTTAAAATATATATGGGTGCAAGATGTGTTCACATGTTGAAGGCACATGAAAGACTATGAAGAATGAATAGATTTAAATAAAATAATCGTCATAATTTCGGTTTTTTCTTTTGGTCTAGTAAATTTGAGTTCAGGCTGGTAAAATTACAGATTTACTAGCCCAAAGGTCTAGTAGGTCAGATATTTAAAGGCAAGGACTGCGAACAATGTGTACAACAAATTCTTCAATATTAACTGCTCACTCAGTTATACGTGAAGCTTGACATTTTACTTGTGAAAACCACTTGTATGACTGCATCATTCCACTAAAAAGGGCAGGTTTGGGCCCCTAAAATTAATTTAATCCAGACACATTTTATTGGAGTATCTGTACCAATACAGGAAAGTGAGTGGTCATGTATATCTATGTTAGGAGTATCTGTACCAATACAGGAAAGTGAGTGGTCATGTATATCTATGTTAGGAGTATCTGTACCAATACAGGAAAGTGAGTGGTCATGTATATCTATGTTAGAGGTATCTGTACCAATACAGGAAAGTGAGTGGTCATGTATATCTATGTTAGAGGTATCTGTACCAATACAGGAAAGTGAGTGGTCATGTATATCTATGTTAGAGGTATCTGTACCAATACAGGAAAGTGAGTGGTCATGTATATCTATGTTAGAGGTATCTGTACCAATACAGGAAAGTGAGTGGTCATGTATATCTATGTTAGAGGTATCTGTACCAATACAGGAAAGTGAGTGGTCATGTATATCTATGTTAGGAGTATCTGTACCAATACAGGAAAGTGAGTGGTCATGTATATCTATGTTAGAGGTATCTGTACCAATACAGGAAAGTGAGTGGTCATGTATATCTATGTTAGGAGTATCTGTACCAATACAGGAAAGTGAGTGGTCATGTATATCTATGTTAGAGGTATCTGTACCAATACAGGAAAGTGAGTGGTCATGTATATCTATGTTAGAGGTATCTGTACCAATACAGGAAAGTGAGAGGTCATGTATATCTATGTTAGGAGTATCTGTACCAATACAGGAAAGTGAGTGGTCATGTATATCTATGTTAGAGGTATCTGTACCAATACAGGAAAGTGAGTGGTCATGTATATCTATGTTAGGAGTATCTGTACCAATACAGGAAAGTGAGTGGTCATGTATATCTATGTTAGAGGTATCTGTACCAATACAGGAAAGTGAGTGGTCATGTATATCTATGTTAGAGGTATCTGTACCAATACAGGAAAGTGAGTGGTCATGTATATCTATGTTAGAGGTATCTGTACCAATACAGGAAAGTGAGTGGTCATGTATATCTATGTTAGAGGTATCTGTACCAATACAGGAAAGTGAGTGGTCATGTATATCTATGTTAGGAGTATCTGTACCAAAACAGGAAAGTGAGTGGTCATGTATATCTATGTTAGAGGTATCTGTACCAATACAGGAAAGTGAGTGGTCATGTATATCTATGTTAGAGATATCTGTACCAATACAGGAAAGTGAGTGGTCATGTATATCTATGTTAGAGGTATCTGTACCAATACAGGAAAGTGAGTGGTCATGTATATCTATGTTAGAGGTATCTGTACCAATACAGGAAAGTGAGTGGTCATGTATATCTATGTTAGAGGTATCTGTACCAATACAGGAAAGTGAGTGGTCATGTATATCTATGTTAGAGGTATCTGTACCAATACAGGAAAGTGAGTGGTCATGTATATCTATGTTAGAGGTATCTGTACCAATACAGGAAAGTGAGTGGTCATGTATATCTATGTTAGGAGTATCTGTACCAATACAGGAAAGTGAGTGGTCATGTATATCTATGTTAGAGGTATCTGTACCAATACAGGAAAGTGAGTGGTCATGTATATCTATGTTAGAGGTATCTGTACCAATACAGGAAAGTGAGTGGTCATGTATATCTATGTTAGAGGTATCTGTACCAATACAGGAAAGTGAGTGGTCATGTATATCTATGTTAGAGGTATCTGTACCAATACAGGAAAGTGAGTGGTCATGTATATCTATGTTAGGAGTATCTGTACCAATACAGGAAAGTGAGTGGTCATGTATATCTATGTTAGAGGTATCTGTACCAATACAGGAAAGTGAGTGGTCATGTATATCTATGTTAGAGGTATCTGTACCAATACAGGAAAGTGAGTGGTCATGTATATCTATGTTAGAGGTATCTGTACCAATACAGGAAAGTGAGTGGTCATGTATATCTATGTTAGGAGTATCTGTACCAATACAGGAAAGTGAGTGGTCATGTATATCTATGTTAGAGGTATCTGTACCAATACAGGAAAGTGAGTGGTCATGTATATCTATGTTAGAGGTATCTGTACCAATACAGGAAAGTGAGTGGTCATGTATATCTATGTTAGGAGTATCTGTACCAATACAGGAAAGTGAGTGGTCATGTATATCTATGTTAGAGGTATCTGTACCAATACAGGAAAGTGAGTGGTCATGTATATCTATGTTAGAGGTATCAATTTTGTCTCTGTTTCTATGAGTTTTTTAATTAGATTTTGGACAGTGTGATTTTTATTATTTTTCATTTTATTATTTACATATATCATACCTAGAGTTGTATCAGCTCTCACCACTAATTGTAGCTTGTCATCACTAGGTTTTAAATGTAAATATCCTACACCTCTCTCTGTCCATGTTCCATCCTTCTGGTAAAACAGCTTACATCTGTAAAATAGTAATGATTCAACTAGAACACAACATTATCAAAAAATAACTTGTAATTAGCAAAATGATGGAATAAAATTTCAGAATTTAAACAATATTGTTTTTAATTAAGCTGCATATAGCCAGGTAGATGTATTAAGAAGAGTTTGAAGATACCAAAGGGGTAATCAGAATCCGTATATCGAAGAAGAACAGACAACACAATGGCCAAAAGGACAAACAACGATCTACAAAACATACACATAAAACTAAAGATCGAGTAACACGAACCCCACTAAAAACCAGAGGTGAACTCAGGTGCTCCGGAAGGGTAAGCAGTTCCTGCTCCATTAGTGACACCCGTCGTGTTAATCTCATCTCTTATCTTATTTCGACATCAAATATACATGTGTTCAAAGGATCCTGACTTTAATCCGTTTTTAAATCAAGTAATTAAAAATATTAGACCAGGGTGAAATGTTATGCATTTTGCTTAACAGGCAATTTAACACATAAAAATATTTAAAATCAACAGAAATAGTTAATATCCTATCTTATCAAATTTTTATTACTGTATCAACTGACAGTTAAAATTAAAACATTATATGGACAATGACAATATTTTCCTTTCATAGGAAAGTAAGGACAGGCCTCTACATTAACATATTTTTCAACTTGTCACTTCGGACAACTAACTAAAAAAAGGACTTGTCCGACTCAATCTTTTAGTTGTCCAAAAAAATTAATAAAAATTACAAAAACTAGAGAATAATTATCCAGGGCTCCCACTACTTTCAAATTAGAGGGAGAAGTGACTTCTCTTTCAGAGAGTTCACAGGGAGAAGTGGGAGACAACAGAGAGAAGTGGGGAAACTTCTGGGAGTAGTCAATTGTGATTAATCGAAACATTGTTTCGCGACCACTCTGACGTTACCCTGCCCAAATTAAGTAAATAGTTAAAGCTGCCTGAATATATTTGATCTGGGTTTTTTTTATTCATAACTACCTTAAAGACATATATTCAATGTCACATTTTTATTTCTGTCTACCTTGATAGGAGTCTTGCATACCAGTGATTTTTATATGTACCCCCCCCCCCCCTTTTTCCTTTTGAAATATTACTGTGTTGTGATCCAATACCACACAAATTGTAATAATTCATATTTGTGTTATATAAACCCTTGTTTCTGGTAAAAAATAATATACCTTGATACTATATATACCAGTATCTAGGTATATTTTTTTTACCAGAAACAAGTGATATAAATAAAGCAAAGTATTTTATTTAAATTCACAGAGAAATACAAATTTTAGTGGATCTTTTCAACCAGATCAGGAAAAAGCTTGTAATATTTGTCCATTTCAAAGGTTTCAATATTTCCCAAAAGCCTAAATCAAGTCCTCTATCGTATTTTGCACAAAAGACAAGTTTAAATTTGGCGCCAAATTGATATCCGATAATTGTTACGTGTCCGTTCCGGAGTGATTCTTGTTCTTATATTTCAAATATTGATATTTCCGTTCATTAAAGCGTTTCTGATATTACGACTTTAATTTTGTCAATGTCCTTGAACTTCATATGGAGGAACGATAAATGATACAATAAAAGAGTTTTGAACTGGCGTTTCACTTTAGTTTTAATCAAAATAAATTATGGACAAATTGGAGATCAAACAGGGCTCTTTTATACAACAAACCCAGTATTTTATACCGGTGGAAATAGATTTGTCCGTCGTACCGGCACGTTTGGGAATCTCTGATTTTTTCACTTGTCCCGTCGGACAACCGTAATACCAGATCTACTTGTCTGACGTCAGTTTTCACTGGTACCGGACAATCGGACAAACCTTAATGTCGAGGCCTGAAGGAGTTAAGGGTTACAGAGTTTAATGCCACTTTCAACAATATTTCAGCTATAATATGGTGGTTAGTTTTATTGGTGGAGTAAAAACCGGAGTACCCGCAGAACACCACCGACCTGCCACAAGTTACTGACAAACTTTATCACATAATGTTGTATCAAGTACACCTCGCCTGTCACAAGTTACTGACAAACTTTATCACATAATGTTGTATCATGTACACCTCACCTGCCACAAGTTACTGACAAACTTTATCACATAATGTTGTATCAAGTACACCTCGCCTGTCACAAGTTACTGACAAACTTTATCACATAATGTTGTATCAAGTACACCTCGCCTGCCACAAGTTACTGACAAACTTTATCACATAATGTTGTATCAAGTACACCTCACCTGCCACAAGTTACTGACAAACTTTATCACATAATGTTGTATCAAGTACACCTCACCTGCCACAAGTTACTGACAAACTTTATCACATAATGTTGTATCAAGTACACCTCACCTGCCACAAGTTACTGACAAACTTTATCACATAATGTTGTATCAAGTACACCTCGCCTGTCACAAGTTACTGACAAACTTTATCACATAATGTTGTATCATGTACACCTCACCTGCCACAAGTTACTGACAAACTTTATCACATAATGTTGTATCAAGTACACCTCACCTGCCACAAGTTACTGACAAACTTTATCACATAATGTTGTATCAAGTACACCTCACCTGCCACAAGTCACTGACAAACTTTATCACATAATGTTGTATCAAGTACACCTCACCTGCCACAAGTCACTGACAAACTGTATCACATAATGTTGTATCAAGTACACCTCACCTGCCACAAGTTACTGACAAACTTTATCACATAATGTTGTATCAAGTACACCTCACCTGCCACAAGTCACTGACAAACTTTATCACATAATGTTGTATCAAGTACACCTCGCCTGTCACAAGTTACTGACAAACTTTATCACATAATGTTGTATCATGTACACCTCACCTGCCACAAGTTACTGACAAACTTTATCACATAATGTTGTATCAAGTACACCTCGCCTGTCACAAGTTACTGACAAACTTTATCACATAATGTTGTATCAAGTACACCTCGCCTGCCACAAGTTACTGACAAACTTTATCACATAATGTTGTATCAAGTACACCTCACCTGCCACAAGTTACTGACAAACTTTATCACATAATGTTGTATCAAGTACACCTCACCTGCCACAAGTTACTGACAAACTTTATCACATAATGTTGTATCAAGTACACCTCACCTGCCACAAGTTACTGACAAACTTTATCACATAATGTTGTATCAAGTACACCTCGCCTGTCACAAGTTACTGACAAACTTTATCACATAATGTTGTATCATGTACACCTCACCTGCCACAAGTTACTGACAAACTTTATCACATAATGTTGTATCAAGTACACCTCACCTGCCACAAGTTACTGACAAACTTTATCACATAATGTTGTATCAAGTACACCTCACCTGCCACAAGTCACTGACAAACTTTATCACATAATGTTGTATCAAGTACACCTCACCTGCCACAAGTCACTGACAAACTGTATCACATAATGTTGTATCAAGTACACCTCACCTGCCACAAGTTACTGACAAACTTTATCACATAATGTTGTATCAAGTACACCTCACCTGCCACAAGTCACTGACAAACTTTATCACATAATGTTGTATCAAGTACACCTCGCCTGTCACAAGTTACTGACAAACTTTATCACCTAATGTTGTATCAAGTACACCTCACCTGCCACAAGTCACTGACAAACTGTATCACATAATGTTGTATCAAGTACACCTCACCTGCCACAAGTTACTGACAAACTTTATCACATAATGTTGTATCAAGTACACCTCACCTGCCACAAGTCACTGACAAACTTTATCACATAATGTTGTATCAAGTACACCTCGCCTGTCACAAGTTACTGACAAACTTTATCACATAATGTTGTATCAAGTACACCTCACCTGCCACAAGTCACTGACAAACTTTATCACATAATGTTGTATCAAGTACACCTTGGCTGCCACAAGTTACTGACAAACTTTATCACATAATGTTGTATCAAGTACACCTCGCCGGCCACAAGTTACTGACAAGCTTTATCACATAATGTTGTATCATGTACACCTCACCTGCCACAAGTCACTGACAAACTTTATCACATAATGTTGTATCAAGTACACCTCGCCTGCCACAAGTTACTGACAAACTTTATCACATAATGTTGTATCATGTACACCTCACCTGCCACAAGTCACTGACAAACTTTATCACATAATGTTGTATCAAGTACACCTCGCCTGTCACAAGTTACTGACAAACTTTATCACATAATGTTGTATCATGTACACCTCACCTGCCACAAGTTACTGACAAACTTTATCACATAATGTTGTATCAAGTACACCTCGCCTGCCACAAGTTACTGACAAATTTTATCACATAATGTTGTATCATGTACACCTCGCCTGCCACAAGTTACTGACAAACTTTATCACATAATGTTGTATCATGTACACCTCGGCTGAGCAGGATTAAAACTTTGATTGTATAGTTATAAATAACTACCATAAGACCACGACCTAAGAACCTAAGGGCTCTGGAGGATGAAACTAATAGTGATAATAAATATTATATGGCCATATTTTATCTATCCAAGGGAGTTAACCTACTATTCATCCAAGGGAGATAACCTACTTTATAGAATAAACAGATCCATCCTCTGGTACTTCCTTTGATTCAGGTTTAGGTGGTACATATTCATCATCTTCTTCTAGAAAGAAAAAATAATAATTAGTTACTTTGATCAAATATCTGATGACCTCCAACCTCTAATAAAAATAATTCTTAAACTCACCAAAAAATTGAAATAATCAAAATCAAACACAAAATGGTATTTGTGACATTACATTGTGATATATTACTGACAAAATAACAAAAAGTTTAATACACAAAGAAAATATGCTCCTTATAATTATCTTAAATAATTATGATAATCAAGATAAGTGTACAGATATTAATTACATAAGAAAAACATCACAATACCTAATACAACCACCTGGGTTTGTGGTCGTTAAACAAACTCTTCTCAAGATCAAATTATATTTTATATTCTAGAGAAATATTTGGAACAAAAAGATGTATATGTACCAATACATTTTGATTTAAATCAGATATTGATCTTATTTTGTTGGGACTGCGTAGATGTTGCTGACATTCGTCAGAAATTCTAATACGACGTCCTTCTTTCGCTTTGCAAACAAACGAGCGATTAATCAGATGACAAAATCTCATTAGCACATGCGCGGTACACATTTAAGCTAGGTGATAAAATCACAAAATAAAATTATTTACACGGTTGTTAACGTTTTAAACATCTGCATTCACTGAAAATAATTAACACATCCAAAATTAATATTATGCGATGTGCAATTAAAACATGCAAACACAATATTATTGCTACGGATGCTCCATCAATACGACTGACTTTCCCGTCATAAAAGTACATGTGACTGATTTTCCCATCGTAAAAGTACATGTTGATGGGTAATCGTCTGTTCGAATTTGGCAGAATAAATTGTGTGTGACATTGTCCGCAAACATAAATATAAATAACCATCTTCCAATCAAAGTATATTAGCGTATTTGTACTGTTAGACATATCAGAATCGAAATAATTCATGGAAACCATAATGTGTTTTGTGTTTTAACATGGGTTGGCAGGATATTAGTAAATGTTATCCCTCACTACCACTGAGGATAAAATACTAATATACCCCAAACCATGTTAAAACTTAAACACATTCTGGCTTCCATGATTTATTTCTTAATTCTACAATGTCAACAATTTATATGATTTATTCACAAATGTCGCAGGTGACACAATTTTTAAATTTTTAAAAGGAATTGATTTATATACAAAATATTGTTTGATAACATTACGTTCTCAATATGTGGTTTTGTCTTTTTAATGTTTCTTTTATTTGCATATATTTTAAATCCAATTGTTTTATAGAAAAGTATTTTTTTATTTCTAAGGGTCTTGTAGGTGTGCAAGTTAATAATAAAATTTGTTCACACCACGATATAGCTGAAATATTGGCAAAGTTGGCATTAAACACCAATCAATGAATTGTTTTGTTGGGGGCCGTCGTGGTCGTGATCGTATGATTTTGGATTTACAACTACCTATGCAATCAGTGCCTATCACCACTAATGTTGTGAGTTCGAATCCCACTCAGGCGAAACAACATTATGTGATAAAGTTTGTCAGTGACTTACGACAGGTCGGTGGTTTTCTCTGGGTCCTCCACCAATAAAACTGACAGCCACGATATAACAGAAATATTGATGAAAGTGGCGTAAACACCATAGACCAACCAACCAACTTTTTTTTCTTTTTTTTTTTTTTTTTTTATAAATACACTAAAATTCTTATCTACTTTTTTTCCTAATTATACAAAAAAAAATATTTATCACATATATCAATAGTAAACAATTTTAAACTGCGAAATACCTCTTTTCTCATCTTTTATATTCTAAAAATTAAATAAATAAACCTCCACTGCAATATACATATGATTATATATTGGAAAAGATTGTAAGAAGATTTAATTGTACTTTACTATATAGATTGTATGATGTTTTATATGTTATTATATTATTGTACTCTATTCTGTATTGATGTATTTTGCAGTTGAGAAAAAAAAAAAAACTAAAAAAAAAAAAAAATTATTTTGTTGTACATGCCTTAAAAAACTGATGTTTACATTAACCAAATCATATCTGTATATATATCTATATCAGGCTTCTTGAGCCACAAATGATTGAGTGAGAAGTAAATACATGTAACAATAACAATCTCTACAACAAATCATATAATAATACCTTGGCTGGCACTGCCTTCTCCTTCTTTTGGTTTGGCAACCCCGAATGAAAAACCTGACGATGGCTTCTGTAGATCTGTTGTAGGCTTAAAATTAAATCCTGGGAAGCTAGGAACAGCCGTGGAACTAGAAAATGTTGTTCCAAACTGAACACTTGATCCAAGAGACTTGCTTTGAGTTGCTGTAGTCGTAGTCGACGACATGAATGAATTACCAAAGGAAAAACCTGATGATTTGACTTCTGTTGTTTGAACCTTGACCTCTGATTCTGTTGACTTGACCTCTGAACTTGATGACTTTGTATCTGTTGAAGATATTGTTAAATTATGAGAATTGCTAAACCTAAAACTTGAAGAAATTTCTGTCAAAAGAAATATTATTGATATAACTTGTTTTACAATCCAATAAAGTTTGTGGTTTGTGATAAAGGAGGTTTTCTATTGGATAAGAAAATTCTGAGTAAAGATGACAGAAATACTGGTACATTAGAATTAGGCCAACCCAAAATCAATTGATACATATTTCTCCTGTTTAAATACTGGAATTATATATATTTTTTTCAAGCTACACATGAGCTTTTTCCCACAAAATTGCTTTTCATTGTTGAAGTAAATTGTCGATTTATCGATACACATCCATGTCTTGACAGTATTTTAAATGTATTTCATAATAAAATATATAAACCATATCCTTTAATGCTTCTACAACAGTGATAAATACCTGTAAAAATTTATGACTTTGGTCAAAGGGAGGTAATTTTTTATTTACATTAGTTACTAACAAGGGAGAGCACTCTATTATTTACTCAAAGTAAACAAACATTAACATGGTAGAAAGGGGTGAGAAAAAGAGTCAAACACCATGAAAGGTGCAAGATCGTTAAATCTGAGACACCCTTGGGTAAGAATTAAATCGTATATGATTCTGCAAGCCTCGTCAGATACGATTTAAATCTTACCCTCTGGTATGATCTTGCGGCCATGCTGAAAATTTGAAAGCACCAACATTATAAATTCTGCTTAATGCCACTTTCAGCAATATTTCAGCTATATCATGGCTACCAGTTTTATTGGTGGAAGAAGCCTGAGTACTCAGTGAGAACCACCGACCATGGGCAAGCAACTGGTAGACTTTATCATTTGCGGCTGCGAGTCGAGTGCACCCTTTTTTGTAATTTACAAAGCCGGGCGCGAACCCACGCCATATTGGTGATAGGCTTGTATGAGTTGTTTAGGTAATCCAACTACCTAACTCATTGAGCCACCCGGGCCCTTATAAATTCTGATGAGTTCCACCAAATGAATATACTTGTAATGTTTGTTTCCATTTGGTCAAATAGTTTCATAGCAAATGTTAGCGTACTATGAAGCAGTGTTGAAATTAAACCCAAAAATTACAAATATGAGCAAAATTGATAAAAGGCACATTACAGATCAAAAGTAACTACAAGTAAGATGTGTCATGAATGTATTTAAAGTAGCTCTATTAAATATGCTCTTTATTAAAGTGTGGACAGACAGACAGAATACAATAACTACATGTGTGGACAGACAGACAGAATACAATAACTACATGTGTGGACAGACAGACAGAATACAATAAATACATGTGTGGACAAACAGACAGAATACAATAACTACATGTGTGGACAGACAGACAGAATACAATAACAATAGGGTTAGGCTTAGGGTGCTTAAGGCCATTTTCAACAA
This sequence comes from Bathymodiolus brooksi, assembly GCA_963680875.1. NCBI lineage: Eukaryota > Metazoa > Mollusca > Bivalvia > Mytilida > Modiolidae > Bathymodiolus > Bathymodiolus brooksi. The sequence goes on from OY804585.1 coordinate 102,789,937, forward strand.
TATTTCAATTATGACGTGGTGGTCAGTTTTATTGGTGAAGGTAAGCCGCGTACCCGGAGAAAACGATCAACCTGTCTCAAGTCAGTGACAAACTTTATCACATAAGTTGTATCAAGTACACCTTGTCATGAGCTGGATTAAAACTCACAACTTTAGTGGTGATAAGCACTGATCACATAACTAGCTGTAAATCCAACTACTATACGATCACGACCACGGCGGCCCTTAAAATAACTTTAGGCTTGCCCAAAAAATTTGATACAAATAAAATGGAATATAAAAAGTTATAAAGTATTGGTTGACAATATAAGCAACCATCACTCCTCTGGCAAACCTCTAAACACAGAGATGATAATGATTTATATATCTCCAGCGGTGACACAGAAATAAACAAACAATAAAAGTTTGTTTAATGTGTCAAGTATTTCTAATACATACTTAATTCTTTATTTATTTAACAAAGATTGACAACAGCCAGTGGCTAGGCCAAAAAAAAAAAATATGTGTGTTTACTGTCACATGTCAAAAAAATCTAGGGTCGGTCGGCATTCATTTTTTTTTTTTTTTTTAACTATCGGCAAAACCGGAAATAGTCGTTCCCGGTTCCGGAATCTGATTCCAGTATTTCATTTTCGAAATTTCCAGTAAGCCGTCATTTGTTTTATGACGACTTACACAGTTTTTCTACCTTCTTTGCTCTCAATTTCGACAAAAAGCTAGCGGTTGAATAAATAAAACATTGCTGCTGATTAAACAACAAAAATGGTTATCCGAATTCTGTGTAAAAATTGATAGGGTCGCTAGCAAAAATTAGGGTCAAATAATTGCCGATAAAAAAGGTTAGGGTCGGCGGCTGAAAAATAGGGTGGGTCGGGTGACCGTAAACACACATATTTTTTTTTGGCCCTACAAGCAGTTTTCCTAATCAATACATACTTAATTCTTTATTTATTTAACAAAGATTGACAACAGCCAGTGGCTACAAACAGTTTTCCTAATGAATACATACTTGCTTGTGTTGTCATTGTAATGAATAAATACTTGCTTGTGTTGTCATTGTAATGAATACATACTTGCTTGTGTTGTCATTGTAATGAATACATACTTGCTTGTGTTGTCATTGTATCTTCTTTAGACTTCTCATCAACAGCTACAATTTCTGTTTTCTCAGCTTCCTTACTCTTCATTATCTCAGATAAATGTTTTTCATAGTCTTTAAATACAGGAGTCAATATACAAAATGGATTTTTGTCAACATGACTTTTTATCCATGCCAAAACACTTTCATTTAAATTTTTTAAACTTGGCAAATAAGACTTCTTTTTCTCCGCACCGTTAGACGATAGTACACTTTTTTCTTGTCCATTTTCTGGCTCGTTTGTTTTTTCTTTTTGTTCTTCTTTATTTTCGGCACTTCCATTGATCACTGAACGTACATTGAATGAGAATGGGGTACTAGCTGCAGTTGGCTTAAAACTGAACCCAGAAAATCCTGAAAATTCTTTGGTCTGAAAGTAAAACATACTCATATCATAAGTGCAATTTTTATTAAAAAAAAACTTTTTTCAATGTGAAAATGATTTTTAGTAACTGGTATTTAAGACTCATTATGTCTATTTGTGTTACTATGGAAACCAAAATATATCAGTAAAAACAGACATTTCACACAAAAAACTTGAGATCAATCAGTACAGTACTTGTTTTCATTTTAACTTGGGGAAAATTTGCATTTTAACTTGTAAAAGTTTCATTTTTAACTTGCAACATGAATTTCAATGTAAAACACCAAGCCTGTCCAAGGTGCAAGTAAAAAAAAGTACTTCACTGTCAACACCAGATCATAAAATAAAAGTACTTCACTGTCAACACCAGATCATAAAATAAAAGTACTTCACTGTCAACACCAGATCATAAAATAAAAGTACTTCACTGTCAACACCAGATCATAAAATAAAAGTACTTCACTGTCAACACCAGATCATAAAATAAAAGTACTTCACTGTCAACACCAGATCATAAAATAAAAGTACTTCACTGTCAACACCAGATCATAAAATAAAAGTACTTCACTGTCAACACCAGATCATAAAATAAAAGTACTTCACTGTCAACACCAGATCATAAAATAAAAGGATCGGAGTCAAAAAAATCTTTGCATGTATTTTAATGTCTGTGTATGATGTATATTTTTAGGTGGGAGAAGGGTTAAGATCATTGACTTCTAACAACAAGCCTAACATCACTAACATGAGCTTGCACCCCAGTACCCACCTTAAGTGTTAAGGTTTACAGACACCTACAGTGACCTACCTAAGACTGGCAGTTTCACCAATCAGCATCATGTCCTTTATTGTCTATATTAACAATGTAATGATAAAATTACAAATATACTTTACTTCGCACAAAGTCAAACCTTCCTTAAAGGGCACCTCTCTAAAACAAATCACTGTCTTTAAAGGGCAGTCTCATTTTCCCATGAATGAATAGTGCATATAATTTTAACCTCTACACATAAAGGGCACATTTTCAATTTCCCTTTATATACAGTTTTGACAGCACATATTGCCAGACAAATCATGGACATCATTCCTCAGTGATGTCCTATATCTTTACAGGGCCAGACAAATCATGGACATCATTCCTCAGTGATGTCCTATACCTTTACAGGACCAGAAAAATCATGGACATCATTCCTCAGTGATGTCCTATACCTTTACAGGACCAGACAAATCATGGACATCATTCCTCAGTAATGCCCTATACCTTTACAGGACCAGACAAATCATGGACATCATTCCTCAGTGATGTCCTATACCTTTACAGGACCAGACAAATCATGGACATCATTCCTCAGTGATGCCCTATACCTTTACAGGACCAGAAAAATCATGGACATCATTCCTCAGTGATGTCCTATACCTTTACAGGACCAGACAAATCATGGACATCATTCCTCAGTGATGCCCTATACCTTTACAGGACCAGACAAATCATGGACATCATTCCTCAGTGATGTCCTATACCTTTACAGGACCAGACAAATCATGGACATCATTCCTCAGTGATGCCCTATACCTTTACAGGACCAGAAAAATCATGGACATCATTCCTCAGTGATGTCCTATACCTTTACAGGACCAGACAAATCATGGACATCATTCCTCAGTGATGTCCTATACCTTTACAGGACCAGACAAATCATGGACATCATTCCTCAGTGATGTCCTATACCTTTACAGGACCAGACAAATCATGGACATCATTCCTCAGTGATGTCCTATACCTTTACAGGACCAGACAAATCATGGACATCATTCCTCAGTGATTTCCTATACCTTTACAGGACCAGACAAATCATGGACATCATTCCTCAGTGATGTCCTATACCTTTACAGGACCAGACAAATCATGGACATCATTCCTCAGTGATGTCCTATACCTTTACAGGACCAGACAAATCATGGACATCATTCCTCAGTGATGTCCTATACCTTTACAGGACCAGACAAATCATGGACATCATTCCTCAGTGATGTCCTATACCTTTACAGGACCAGACAAATCATGGACATCATTCCTCAGTGATGCCCTATACCTTTACAGGACCAGAAAAATCATGGACATCATTCCTCAGTGATGTCCTATACCTTTACAGGACCAGACAAATCATGGACATCATTCCTCAGTGATGTCCTATACCTTTACAGGACCAGACAAATCATGGACATCATTCCTCAGTGATGCCCTATACCTTTACAGGACCAGAAAAATCATGGACATCATTCCTCAGTGATGTCCTATACCTTTACAGGACCAGAAAAATCATGGACATCATTCCTCAGTGATGTCCTATACCTTTACAGGACCAGACAAATCATGGACATCATTCCTCAGTGATGCCCTATACCTTTACAGGACCAGACAAATCATGGACATCATTCCTAAGTGATGTCCTATACCTTTATATAATTACAGGACCAGACAAATCATGGACATCATTCCTCAGTGATGCCCTATACCTTTACAGGACCAGACAAATCATGGACATCATTCCTCAGTGATGTCCTATACCTTTACAGGACCAGACAAATCATGGACATCATTCCTCAGTGATGTCCTATACCTTTACAGGACCAGACAAATCATGGACATCATTCCTCAGTGATGTCCTATACCTTTACAAGACCAGACAAATCATGGACATTATTCCTCAGTGATGCCCTATACCTTTACAGGACCAGAAAAATCATGGACATCATTCCTCAGTGATGTCCTATACCTTTACAGGACCAGAAAAATCATGGACATCATTCCTCAGTGATGTCCTATACCTTTACAGGACCAGACAAATCATGGACATCATTCCTCAGTGATGTCCTATACCTTTATATAATTACAGGACCAGACAAATCATGGACATCATTCCTCAGTGATGCCCTATACCTTTACAGGACCAGAAAAATCATGGACATCATTCCTCAGTGATGTCCTATACCTTTACAGGACCAGACAAATCATGGACATCATTCCTCAGTGATGTCCTATACCTTTACAGGACCAGACAAATCATGGACATCATTCCTCAGTGATGTCCTATACCTTTACAGGACCAGACAAATCATGGACATCATTCCTCAGTGATGCCCTATACCTTTACAGGACCAGAAAAATCATGGACATCATTCCTCAGTGATGTCCTATACCTTTACAGGACCAGAAAAATCATGGACATCATTCCTCAGTGATGTCCTATACCTTTACAGGACCAGACAAATCATGGACATCATTCCTCAGTGATGCCCTATACCTTTACAGGACCAGACAAATCATGGACATCATTCCTCAGTGATGTCCTATACCTTTACAGGACCAGAAAAATCATGGACATCATTCCTCAGTGATGCCCTATACCTTTACAGGACCAGACAAATCATGGACATCATTCCTCAGTGATGCCCTATACCTTTACAGGACCAGACATCATTCCTCAGTGATGCCCTATACCTTTACAGGACCAGACATCATTCCTTAGTGATGTCCTATACCTTTACAGGACCAGACAAATCATGGACATCATTCCTCAGTGATGTCCTATACCTTTACAGGACCAGACAAATCATGGACATCATTCCTCAGTGATGCCCTATACCTTTACAGGACCAGACAAATCATGGACATCATTCCTCAGTGATGTCCTATACCTTTACAGGACCAGACAAATCATGGACATCATTCCTCAGTGATGCCCTCTACCTTTACAGGACCAGACAAATCATGGACATCATTCCTCAGTGATGTCCTATACCTTTACAGGACCAGAAAAATCATGGACAGCATTCCTCAGTGATGCCCTATACCTTTACAGGACCAGACAAATCATGGACATCATTCCTCAGTGATGTCCTATACCTTTACAGGACCAGACAAATCATGGACATCATTCCTCAGTGATGCCCTATACCTTTACAGGACCAGACAAATCATGGACATCATTCCTCAGTGATGTCCTATACCTTTACAGGACCAGACAAATCATGGACATCATTCCTCAGTGATGCCCTATACCTTTACAGGACCAGAAAAATCATGGACATCATTCCTCAGTGATGCCCTATACCTTTACAGGACCAGACAAATCATGGACATCATTCCTCAGTGATGCCCTATACCTTTACAGGACCAGAAAAATCATGGACATCATTCCTCAGTGATGTCCTATACCTTTACAGGACCAGACAAATCATGGACATCATTCCTCAGTGATGTCCTATACCTTTACAGGACCAGACAAATCATGGACATCATTCCTCAGTGATGCCCTATACCTTTACAGGACCAGACAAATCATGGACATCATTCCTCAGTGATGCCCTATACCTTTACAGGACCAGAAAAATCATGGACATCATTCCTCAGTGATGTCCTATACCTTTACAGGACCAGACAAATCATGGACATCATTCCTCAGTGATGCCCTATACCTTTACAGGACCAGACAAATCATGGACATCATTCCTCAGTGATGTCCTATACCTTTACAGGACCAGAAAAATCATGGACATCATTCCTCAGTGATGCCCTATACCTTTACAGGACCAGACAAATCATGGACATCATTCCTCAGTGATGTCCTATACCTTTACAGGACCAGACAAATCATGGACATCATTCCTAAGTGATGTCCTATACCTTTACAGGACCAGACAAATCATGGACATCATTCCTCAGTGATGTCCTGTACCTTTACAGGACCAGACAAATCATGGACATCATTCCTCAGTGATGTCCTATACCTTTACAGGACCAGACATCATTCCTCAGTGATGTCCTATACCTTTACAGGACCAGACAAATCATGGACATCATTCCTCAGTGATGCCCTATACCTTTACAGGACCAGACATCATTCCTTAGTGATGTCCTATACCTTTAAAGGACCAGACAAATCATGGACATCATTCCTTAGTGATGTCCTATACCTTTACAGGACCAGACAAATCATGGACATCATTCCTCAGTGATGTCCTATACCTTTACAGGACCAGACAAATCATGGACATCATTCCTCAGTGATGCCCTATACCTTTACAGGACCAGACAAATCATGGACATCATTCCTCAGTGATGTCCTATACCTTTACAGGACCAGACAAATCATGGACATCATTCCTCAGTGATGCCCTATACCTTTACAGGACCAGACATCATTCCTTAGTGATGTCCTATACCTTTACAGGACCAGACAAATCATGGACATCATTCCTTAGTGATGTCCTATACCTTTACAGGACCAGACAAATCATGGACATCATTCCTCAGTGATGCCCTATACCTTTACAGGACCAGACAAATCATGGACATCATTCCTCAGTGATGTCCTATACCTTTACAGGACCAGACATCATTCCTCAGTGATGTCCTATACCTTTACAGGACCAGACATCATTCCTCAGTGATGTCCTATACCTTTACAGGACCAGACATCATTCCTCAGTGATGTCCTATACCTTTACAGGACCAGACAAATCATGGACATCATTCCTCAGTGATGTCCTATACCTTTACAGGACCAGACAAATCATGGACATCATTCCTAAGTGATGTCCTATACCTTTACAGGACCAGACAAATCATGGACATCATTCCTCAGTGATGTCCTATACCTTTACAGGACCAGACAAATCATGGACATCATTCCTCAGTGATGTCCTATACCTTTACAGGACCAGACAAATCATGGACACCATTCCTCAGTGATGTCCTATACCTTTACAGGACCAGACAAATCATGGACATCATTCCTCAGTGATGTCCTATACCTTTACAGGACCAGAAAAATCATGGACATCATTCCTCAGTGATGTCCTATACCTTTACAGGACCAGACATCATTCCTCAGTGATGTCCTATACCTTTACAGGACCAGACAAATCATGGACATCATTCCTCAGTGATGCCCTATACCTTTACAGGACCAGACATCATTCCTTAGTGATGTCCTATACCTTTACAGGACCAGACAAATCATGGACATCATTCCTCAGTGATGCCCTATACCTTTACAGGACCAGAAAAATCATGGACATCATTCCTCAGTGATGTCCTATACCTTTACAGGACTAGACAAATCATGGACATCATTCCTCAGTGATGCCCTATACCTTTACAGGACCAGACAAATCATGGACATCATTCCTCAGTGATGTCCTATACCTTTACAGGACCAGAAAAATCATGGACATCATTCCTCAGTGATGTCCTATACCTTTACAGGACCAGACAAATCATGGACATCATTCCTCAGTGATGTCCTATACCTTTACAGGACCAGACAAATCATGGACATCATTCCTCAGTGATGTCCTATACCTTTACAGGACCAGACAAATCATGGACATCATTCCTCAGTGATGTCCTATACCTTTACAGGACCAGACAAATCATGGACATCATTCCTCAGTGATGTCCTATACCTTTACAGGACCAGACATCATTCCTCAGTGATGTCCTATACCTTTACAGGACCAGACAAATCATGGACATCATTCCTCAGTGATGCCCTATACCTTTACAGGACCAGACATCATTCCTTAGTGATGTCCTATACCTTTACAGGACCAGACAAATCATGGACATCATTCCTTAGTGATGTCCTATACCTTTACAGGACCAGACAAATCATGGACATCATTCCTCAGTGATGCCCTATACCTTTACAGGACCAGACAAATCATGGACATCATTCCTCAGTGATGTCCTATACCTTTACAGGACCAGACAAATCATGGACATCATTCCTCAGTGATGCCCTATACCTTTACAGGACCAGACATCATTCCTTAGTGATGTCCTATACCTTTACAGGACCAGACAAATCATGGACATCATTCCTTAGTGATGTCCTATACCTTTACAGGACCAGACAAATCATGGACATAATTCCTCAGTGATGCCCTATACCTTTACAGGACCAGACAAATCATGGACATCATTCCTCAGTGATGTCCTATACCTTTACAGGACCAGACATCATTCCTCAGTGATGTCCTATACCTTTACAGGACCAGACATCATTCCTCAGTGATGTCCTATACCTTTACAGGACCAGACATCATTCCTCAGTGATGTCCTATACCTTTACAGGACCAGACAAATCATGGACATCATTCCTCAGTGATGTCCTATACCTTTACAGGACCAGACAAATCATGGACATCATTCCTCAGTGATGTCCTATACCTTTACAGGACCAGACAAATCATGGACATCATTCCTCAGTGATGTCCTATACCTTTACAGGACCAGACAAATCATGGACATCATTCCTCAGTGATGTCCTATACCTTTACAGGACCAGATAAATCATGGACACCATTCCTCAGTGATGTCCTATACCTTTACAGGACCAGACAAATCATGGACATCATTCCTCAGTGATGTCCTATACCTTTACAGGACCAGACAAATCATGGACATCATTCCTCAGTGATGTCCTATACCTTTACAGGACCAGACATCATTCCTCAGTGATGTCCTATACCTTTACAGGACCAGACAAATCATGGACATCATTCCTCAGTGATGCCCTATACCTTTACAGGACCAGACATCATTCCTTAGTGATGTCCTATACCTTTACAGGACCAGACAAATCATGGACATCATTCCTCAGTGATGTCCTATACCTTTACAGGACCAGACAAATCATGGACATCATTCCTCAGTGATGCCCTATACCTTTACAGGACCAGAAAAATCATGGACATCATTCCTCAGTGATGTCCTATACCTTTACAGGACCAGACATCATTCCTCAGTGATGTCCTATACCTTTACAGGACCAGACAAATCATGGACATCATTCCTCAGTGATGTCCTATACCTTTACAGGACCAGACAAATCATGGTCATCATTCCTAAGTGATGTCCTATACCTTTACAGGACCAGACAAATCATGGACATCATTCCTCAGTGATGTCCTCTACCTTTACAGGACCAGACAAATCATGGACATCATTCCTCAGTGATGCCCTCTACCTTTACAGGACCAGACAAATCATGGACATCATTCCTCAGTGATGTCCTATACCTTTACAGGACCAGACATCATTCCTCAGTGATGTCCTATACCTTTACAGGACCAGACATCATTCCTCAGTGATGTCCTATACCTTTACAGGACCAGACAAATCATGGACATCATTCCTCAGTGATGTCCTCTACCTTTACAGGACCAGACAAATCATGGACATCATTCCTCAGTGATGCCCTATACCTTTACAGGACCAGAAAAATCATGGACATCATTCCTCAGTGATGTCCTATACCTTTACAGGACCAGACAAATCATGGACATCATTCCTCAGTGATGTCCTCTACCTTTACAGGACCAGAAAAATCATGGACATCATTCCTCAGTGATGCCCTCTACCTTTACAGGACCAGACAAATCATGGACATCATTCCTCAGTGATGTCCTATACCTTTACAGGACCAGACATCATTCCTCAGTGATGTCCTATACCTTTACAGGACCAGAAAAATCATGGACATCATTCCTCAGTGATGTCCTCTACCTTTACAGGACCAGAAAAATCATGGACATCATTCCTCAGTGATGCCCTCTACCTTTACAGGACCAGAAAAATCATGGACATCATTCCTCAGTGATGTCCTATACCTTTACAGGACCAGACATCATTCCTCAGTGATGTCCTATACCTTTACAGGACCAGACAAATCATGGACATCATTCCTCAGTGATGTCCTCTACCTTTACAGGACCAGAAAAATCATGGACATCATTCCTCAGTGATGCCCTATACCTTTACAGGACCAGACAAATCATGGACATCATTCCTCAGTGATGTCCTATACCTTTACAGGACCAGACAAATCATGGTCATCATTCCTAAGTGATGTCCTATACCTTTACAGGACCAGACAAATCATGGACATCATTCCTCAGTGATGTCCTCTACCTTTACAGGACCAGACAAATCATGGACATCATTCCTCAGTGATGCCCTCTACCTTTACAGGACCAGACAAATCATGGACATCATTCCTCAGTGATGTCCTATACCTTTACGGGACCAGACATCATTCCTCAGTGATGTCCTATACCTTTACAGGACCAGACAAATCATGGACATCATTCCTCAGTGATGTCCTCTACCTTTACAGGACCAGACAAATCATGGACATCATTCCTCAGTGATGTCCTCTACCTTTACAGGACCAGACAAATCATGGACATCATTCCTCAGTGATGTCCTATACCTTTACAGGACCAGACAAATCATGGACATCATTCCTCAGTGATGTCCTATACCTTTACAGGACCAGACAAATCATGGACACCATTCCTCAGTGATGTCCTATACCTTTACAGGACCAGAAAAATCATGGACATCATTCCTCAGTGATGTCCTATACCTTTACAGGACCAGACAAATCATGGACATCATTCCTCAGTGATGTCCTATACCTTTATATAATTACAGGACCAGACAAATCATGGACATCATTCCTCAGTGATGTCCTATACCTTTACAGGACCAGACAAATCATGGACATCATTCCTCAGTGATGTCCTCTACCTTTACAGGACCAGACAAATCATGGACATCATTCCTCAGTGATGCCCTATACCTTTACAGGACCAGAAAAATCATGGACATCATTCCTCAGTGATGTCCTATACCTTTACAGGACCAGACAAATCATGGACATCATTCCTCAGTGATGTCCTCTACCTTTACAGGACCAGAAAAATCATGGACATCATTCCTCAGTGATGCCCTCTACCTTTACAGGACCAGACAAATCATGGACATCATTCCTCAGTGATGTCCTATACCTTTACAGGACCAGACATCATTCCTCAGTGATGTCCTATACCTTTACAGGACCAGAAAAATCATGGACATCATTCCTCAGTGATGTCCTCTACCTTTACAGGACCAGAAAAATCATGGACATCATTCCTCAGTGATGCCCTCTACCTTTACAGGACCAGAAAAATCATGGACATCATTCCTCAGTGATGTCCTATACCTTTACAGGACCAGACATCATTCCTCAGTGATGTCCTATACCTTTACAGGACCAGACAAATCATGGACATCATTCCTCAGTGATGTCCTCTACCTTTACAGGACCAGAAAAATCATGGACATCATTCCTCAGTGATGCCCTATACCTTTACAGGACCAGACAAATCATGGACATCATTCCTCAGTGATGTCCTATACCTTTACAGGACCAGACAAATCATGGTCATCATTCCTAAGTGATGTCCTATACCTTTACAGGACCAGACAAATCATGGACATCATTCCTCAGTGATGTCCTCTACCTTTACAGGACCAGACAAATCATGGACATCATTCCTCAGTGATGCCCTCTACCTTTACAGGACCAGACAAATCATGGACATCATTCCTCAGTGATGTCCTATACCTTTACGGGACCAGACATCATTCCTCAGTGATGTCCTATACCTTTACAGGACCAGACAAATCATGGACATCATTCCTCAGTGATGTCCTCTACCTTTACAGGACCAGACAAATCATGGACATCATTCCTCAGTGATGTCCTCTACCTTTACAGGACCAGACAAATCATGGACATCATTCCTCAGTGATGTCCTATACCTTTACAGGACCAGACAAATCATGGACATCATTCCTCAGTGATGTCCTATACCTTTACAGGACCAGACAAATCATGGACACCATTCCTCAGTGATGTCCTATACCTTTACAGGACCAGAAAAATCATGGACATCATTCCTCAGTGATGTCCTATACCTTTACAGGACCAGACAAATCATGGACATCATTCCTCAGTGATGTCCTATACCTTTATATAATTACAGGACCAGACAAATCATGGACATCATTCCTCAGTGATGCCCTATACCTTTACAGGACCAGACATCATTCCTTAGTGATGTCCTATACCTTTACAGGACCAGACAAATCATGGACATCATTCCTTAGTGATGTCCTATACCTTTACAGGACCAGACAAATCATGGACATCATTCCTCAGTGATGTCCTATACCTTTACAGGACCAGACAAATCATGAACATCATTCCTCAGTGATGTCCTATACCTTTACAGGACCAGACATCATTCCTCAGTGATGTCCTATACCTTTACAGGACCAGACATCATTCCTCAGTGATTTCCTATACCTTTACAGGACCAGACATCATTCCTCAGTGATGTCCTATACCTTTACAGGACCATTGCACATAAAAACAAGATGTTAGTTTTGTTTCTTTACATATTCTTTTTTTCAAAACAAAATAATAAAGACAGCCATTTATTGACCTTGACTTTGGTAAATTATTGTCTTTCGGTGACATTGTTTCCTCTGAACACTGGTGACATTGACACATGCCTCTGAACACTGGTGATATTGACACATGCCTCTGAACACTGGTGATATTGACACATGCCTCTGAACACTGGTGACATTGTTTCATCTGAACACTGGTGACATTGACACATGCTTCTGAACACTGGTGACATTGACACATGCTTCTGAACACTGGTGACATTGTTTCCTCTGAACACTGGTGACATTGACACATGCCTCTGAACACTGGTGACATTGTTTCCTCTGAACACTGGTGACATTGACACATGCCTCTGAACACTGGTGACATTGACACATGCCGATTACTGATTTTTGTTTCTTTCATTTTACTTGTTTAAGTTGCCAAAATTAAAATGCCATCCAATTGGAAAATGTCAGTAACGTAATTTAAATTGTGGTATTTAGTTATACAGAAAACCCCCACTGTAAACAAGAAGGTTAGTGGATTTTGTTATGAGGTACATTTACCATACTACATTCACCTTTAATAAAAAAAATCTGCCAACATTTTTCCTTTTAGAATCATAATAATCCATGGAAGCTAAAGTTTAATGATATTTTAACATGGGTTAAATTATTTTCTTTGCAGTTTACCCCTCACAATCACACTGGATCACATTTTTATATAAAAAAAAACAATGTTCCCATGTTAAATTCCCTACAAACTACGGTATGGCTTCCAAGAAATATATCTTAACTATACCTGTGTGGTGGGGGCACCCCTTCTCTTGCCCTTCAGTATCTGTCTGCCTTTCAGTGCATCTTCAGAAGCTAATTCTATTTTACCAGCCTACAAACATGAAATAAAAATAAAACAAAATAGGATATCAAACTTATGTAATAGAAATAGAAGTTTCTTTAATACGAAGTGTGTAATTCCTCAGCTATATAATGCATGGTGTATACAAATCTTATTCTTATAGTTCAATGTATATATTACAAATGTATATGTTTATGTATGCTTGCTTGAACATACTGAATAAGCCCATTATAAGGCTATATAACTGTACTGCTTGTTCCTAATATTTCAAAATTAATTAACGTGAATGTTATAACAAATTGTTATCCACAAATGACTGTGATGAAACATATACACCATATGTCTTTCTTAAATATATACACCATATGTCTTTCTTAAACATATACACCATATGTCTTTCTTAAACATATACACCATGTCTTTCTTAAACATATACACCATGTCTTTCTTAAACATATACACCATATGTCTTTCTTAAACATATACACCATATGTCTTTCTTAAACATATACACCATATGTCTTTCTTAAACATATACACCATATGTCTTTCTTAAACATATACACCATATGTCTTTCTTAAACATATACACCATGTCTTTCTTAAACATATACACCATGTCTTTCTTAAACATATACACCATATGTCTTTCTTAAACATATACACCATATGTCTTTCTTAAACATATACACCATGTCTTTCTTAAACATATACACCATATGTCTTTCTTAAACATATACACCATGTCTTTCTTAAACATATACACCATATGTCTTTCTTAAACATATACACCATATGTCTTTCTTAAACATATACACCATATGTCTTTCTTAAACATATACACCATTTGTCTTTCTTAAACATATACACCATATGTCTTTCTTAAACATATACACCATATGTCTTTCTTAAACATATACACCATATGTCTTTCTTAAACATATACACCATATGTCTTTCTTAAACATATACACCATGTCTTTCTTAAACATATACACCATGTCTTTCTTAAACATATACACCATGTGTCTTTCTTAAACATATACACCATATGTCTTTCTTAAACATATACACCATGTCTTTCTTAAACATATACACCATATGTCTTTCTTAAACATATACACCATGTGTCTTTCTTAAACATATACACCATGTGTCTTTCTTAAACATATACACCATGTCTTTCTTAAACATATACACCATATGTCTTTCTTAAACATATACACCATATGTCTTTCTTAAACATATACACCATGTCTTTCTTAAACATATACACCATGTCTTTCTTAAACATATACACCATATGTCTTTCTTAAACATATACACCATGTGTCTTTCTTAAACATATACACCATGTGTCTTTCTTAAACATATACACCATGTCTTTCCTAAACATATACACCATATGTCTTTCTTAAACATATACACCATATGTCTTTCTTAAACATATACACCATGTCTTTCTTAAACATATACACCATGTGTCTTTCTTAAACATATACACCATGTCTTTCTTAAACATATACACCATATGTCTTTCTTAAACATATACACCATATGTCTTTCTTAAACATATACACCATGTCTTTCTTAAACATATACACCATATGTCTTTCTTAAACATATACACCATATGTCTTTCTTAAACATATACACCATATGTCTTTCTTAAACATATACACCATTTGTCTTTCTTAAACATATACACCATATGTCTTTCTTAAACATATACACCATATGTCTTTCTTAAACATATACACCATATGTCTTTCTTAAACATATACACCATATGTCTTTCTTAAACATATACACCATGTCTTTCTTAAACATATACACCATGTCTTTCTTAAACATATACACCATGTGTCTTTCTTAAACATATACACCATATGTCTTTCTTAAACATATACACCATGTCTTTCTTAAACATATACACCATATGTCTTTCTTAAACATATACACCATGTGTCTTTCTTAAACATATACACCATGTGTCTTTCTTAAACATATACACCATGTCTTTCTTAAACATATACACCATATGTCTTTCTTAAACATATACACCATGTCTTTCTTAAACATATACACCATGTCTTTCTTAAACATATACACCATGTCTTTCTTAAACATATACACCATATGTCTTTCTTAAACATATACACCATGTGTCTTTCTTAAACATATACACCATGTGTCTTTCTTAAACATATACACCATGTCTTTCCTAAACATATACACCATATGTCTTTCTTAAACATATACACCATATGTCTTTCTTAAACATATACACCATGTCTTTCTTAAACATATACACCATGTGTCTTTCTTAAACATATACACCATATGTTTTTCTTAAACATATACACCATATGTCTTTCTTAAACATATACACCATGTCTTTCTTAAACATATACACCATATGTCTTTCTTAAACATATACACCATATGTCTTTCTTAAACATATACACCATATGTCTTTCTTAAACATATACACCATATGTCTTTCTTAAACATATACATCATGTCTTTCTTAAACATATACACCATGTCTTTCTTAAACATATACACCATGTCTTTCTTAAACATATACACCATATGTCTTTCTTAAACATATACATCATATGTCTTTCTTAAACATATACACCATGTCTTTCTTAAACATATACACCATATGTCTTTCCTAAACATATACATCATATGTCTTTCCTAAACATATACATCATATCTTTCTTACTGCTACAAAAAATCTGCATTAGAGTGTTTAACACCACTTTCAACAATATTTCAGTTACATTGTGGTGGTTCAAAACATCTAAACTATTTATATTGAAATATACTGTTTACAAATTGTTATATTGTATAACAATAATTAATTTACAACATTCTGATCATGTTTATAATATTTATAAATAATTGTTATGAAAACTTATATTTTAATCCTTAGATCTAATAAAGAGATTATAGAAGTGAAGTAACTATTATAGGAGGATTCACTTCCTCAGTTTATAGAAGTGAAGTAACTATTATAGGAGGATTCACTTCCTCAGATTTTAGAAGTGCCCATGTTTGTGTTGTCATCCTTTCTGTGAAGTAACTATTATAGGAGGATTCACTTCCTCAGTTTTTAGAAGTGCCCATGTTTGTGTTGTAAGTGAAGTAACTATTATAGGTGGATTCACTTCCTCAGTTTTTAGAAGTGCCCATGTTTGTGCTGTAAGTGAACTAACTATTATAGGTGGATTCACTTCCTCAGTTTTTAGAAGTGCCCATGTTTGTGCTGTAAGTGAAGTAACTATTATAGGAGGATTCACTTCCTCAGTTTTTAGAAGTGTCCATGTTTGTGTTGTAAGTGAAGTAACTATTATAGGTGGATTCACTTCCTCAGTTTTTAGAAGTGCCCATGTTTGTGTTGTAAGTGAAGTAACTATTATAGGTGGATTCACTTCCTCAGTTTTTAGAAGTGCCCATGTTTGTGCTGTAAGTGAAGTAACTATTATAGGAGGATTCACTTCCTCAGTTTTTAGAAGTGTCCATGTTTGTGTTGTAAGTGAAGTAACTATTATAGGAGGATTCACTTCCTCAGCTTTTAGAAGTGCCCATGTTTGTGCTGTAAGTGAAGTAACTATTATAGGAGGATTCACTTCCTCAGCTTTTAGAAGTGCCCATGTTTGTGTTGTAAGTGAAGTAACTATTATAGGAGGATTCACTTCCTCAGTTTTTAGAAGTGCCCATGTTTGTGTTGTAAGTGAAGTAACTATTATAGGAGGATTCACTTCCTCAGCTTTTAGAAGTGTCCATGTTTGTGCTGTAAGTGAAGTAACTATTATAGGAGGATTCACTTCCTCAGTTTTTAGAAGTGCCCATGTTTGTGTTGTAAGTGAAGTAACTATTATAGGTGGATTCACTTCCTCAGTTTTTAGAAGTGCCCATGTTTGTGCTGTAAGTGAACTAACTATTATAGGTGGATTCACTTCCTCAGTTTTTAGAAGTGCCCATGTTTGTGCTGTAAGTGAAGTAACTATTATAGGAGGATTCACTTCCTCAGTTTTTAGAAGTGTCCATGTTTGTGTTGTAAGTGAAGTAACTATTATAGGAGGATTCACTTCCTCAGCTTTTAGAAGTGCCCATGTTTGTGCTGTAAGTGAAGTAACTATTATAGGAGGATTCACTTCCTCAGCTTTTAGAAGTGCCCATGTTTGTGTTGTAAGTGAAGTAACTATTATAGGAGGATTCACTTCCTCAGTTTTTAGAAGTGCCCATGTTTGTGTTGTAAGTGAAGTAACTATTATAGGAGGATTCACTTCCTCAGCTTTTAGAAGTGTCCATGTTTGTGCTGTAAGTGAAGTAACTATTATAGGAGGATTCACTTCCTCAGTTTTTAGAAGTGCCCATGTTTGTGTTGTAAGTGAAGTAACTATTATAGGAGGATTCACTTCCTCAGCTTTTAGAAGTGTCCATGTTTGTGTTGTAAGTGAAGTAACTATTATAGGAGGATTCACTTCCTCAGTTTTTAGAAGTGCCAATGTTTGTGTTGTAAGTGAAGTAACTATTATAGGAGGATTCACTTCCTCAGCTTTTAGAAGTGTCCATGTTTGTGTTGTAAGTGAAGTAACTATTATAGGAGGATTCACTTCCTCAGCTTTTAGAAGTGTCCATGTTTGTGTTGTAAGTGAAGTAACTATTATAGGTGGATTCACTTCCTCAGTTTTTAGAAGTGCCCATGTTTGTGCTGTAAGTGAAGTAACTATTATAGGTGGATTCACTTCCTCAGTTTTTAGAAGTGCCCATGTTTGTGCTGTAAGTGAAGTAACTATTATAGGAGGATTCACTTCCTCAGTTTTTAGAAGTGTCCATGTTTGTGTTGTAAGTGAAGTAACTATTATAGGTGGATTCACTTCCTCAGTTTTTAGAAGTGCCCATGTTTGTGCTGTAAGTGAAGTAACTATTATAGGTGGATTCACTTCCTCAGTTTTTAGAAGTGCCCATGTTTGTGCTGTAAGTGAAGTAACTATTATAGGTGGATTCACTTCCTCAGTTTTTAGAAGTGCCCATGTTTGTGCTGTAAGTGAAGTAACTATTATAGGTGGATTCACTTCCTCAGTTTTTAGAAGTGCCCATGTTTGTGCTGTAAGTGAAGTAACTATTATAGGAGGATTCACTTCCTCAGTTTTTAGAAGTGCCCATGTTTGTGCTGTAAGTGAAGTAACTATTATAAGAGGATTCACTTCCTCAGTTTTTAGAAGTGCCCATGTTTGTGTTGTAAGTGAAGTAACTATTATAGGAGGATTCACTTCCTCAGTTTTTAGAAGTGCCCATGTTTGTGCTGTAAGTGAAGTAACTATTATAGGAGGATTCACTTCCTCAGCTTTTAGAAGTGTCCATGTTTGTGTTGTAAGTGAAGTAACTATTATAGGAGGATTCACTTCCTCAGTTTTTAGAAGTGCCCATGTTTGTGCTGTAAGTGAAGTAACTATTATAGGAGGATTCACTTCCTCAGTTTTTAGAAGTGCCCATGTTTGTGTTGTAAGTGAAGTAACTATTATAGGAGGATTCACTTCCTCAGCTTTTAGAAGTGTCCATGTTTGTGTTGTAAGTGAAGTAACTATTATAGGAGGATTCACTTCCTCAGTTTTTAGAAGTGCCCATGTTTGTGTTGTAAGTGAAGTAACTATTATAGGTGGATTCACTTCCTCAGTTTTTAGAAGTGCCCATGTTTGTGTTGTAAGTGAAGTAACTATTATAGGAGGATTCACTTCCTCAGCTTTTAGAAGTGTCCATGTTTGTGTTGTAAGTGAAGTAACTATTATAGGAGGATTCACTTCCTCAGTTTATAGAAGTGCCCATGTTTGTGTTGTAAGTGAAGTAACTATTATAGGTGGATTCACTTCCTCAGTTTTTAGAAGTGCCCATGTTTGTGTTGTAAGTGAAGTAACTATTATAGGAGGATTCACTTCCTCAGCTTTTAGAAGTGTCCATGTTTGTGTTGTAAGTGAAGTAACTATTATAGGAGGATTCACTTCCTCAGTTTTTAGAAGTGCCCATGTTTGTGTTGTCATCCTTTCTGTGAAAGTAGGTGTGTTTTTTAGTTGAAGTGAACCTATTCACAAGCAGGGGTAGAATTTAAGCAAAAATTGCTACTAGCCAGCAGGACTAGTAGATATCAAAATCAACTAGCCCCCCAGATATTCTACTAGCCCGACCATCATGGGGACAATTACTAAAAATTATATAATAATTATTTTATTTGAAAAAATTCTAATGAAGAAAGAATGTCAGTATTGTCATCACTTGAAACATCATCATCACCAGCGTCACCATCATCCTGATTATTATCTAATTAATTTTTTTTTCGCTGGTTGCTCTACGCCGGTAATGTGTCGCCACATTTCTTGAACCTTAGAATATGTTGTTAAGAACGCTCACTGAGTTACCCGGATTATCGAGTAATTGGATCAATTCGTATACCAGATTTTAATTGTGAATGGTTTTTTTTTAAATTTAATGAGAAGACAGACTCGTTGGCGTAGTCTCAACATTCTATTACAGTTGAGGGATAGCCCATAGATACTTTTACCTTTTAAACATAACACAACTGTACCAGATTTTAATATTGAGTGTTATTTTAAACTTACTGAGAAGACAGACTATTAAAGCAAGGAGCCAATATTTTATTACAGTTCACGGGTAGCCAAAAGATACTTTTACATTTTAAAATACAACCAAACCAGATTTAATTGTGATTGTCTTTTTAAATATAAAGAGAAGATATACTCATTAGTCAATATTTTATACAGTTGAGGGGTAGAAAAAAGTAGACAAAAGTGGACATCTCTAATTTTTAACCTACCACGGAAAATTCCACCTTGTACATGTAACAAGCCATCCTTTTATTTAACGAACTGTGATACCTATTTTATACAGTTTCAAACGTCAACACTTTGATAAAGGAGCTTTTTTAGATTTTAACGAATAGACTGTAAATAGATAGTAAGGGCATTACCCGAACTCTTTTTATCCGTTTTAAATCTGTGCACATAAATATGCGTTTGGTGGAGGATAAATCACTGTACATAATTTTGGAGCACTAGTTCTACATACAGAGGACCCTGTATGGTTCCCCTATAGAGGGGGTAAAGATCCGGAGGTAAGGTAAGGTATACCACCCTTTAGGATCTAATTGCTATCGAGGGAATTCCCCACAGGTAAATTGTGTACAGCATAAACAAACACAGTAATATGAATGACTAATAATGATTTTCAATTATGTCATTAAAATTAATGAAGTGGAAACAATAATTGACAATTGGAAATTTTAACTAGCCCATCGGACTAGTTTCTAAGAGAGTTCTTCTAGCCCGACGCTGATTTTACTAGCCTCGGGCTAGCGGACCAGCATTAATTTCGTGCCCTGTTCACAAGTGAAATGATAAATGAAACCATGTAATATTCTAAATGATCCAGAAATCAAGATTTTAACATGATAAAAGAAATCTCAAAATCAGTGGTGAAATAGAAGTAGATTTCTCAAACTATTGGACATTTCTTTTATTTCTTTTATTACTGAATTAAAATGATACATTTACCTCTTCTGGTTCATCTTCCTGGTCCCAGTTCTTGTCCGTCAGCTCGCTACCTGCTCTTCTTTTTGCCATATTTAATTATCTGTCAAAGAAAAATCATAGCAAGAAGTTGTAAAAGAAAATATATAACTTACAAAAATTATTGTTAAAACTACTTTATCTGGTATCTAATCTACCCAAAAGAAAGTGAAATAAACTAGAGACTCACTGGGCTGAGCCTGTGTCGCTCACCTTTCATTCTGCTTTGAAGAAACTTAATACAGAACCTTCCATAGATGCTTCCTACCAAGTTTCGGTTCATTTGGCTAAGTAGTTTCAGAGAAGATTTTTAGAAATCGACTAATCTGAAGCAAGGATTGCCTGTGGCAGCCATGCTTGTTAACGGATCGGGACGAAATGAGCAATCTCTATAGAGGACCTTCCATAGATGCTTCCTACTAAGTTTCGATTGATTTGGCAAAGCAGTTTCCGAGGAGAAGATTTTTAGAAATCAACCAATCAGAAACAAGAATTGCCTGTAGCAGCCATGTTTGTTAACGAATCGGGATGAAATGAGCAATCTTTATAGAGGACTTTCCAATGATGCTTCCTACCAAATTTCAGTTCATTTGGCAAAGCGGTTTCAGAGGAGAAGATTTTTTAGAAATCAACAAATCAGAAACAAGAATTGCCTGTGACGGCCATGTTTGTTAACGGATCAGAACTAAATGAGCATTCTTTATAGAGAACCTTCCAGAGATGCTTCCTACCAAGTTTTGATTCATTTGGCTAAGCAGTTTCAGGGAAGAGGATTTTTAGAAATCGACCAATATGAATCAAGAATTGCCTGTGGTGGCCATGTTTGATAACGGATCGGGACGAAATGACCAAGCTTCATAGATGCTTCCTAGCAAGTTATGGTTCATTTGGCAAAGCGGTTTCAGAGGAGAAGATTTTTTAGAAATCAACAAATCAGAAACAAGAATTGCCTGTGACGGCCATGTTTGTTAACGGATCAGAACTAAATGAGCATTCTTTATAGAGAACCTTCCAGAGATGCTTCCTACCAAGTTTTGATTCATTTGGCTAAGCAGTTTCAGGGAAGAGGATTTTTAGAAATCGACCAATATGAATCAAGAATTGCCTGTGGTGGCCATGTTTGATAACGGATCGGGACGAAATGACCAAGCTTCATAGATGCTTCCTAGCAAGTTATGGTTCATTTGGCCAAGCGGTTTCAGAGGAGAAGATTTTTAGAAATCGACCAATCAGAAACAAGAATTGCCTGTGTCGGCCATGTTTGTTAATGGATCGGGACAAAATGTGCAATCTTTATAGAGGACCTTCCATAGATGCTTCCTACCAAGTTTCAGTTCATTTGGCTGAGGGGTTTCAGAGAAGAAGATTAAAATGTGAAAAGTTAACGGACGACGGATGCAGAGTGATGGCAAAAGCTCACATTGCCTTTGGTAAGATGAGCTAAAAATGTACTTTCCCTTCCAAATGTCTACTTTCCCCTTTTTACTGGTTTGTGATTATTATTTTTGATGAATATTTTTTAAAGCTTCAAGCTGTTTTTTGTTGTTTGCTTTTTGTTTTCTCTTACAATGTTGGTGGTTTAGGTGTGGATGTTGTCTTATTGGTTTATGGTGTTTAACACCACTTTCAATAATATTTCAGTTATATTGTGGTGGTCAGTTTTATTGGTGGAGGAAACCGGAGAAAACCACCGACTTGTCCCAAGTCACTGACAAACTTTATCACATAATGTTGAATCCAGTACACATCACCTGAGCAGGATTCGAACTCACAATATTAGTGGTGATAGGCACCGATTGCATAGGTAGTCAAAAATCCAACTACCATACGATCACGACCACGACGACCCTTGTTGTCTTAGTGGTCTTTCTTTATCCTTTTTTAGGTTACAGATAAATTACATTTTATTTTTTATTTCCAAATATCTGTGTAAGTTCAACACTGCAAACTGTAACATCGATATCTGGTACTTCATGTAAATACAATTTTATACCTTCACATACAGAATTAAAATAAATCTTAAACTACTTGAAAACTGATATATCTGATAACCGCAAAGTACAACAACGAGCAGAAACAAACTTATAACACTTTCCCATCAGGAAGTACTGATCAGCATGTCAATTTCCCGTGTTTTTTAACCTTCTCCGGGAAATGGGAATTTCATGTACTGACCATGTACTCAAACAAGTGTATTCTTTTCATGTCGGTTATAATTTATACTACTGTCTGTTATAAGACATAAATGTCGGTATAACCAGGGAATTATTTTTATAATTCCCTGGTATAACCTTAGTGTTTATCTGCAGTTTTTTAAACAGTCTTTACAAATTAGACACCAGTAGCCCTTTTCACAAAAATTTGTAACTATAGTCCTAACTTTTTCACTTAAGATTATCTTATGACAATTCCGAAGTCCTTTTCACAAAGATTATCTTACGACAAATTTTAATCTTACGACTAAAATTACACTTACGATAAAAAATTCTTCCTTAGGTGTACTCGATACAATATTATGTGATAAAGTTTGTCAGTGATTTGCGACAGGTCAATGGTTTTCTCCGAGTACTCCAGTTTTCTCCACCAATAAAACTGACCGATATATTGTTGAAAGGGGCGTTAAACACCATAAACCATCTTCCTTAGCAACCTAGTTTCATTTCCATAGCACAACAAAGCATTTTTTTTTAAATAACATTATTCTAAAAAATATCCCTGGCACTAATTTATAAGCAATTTTTATGCTATGATGTGTTTGTATGTTTAAATTGAATTTTTATCTAATACAAAAAAATGTATATAAATCGGTCACCAATAACTGCACAAAATATGAACGGGTATGATTTTCGTATTGAGGAACATTTCTAATGCATGTAAATTAAAATGATCTAATAATTATCATTACTTGGAGTTGTGCGTCATCATCCACGCTTGGTTACTTTTGGTAGAAGTATTTTTTAAGGGAGTGCATCTGGAGTGTGAAAAAAACCCTATTCATATAATTCATTTTATCGGTTATTTGTCAGCAAAATATTTACCGCTTTTTTCCAATTAATCCCATCCCACATAAAATCAAATGCTTGTTCTTTTACTGATGAAAATGTATCCCGATTTTTCTGAGATAACCCAAATAAAGATGTGTTTATCATCTATCAATCATGAAGACGAATAAATATCCCTGTTATATATTAATATTAATATAACAGAAGAATGTACACAAGTTTATGTATTGCCAGAGTGTTCGATGATCATCGAAGTTGCCAGAAATTAATAAATTATATTACTAATATAAAGGCAAAATCAAAACGATATCATTGGATCCAGAAAATTCCAGTCCTAAAGCGGCTATTCATACAAAACGTTTGTAAGCGAAGTAGATGTCTAGAAGAAAATCCTGTAATCCTGTTTTTATCCAAAAAAAAAATGAAAACAAAAAATTCTCCCCAAGTTTGCAAGTACATGTAGTCTTTTCGATTGTCGATCGTTCCCAATTTGAAATCTAAAATTAATGAGAATTATCCTGATTTTTTGGTCATGTAAACGATACACTGCTGCATTGAAGAGGTAAATGTACGGAATGCATCGTTATAGACAGACTCTGTTATTAGTCACGCCAAAAAGGAGTAAACAACAATGCCATTTGTAGCGTCTGTTTGTATTAAACCATATTCATAGAGAAAATGCGCTAACGATGACTTGCTCTCTTATTTTCAAGTTGAAGTGCCAATACATCGTCATATTTTTTTCTATTTTTTTCACTTACGATAAAAGATAAGACCAAAATTTCTCTTACGATCAAAATTTTACACTTAGGACAGGGTAGTTTTACACGTAAATTTGGACTATTTTTACACTTAAGATTATCGTAGGTATTTTTGTGAAACTCTTTTTAATCTTAGTTTTACACTTACAATTTTTTATCGTAAGAATTTTTGTGAAAAGGGCTACAGTATTGGCAGTAGGCAGTACAAAACATCGAATGGTTCAAAAATTTAGAAAACTAGTTCCCAACGACGTGTCCACCATAAACCACATGGTACAGTAAATGTCCCTATGTGTCCTATCATAGCAGGTGATCTACTCCATATTTGTCCAAAATTTCTATTGAAAATGTGGCTACGGATTCAAATCACAATAAGAAATCTTTTTTTTTCAATTTTATATACAAGCTTCGTTCATGTTTTGTCTAAATAAATCAATGTGATATTATTTATGAAGTTTATCATGTATTAGACAAAACTTATGATATTTGCCTTATGGTATTGTAACCCGGTTTTCTTTTTCTTTTACAAAATCTTATTCTAACATGGGGGCTGACATCTTGAAAATTCCTCCGCTGCGATTTTATTTCAGTATATTTTTGCTCGTTTCCTTGTATTATTTTGCTGTTGGAAATAAAATCCAGATTTACGCCATATGTAATATAAAGGTTAAAAATAAAATTTTAAAAACCACTAACAAGTAGGGAGATTTTAAAAAACAAATAACAATTTAAAAAAGTAGTTCATATAACCGATAAATGACGGATAAATAATGGTGCTCCTGATAATAGGAGAATTATTTTCCGTGATTACTTTTAAATACCAAATTTAAGTCAGAAAGAAGCAGCCGAATTAGAAAAGGCATAATCGGGTAAATTCGAGCTGTGACAAGTGGACATACAATTAAAAAAAAACGAAACAAAATTGTGGATTTAAAGTCTGCTGTGTAAAGAGCTAACGTACTCGCCAATTAAAAAAAAGAATACTATGCTAGACTCTACGCCAGAATTTGTTATATTTCAACGTAATTGATATAGATACAGACTTACTTCGTATTCCTGTAAACATTGACAGTAAGGGACAGTTCCGTTCCGTAGATTTATGATAGAAATGAGACAAATGTTTATGCAAAAACTTATGAAAGAGAAAATAGTTTGAGAAGCTATTAAAGCCGATATTCCAGAGTTTGGTTCATGTCATGATTTCCTTGATAGCAGATTGCTTCTAACAAGGAAGTTAATGAGCCAAGGGTTCATATTGGTTCAGTTGAAGTCATCGCTTCGAATGATTTACGGTCGCCACCATGACTTCGTTAACAGTTATGGAATATCTGTGTCACAAATTACCACTGATATACCGGCATGTTCCCGTTTGTCGCAATCACAATCTGGTAGTAACTATATTAACACGACGGGTGCCACTAGTGGAGTAGGAACTGCTACCCTTCCGGAGCACCCGAGTTCACCCCCGGTTTTTAGTTGGGTTCGTGTTACTGGATCTTTAGTTTTATGTGTATGCTTTGCCAGATCTTTGTTTGTCCTTTTGTACCTTTTTTTTTACCATTGTATTGTCTGTCCTTTATCGATTTATGGCTTCTGATTACTTTGGTATCTTAAAACTTTTTTTTTAACGTGAATTAGTATTTGATATCTAGGAGACAGTACCATTGCTTGTTTCAACCGAGCGACTCAACACTATGGGCTCTGTCAACCTTTTCAAATTAGATATCGAACGAGGAGAACATCGATTCTTGTCTTTGTCGAGTCTTTTCAGAATGGATAATGAAACACGAGGAGTACGTGTGCCGTGATTGTCTCAAGTGTGATTTAAAAGTTTGTTGTTTTAGTAATAGCAACATTTTCGTTTGCTTGTTACTATTTTATACACCACGACAAGTATAACATCGCTTACGCCTGTCTTCAAGACTGTACCACTTCAATCGTTGTAACATGTCGCCAACGGCAACACTAGATGTGTTGTCTGTTGGTGACGAACATGACAGGTCTGAGTAGGACAGGGCCATTTCGAGTAGAACTACCGGGTATTTCGCCTTTATTGTAAGGGTCCAAGTAGAACAATCATCCTCAAGTGATGGTCAAATTAAAGATTTAGAGGCTGGTTCCTTACGGAGGTTGAACTGATGTTAATAATTCGACGAAGAAATCCCAGCGTTTCATTGGCTTCCGTACAGACGTTATTTACATGATTTTTCAATTTAAAATTTTGTCTGATTGCTAAGCCATAGAAAGAGGCAACATAGATACCCCTAACACACTTAACACCACATCTAGAAAAGTTGGTCTCATGATAAATTGAGCTGAGATTAAATTGTAGTTTTATGTTAATGACTTGCGGTCTTCTCTGAAACGACTGAACTATTTTATAGGAAATTTGTCTGATCCCCTACACAATGTCAGATTTTATGTTCACCAGAAGTCTAAGATGGCCACCATAACTGGACAAAGTTTTAAAATAGGACCCTATTTGTAAATATTTTTTTTTTCTCAAGCTAACATTTTGATTGGAAGGAAAAGTTCTACATATGAACAACCATTGGATGGTCATTTAATCATAAATTAATGCATGCCCTTTTCCATATCAGCCGGACTGTTATCATCCCTCGATCGATATCGACCCTTGGCTAAAGCCCTCTGGCCGATATCGGTCTCTCGGGATGATAACAGTCCTGATATAAAAAAAAACGCATGCATTAATCTATTTATCACATATTTCAACATTAAATTAAAAAGAACAAAATTAACTTCACACACACCAAACTATGAGTAATTGATATCGGTTGAGGGATGATAACAGTCCTGATATAGAAAAAGGCATGCATTAATCTATTTATCACATATTTCAACATTAAATTAAAAAGAACAAAATTAACTTCACACACACCAAACTATGAGTGATTGATATCGGTTGAGGGATGATAACAGTCCTGATATGGAAAAAGGTATGCATTGTTCTATTTATAAAGAGGCTTGATATCATGTTGTTCTATTTATAAAGAGGCTTGCCATCATGTTATCAGAGTTTTGCCCTGATATCTGCCCATGGGCTGATATCGCCGTGGCACTTCGGTGTTTACGTATGGGCAAAATTGACGTTATTACTTATGAATATGTGATAACAGTTTTAATCTTTGTATCGATCAGAAATTCAAGATGGCCAACATCACAAAGCATTGTTTAGCATAAGACCCTATGGAAATATCAATAAAAGGTTTTTCCTCAGAAACAGCAAACTCATTTGAACCTGAGACAGTGCACGATTAATCAGGTGAGCGATATCGTCTCATGCGATTATTTTTTATTGTTGTTGTTAGTTAATTTAATGTTTACAAATATGACAGCCTCGAGTGAGTACGATCCCCGGTCTGGTCAAAACAAAGACTGTAAATTTGGTATTTGTTGCTTCTCCGCTAATTAAGCACGCAGCACTACATAGGCGGCAGGAGAAAGACTATTTGGCTCAGAATAATGTGTCCGATGTCAACCGACTGTTGTTTCAGCATTATAAAAATATGCATAAGCGTGTTGGTCTAGTACAAAACGGACATCATCATTATCATCTCATCCAAATGTAACATGTTCTCGCCATGATGTAGCATGTTCTCGCCATGATGTAACATGTTCTCGCCATGATGTAGCTGGAAAATTGCTCATTTTGCGTCAAACAATTTTATCGACAAGTTTGACATTTTCCCTTTGTTTTCACATAGTGATATTGTCAGTATAAACGGACTGACTCTGATACTGAAAAATATCGGTTATTAAATGACGTTTAATACCGATAAAAACAATAACGTCAGTTAAATAATGTCTCGACATACATTATCTATCACTCACTTACCCAAATTGGACGAACACTCGAATGACATTCTGTTTATTCATCACAACTCTAATACATTTAATAATGAATTTATCATCGGTCATTACAGCATCAATTTATTGCCTTCCAAACCCGTTTACATGTCGTGATGTTATTTGTGATTTACCTTTTTCCTAATCCGCGAGGTTAAATAACATGTAAAAGAAGTTAATTTGTTCCTTTGAAAACATATTTTGCAACTAATTAACATATCACTGGTGTCGAACTTTATTTTATGTATTGATTTGAGTCTAAAATAAAATAAAGTTTTACTTTCTATAACAATTTTTGCGCATATTGTGAACGGAAGAGGTAATAAGGTCAGAGATCGTTAGTGAGCCCGTGATGGTTACGTCGGTGTAAATCTTGTTTTCAAGGAAAAAAATACATAAATTGTGAGAAAAACATTTTTTCTGGTTTAAAGTTAGTCCATTATGACAACTCCAGAACTGGAATTAATTCAAGCACAACTGAAATCCTCAATTCAAAATCATCAGGTAAATTATTCAATGATTTTCAAATGTAACTTTCTGTATTTTTATGCCGCAAACTAAGTTGTGTAAAAATTACACACGTATGGTTTATGTGGCTGTAATAAACACAAGCGTTGAATTAATTGTAAATTTATACTAATTGTTACATGAAATAAATTGCATGTATTTTATTTTTGCAATTTCCCCTAAAAATAACCTATTTTAGTGTCGTTTCGATTGAGTGACTACGAATGCGCACGTCACATCAATGTTCCGTGAAAGAAAATATTTAATTATAAATTATTAAAAACGGTTTTGACTGTTGACAAAAGAATCAAACTTTACATTTTTATTTTCAGATTTTGGTTTCTAAGATAAAAGCAGATCTGCAGGTGAGACATTAAATTAAGATTTTTTCCTATATTTATCCATCTCTCCATTGTTATTTTGCTTGACAATTTATTGATTTTTGTTCAACAAAGTTTTGTCCTTCAGTTACACTTGTAAAAGTGATAATTTGTGTGATGTCTTTCTTTTTCAGAATAATGAATTGAAAACACAGCTTCGAGAATTGCAAAAACAAATTACAGTCCTGAGTGAAAAACAGGTATTAATATTAACTGTTTAAAGTGTTGCTATTCAAAAAATAGTGTTGCTCTGAAATTGTGTTCTGTATTTTTTTTCAGTATTTTTTATGCAAATTAGAAATGTTCTTGCAGTTACTTTCACATTACGAAATGTTTAAAAAATTTATAACGATAGACGATTTGCTAGTTTCTGACTTGATTTATAAACTATTTCTACATTTTGTAGTATTTGCTTACCTTTTAAGCGGGACACAAATGTCCATTTTGACATGCAATGTTCAACCAAAATTACCTATATTTTTTTTAATACTGTGTATAAAATTTAAATGTTTTCAACTACTTGTGAAGTTTTTATTTGCTATAAAATTAAGATAAGTTTGTAGATACCTCTGTTATATTACAAATTTCAAATGTCTATAAATAAAAGAATAATTATGCTTAAATTCTTTGTACTTTCCGTTGCTCTTGTATGGAACGGGAACCATTTTGTTCTCCATACGGGAAATAACTCCAGTCAGAAACTAGTAAATGGTCTATTACATATTGAAAATAAAAATCTGACCTTTCTACATTGGCATGCTGTAGATTCTATTTTGCCAACACATGTGAATCCTGCTCAAATTTCCATGCAATTTTTACAGATAATAGATGAAGTAAAAACTAGCTATTACATCAAGAGTGATATAGTGAAACCTGTCTAATCGAAACACTGAATAAACCGGAATCTTGTATAAATAGAACTTTTGATAAAGTCCCAATGTAGGACATCTTTGTTAATTTAACCTGTAAAAACCAAACACCTGTCTATTCTAAGCACAAAAGTTGGGTCCCGATGAGATTCAGTTTAGACAGATTTCACTGTATAAAATTCATTGCTTGCTATGATCTAGCTTCTGTTGGCCTGTGTTCCTTGTTTGCTTTCTACACTTTAATCTTCTCCTCAGAAACTATTCAAGCCAATATGAAACAATTTGGTCACCCCCATTCTAAATTTTATCTGATAGGTCTGAACTCTATCCAAGGTTGCTGTCGTAACTATAAATAGGATGTTCTGAAATGGGCTTGTATTTGAAGCCAGAATCAGCTCAAATTTTAACAGGTCCACTCACCTTCAAATATGGGCATTGTTACTAAAAATAGAATAATGTACTTTCCATGTCTCCTTGGAAACCATGGGACCAATTTTAACCAAACTTGGCTAGAACAGTCCTTGGATGATCCTCTTTCAAAACTCTTTGACCGCCGGACTTCCACTAAAGATGGCCTCTGGAACTAAAAATATAGATTTTCTAAAAATTTTGATTTTTCTTTTACATTGTTAACATGTCAATAAAAAAAAATTGATTACGGCATAAAATGAAATTAAGGTTGTTAATGTTGCCGAAAATACAAACAACTTTTGGTATTTATCATACTTATATGTTATAATCTATTCTATGACTACTTATCTCATTGCAGAAAGTAATAGTGCAAAGTCTTCGTAAAGATATCATCACTGGTAAACCCCCTGTACCTGCTCAAGTAAATATCCAGGTAAATTATCATATTAAGTCCCTGTACCTGCTCAAGTAAATTATCATATTAAACCCCCTGTACCTCCTCAAGTAAATATCCAGGTAAATTATCATAATATTAAGTCCCTGTACCTGCATAAGTAAATATCCAGGTAAATTATATTAAACCCCCTGTACCTGCTCAAGTAAATATCCAGGTAAATGTTCATGTTAAACCCCCTATACCTGCTCAAGTAAATATCCAGGTAAATTATCATATTAACTTATAACTACTGTACCTACTGAAGTAAATATCCAGATAAATTATCATATTAAATTTCCTGTACCTACTCAAGTAAATATCCAAGTAAATTATCATATTAAACCCCCTGTACCTGCTTGAGTAAATATCCAGGTAAATTATCATATTTAACCCCCTGTACCTGCTTAAGTAAATATCCAGCTAAATTATAACATTAAATCTCTGTACCTGGTCTAACAATTATTCAGATAAATTATGATATTAAACCCCCTGTACCTGCTGAAGTAAATATCCAGGTAAATTATCATATTAAGTCCCTGTACCAGCTCATGTAAATATTGATCTTTGTTCTTAGGATAAGGACAGATAAGTGAGTGTGTTATTGTTAATGCCAAGTGAGCAATTTTTCAGTTACTGCCGTACTGGTATATCATTGTGAGAACAAGTTACTTCTTAATGAGATGATGGTGTCTGTTTTATACTTGACAACATGCTTAGCTGGAACTTTGTTGTACTAGCTTAAAGAAAAAAACAGTAGACAGGTAGACATGTCATTCCTCTCAGAAACATAATCCTGATTCTGAGAAAATCAGTTTTTGTTATATAAATAATGCTGTATTCTTAACAGAGACTGATAATACCAGATTTATAAAGTTTGAATTGACCTGACCTAACCCACAATCTACTGCATTTGAGGTGAGCATGGTAACCATTTAACTACCTATGCAGTTGACCATTTACAATAATGGATGTTTATTTTATAAGGAGTGAAAATGAAAATTAAAAAAGATATGTATTTATGGGTGTTGAACACTTCTTTCAAATGGCGGTGAGCATTATAAGTAGAGTAGCGAAATAAAACCTCTAACCTGCAACAATTCAATGACAAACTTTATCACATGAAGTTGCATCAAGTACACATTGCCATAAGCCAGAACATGACTGCCCCCCTCAGTATTTTTGTCACATAGACAGGTTATTTTTGAAAAGATTCCAAAAAATTTGGACTTTCAGGGTTATGCATAAACAGGTTTTAATGACCATTTACAATAATGAATGTTTATTTTATTTCAGCCAAGTTTGCCAACAGGAGTAACTACTATTGCCATTTCAACTGTGCCACCTGCTGCTCACACCATGTCTCAGCCTGCCCATTTATTACTCCAGCCAGTCAACCAACTCATTCCTGCCATGTTTGCCTCTCAGTCACTTTGTCAACCGATCTCACCTCAGATATGTGCCATGCCTCAGTTTGTACAGCCGATTGGTCAACTGGTAACTTCTATTCCACAACCAGCTCATTTAAGTCAACCAATTCTACCACAGCCAACCAATATACAGCCAAGTCCAATCATTCCAATTCAACCAGCTCAGATTTTACCGGCACCACAACATGTCTCATTGGTATCAACGGCTGTTACAAATGTAGTCAGTTCAGTTGTAAAATTGGAACCTCAAACAGTGAATAAATCTCAGTCAGCATCAACATCACCATTACGAGTCCCACAGTATCCAAAGTCAAGGTCAAATGTTGGGTCACAGGTAAGCTATTTCTTTTTTCATGGTGATTGGAAAAACCAAGATGGCCACCATTACTGAACATATTTTAAAATAGAACCCTATGGTTAAATGTAAAAAAAAATGTAGGGGATTGCCAATTGTGGTCATAGACTATGATAGAATAAAAACCCTACCACGTTATTAAATTGTTAAAAAATCTTCTTCTTAGAGATTGATAATCCATTGGAACTCTGGAAAATTAAATGTCTGTGATTGGTTGAATATTGTTTGATGTACGACCCTATGGTGAAAATTTCATACTCCTTGCAGGTAAAACATGTTTTTTGTAAGAGGTCATTAGTGGCCTGTCACCAGGCAAAGTTCTGTGACACATCCATTATTTTCTCTTTTTCCCATATCAAACTAAACTTCTGCCCAATCTGCCCATCCAACTGCCACTTATTTACCGACATTATTAATTGTTTGAAAACTTTTTTCTCGTCATGAATATAGCTGAAATATTGCTGACTTGATGTTAAACTACAATCAATCAATTTATGGGAAAAGGATCCAGAATTGTTTAAAACTGCTTAACTGATTTTCTGTAATGCTTTGATGAAATTGTTCTACTTTTTATTTTAAAGTTATATTTAACCTACAAAGCTGCAATGTATATATGTCTTTGTTTCAGAACAATGTAAACAAATCTACCTCACTACCAAGACGATCTTCAGCAGACGATCTTGGTGATAGAAATGTCGACAAAAAACCCAGTCCAGAAGAAAAAGAGGTACAGTTGAATCTTATTATGTCAAACTTGATCTACTTGAAATTTCGGTTAAGTCGAAATTTTTCTGAAGTCCCATTTTAAACCTAGTGCTTTTCAACTTAATTTACTCCTCTTATCTCAAATTTCGATGTGTCGAAATTTTGGGTATCTTGAAGTAGCTTTTCAGTCCCTAATATACAAATCCATCTAAATTATGTTCGTTATGTCGAAATTATCAATTAACAAACCTGCCAAGACCTCCGCTGTTTACCACGTCAGGCGAGATTTATTTTGATAACTGTTAATTATAGTTTGAAAGAAACAATTGGATTTCTTAATTGAAGCATTGAAGGCATAATCATACGAATGAAATATTATTTAATGATAAAGTTCAAAGCATTTGATGTTGTGACGCCTTGAGTGTAGAGAAAACTCTGAAGCCATTAAACAGCCTGCTGTGTACAGCGATATCGCTAATTTTTTTATGAAACAATTTTCATTTAAAAAGGCTGAACGCTTTGTTCAAAATAAATTTCAACATTTTGTCAGCTTCGTAATCTTTAAATGCACGGTTGTGTATTGCCGTATTTGTGTACATGATGAAATCAAATGTGTGTTTCTTTTTCTCTTGTAGTTTCCTGACAATTATTGAATCTATATTTGGTAAAATTCAGATAACACCTCATCAGAGAATTTTGTTATTTTTTTTTTTTTTTTTCAAATAAAAATCAATACTTACGCATGTGTTAAAAATACATACACAATACTTACAAATGATGATTGATATATTGTAAATGACTGACAATAGTTTGCATCTACTTTTGTCAAGCTTACTTGACAGAGTTCAGTATGCCCATTTACCCTCTGCAGAGGGTTTTTTACTCCCAAAATAGGCCCTGTACCCCCAAAATTGTAGTGACTTTCTATATGCAGGGGTACAAAGTTAAGGAAAAAACAGCAATTGTACCCCCAGTTTCAAAACTCAGTGGGCTCCCTGAGAGTTGCCTATCTTACTTAGTCCCTCACTCCCCTTAAGTCGAATTTCAGATAACTTGAACTTTTGCAACGGTCCGGCAAACCAAAGTCAGTTTTATTGATGGAGCAAACCGGAGTACAATTTTACTTGTAGAAAACCATAGACATTTTGTTGTTCATTGACAAGCTACAGTCAAGCATGTCGAGCCTGTTTTAGGGACCACCTCTAATAAGAAAAAAATTGTATTGTGTGACCTTTTTTTTTTTATTTGTCTTCGCACTGTATTTCATATTAATTAAGCCTGTATTTAGCGACCACCTGTCTTACATGTATGTGATCCTTTTTCAATGTTCCCTTCGAAGGTCACATAAGTTTTGCCATACAATTACAATATTGTAACAAGGAAACCTCCAACTGACAAGCCTTTGTTGTGATTGGCACTGATTACATAATGCATGAAAATCAAAGTATTATCAAATATTAGTTGATAGCACATAGTTTTGAAATTTGGTAAGTTGCATATCTATTGAGGGAAGGGATCCCACATACATGTACCTCTATATGCATGAACAAGTGTCAAGATAAAGTTGTTTTCCCTTGACACAATTTTACACAATTTACTAGATTTTTATTGTGTTGTAAAATATACACTATAATTCTATATTTTTTAGTCAGATACTATAGATAATTTCTTATTTCTATTTTACAGAAAATAAACTTTCTGAATGCATTAGAACTGATAACCAAGGAAGCTCTAAATGGTAAGATGTTATACAATGTAGTATTTACTGGTAACAGTAGTAGAGATAATGTAATGTATCTATTATAGCTGAATTTATTATTATTTAACACAAACATTTCAAGACTAATGTAACCATTTTGAACAGGAGTAATGTCAAGTTAATATATGTGGGTTTTTGATTTTTTTTATGAGTTTTATTTTTCCAATAATCCAATTATTTGATTATCCAATAAAATCTCAGAAGTACAAGCCACCATGATGATACTGTGATAACCTTTTTTTAATACTTCCATAATTTCAGAGCTGAAAAACAAGAAGTATGACAGAAGAAGAAGGACCACAGCCAATCCATTGTATAATTTTGAACCAGATATTGTAAGTTCTACAATATTTCTCTACCCAAAGTTTTAGTGTTTCTGTACCTCTATAAAAGACAGCAATAGAGAATGTGATAAGAAAGGTCTGAAGATACCAAAGTGGTTATCAGAAGATACCAAAGTGGTTATCAGAAGATACCACAGTGGTTATCAGAAGATACCAAAGTGGTTATCAGAAGATAACAAAGTGGTTATCAGAAGATACCACAGTGGTTATCAGAAGATACCAAAGTGTTTATTAGAAGATAACAAAGTGGTTATTAGAAGAAAACAAAGTGGTTATCAGAAGATACCAAAGTGGTTATCAGAAGATACCAAAGTGATTATCAGAAGATACCAAAGTGGTTATCAGAAGATACCAAAGTGGTTATCAGAAGATACCAAAGTGGTTATCAGAAGATACCAAAGTGGTTATCAGAAGATACCAAAGTGGTTATCAGAAGAAACCAAAGTAGTTATCAGAAGATAACAAAGTGGTTATCAGAAGATAACAAAGTGGTTATCAGAAGATACCAAAGTGGTTATCAGAAGATACCACAGTGGTTATCAGAAGATACCACAGTGGTTATCAGAAGATACCACAGTGGTTTTCAGAAGATAACAAAGTGGTTATCAGAAGATACCACAGTGGTTATCAGAAGATACCACAGTGGTTATCAGAAGATACCACAGTGGTTATCAGAAGATACCAAAGTGATTATCAGAAGATACCAAAGTGGTTATCAGAAGATAACAAATAGTTATCAGAAGATACCAAAGTGGTTATCAGAAGATAACAAAGTGGTTATTATAAGATAACAAAGTGGTTATCAGAAGATACCAAAGTGATTATCAGAAGATACCACAGTGGTTATCAGAAGATACCAAAGTGGTTATCAGAAGATAACAAAGTGGTTATCAGAAGATACCAACAGTGGTTATTAGAAGATAACAAAGTGGTTATCAGAAGATAACAAAATGGTTATCAGAAGATAACAAAGTGGTTATCAGAAGCCATCAATGGAAGAACAGACAACACAATGGCCAAAAGAAAAAGAACAAAAGACAAACAATGATCTACAAAACATAAATCTAAAGATTGAGTAACACGAACACCACTAAAAACCGAGGGTGAACTCAGGTGCTCTGGAAGGGTAACCAGTTCCTGCTCCACATGTGACACCTGTCACGTTACTGATAACGACACAAACATCATCTGATATGGAAATCATGTTGGACAGCAGTATTCGTAAATAAATACAAATAACATAAATAAAACATGAACCCCCCTTCATAACAAATTTAATTTACTTTCCCGTTATAGTGGATTCATTGGAACCAGTAGGTGTTTCCAATGACGCACTTTTTAATAAAATAATTACAGTTGACTCTCGTTATCTCGAATTCGATGGGGCCATGGAAAAAATTTGAGTCAACCGTAGTTCGACTCCAGAGGAGCTACGAAAATACCGGAAGTGTAGTTTGTTTAACGACGAAAGGGAGACAACTCGAGCGAAATTTTGAAGAGCTAAAACCAGCATCGCATGTCCCTATTCTAGGAATGATTTTAAACTTATTCAATGTTTTTGTTGCTGTTTTTTTCTCTGTTAAATTCTTTGAATCTTGTGGAACGACTGATAACTTCTAGATATCTTTTTTTGTGTGTATGATTATGTTTATCTGTTTTGTTTATGATAAAACGCTTCCGTTGTGTACTTTTCATAATCTGATGTATGCCAACCCAAGCGCACTTATAATGAATCGATAATTTTTGATTGTACACATCTAACCTGTGTCATAATACTAAGCCAATTCAAATATTATCACTAATTAATTTGACAGATTGCGAAATAGCCTAAGGTAAAAATGTCAAAGTCAATGACCGGATGTTTCACCTGTGATCCGATTTTAATCCCAAGGTAATACACATGTTTTGACAGGTAAATTTGACTTAACGAATGTAAATAATAT